>JBBGZY010000276.1:1890000-2263086 GCA_037952925.1 Lithobates clamitans | reverse complement strand
GAATTTTAAGTTAGTCATTTGAAAATGTACATGTGGTATTGAGCCCCAGGATTCAGATTTCCCCCCCCTCCCCCTAATAGCCTAGCACATACACCGAAAAACATGACCGTTAGCAAGAATACCATGGGGTTAGTGTGATAGCAATTAAGTGGTTTAGACATTGGGTAGAATAGTAGAACATTCAATAATCTGAAAACCCCTTCCCCCCTCCCCGCTCTGCACCTTCCAAACCTGGTGCGAGCTTCAATCCCGAACTGCCAACTGGGCATAAACATTGTCCTTCCTGTGGAGAAAAGGTTAGAGCTTAAGCATGTGTAAATGGCAGTTGCTATACTAGGGTTACCGACAATCTCGGAAGTCCCGAATCGCATGTACAGCGTTGCCGAGGATAGTTTGCTCCATTTCAGGTGGTGAACTGTGTTGCGTGGGGCGAAGATACGCTGCGTGTCGTTGCGCATTTTAGGACTTTACTCACCACTCTTGGTGAGTACTTTGTAGACGTTGTCTAGCTCCGTCGGTTGCCTGTGTGGACACTGTTGGGGTGAGTATAGGTACGTAGCTGAGATGGCGTGGGGCTGCAAGATGTCCGTTGAACAGTTGCACTAGGTGGTATATGGTGGAAGTTCTCACGGTTTGTTGACATCTGGATGCTCTTGAAGGGATGTATTGCTGCGGTATTGGTTAAAGTCCGGTCATGGTCCATAGTGTATAGGGGTATATTCAGTCCCTGTAGAGTTGAGAGGAAATGTATCCGTCACTGGAGAATAGGAGGGGGAATAGGAAGGGAGTGTGGGGACGGGCAGTCCATCCTGTGTTTTTGCGTAAAAGTTCAAGCTTGTATTCAATCCGCGGGAAAGGAGCTGAGTATAGGAGAGTGGAGGATCCACAGGAGTCACATAGGCATACAGGTGAGTATAAGTGGGGCTAAGACTTATCCGTGGTTTTCCCTCTGTTCCAGCCAGGTAATGGCGGCTTCCGGATCCTCAAAAAAGTGTGCTCTGTCCTCGCCCTCTACACGGAGGCGGGCCGGGAAAAGCATGGCATACTTGATATTTTTGATGCGGAGGCGCCTTTTAACCTCCATGAATGTGCGCCTTTTCCGCTGCACCTCTGCAGAAAAGTCCGGATAAATCGCTATCATTTTGTTTCCCAGAGGAATGTTCCCTTTTAGTCTGCTGAGGCGAAGTATGGCATCCCTATCCCTGTAGTTCAGGAACTTCGCGATGAACGTGCGTGGGGGGGCTCCAGGTGGTGGTGGTCTGCCCGACATGCGGTGTGCGCGCTCTACCACAAATGTAGGAGAAAAAGAATCTCTGCCGTATGTATCGCAGAGCAGATTTTCAAGAAACGTGGGGGGGTCTCTCCCCTCTGACCCCTCAGGGAGACCCACAAATCTGAGGTTGCATCTCCTGAGGCGGTTCTCAATGTCATCCTGTTTCTGAATCAGTTGATTCACTTGGTGCTGCAGCTCAGATGTTGTATTTTGCAGGGGGGGGAGGGAATCCTCCATATTGCTCAGCCTGTTCTCTGCCTCAGTGACCCTGCCGTTTAGTTTTTGAAAGTCTTGCCTTACCAGTGAAATGTCCACCTTAACCTCTTCAATCCACGCTGTGAGGGATGTCTGGCATATAGTTACGGCTTCCTGGCATGATGAGATCGCCTCCAGCACCCTCGCTGTGTCAGTCCCAGCAGGAGATTCTTCATCCAGCGCGGCGGCGCCATCTTGGCTGGAGGGGTCTGTGCCTAGCCGGCGGTATTGCTCGAGCTTTGCGGCCGCTGCAGATGTCTTTTTGGTAGGTGACATGACCCCTGCAAGTTGCCGGTTCGGCGGCGGTATGGTAAGGGCTGAAGTAAGTCGTTTGACGGTCTCAGGATGTGAAGAACGGATCAATGGCCGGCGGAGCTCTGTCTAATTGCGTCCTACTGCATGCCGCTCCAGGCCACGCCCCCTAGTTTATTACATATTACCTGTTATATAACTGGGAGCTAGCTCCACTTCCTACTACAAGTTTCTTTTTCGCATTCTCCACTGGGACAGACCGCATGGGAGCCAGCTAAGCCTGCACCACGTGTTTCCAAGGAAAATCCTGGTCTAAGGCAGCCGTGGACATGTGTTTATGTTCATGTATTTATTATATGTTCATTTATCTGTTTATTTCTAGTTTTACCGTGTGCATCCTATTCTTATACGGTCATCATCTGTTCATTGTAGTAAAGTTCCAAAGTTACAGACAGTCTGGTTATTTTAGGATTCAAGGTTTAAGCTGTATGTTGAGCTACATACACACCAGGGGCTAACGTGTAGTGAGAACAGAACAGTCCAATTACCTGAAGGTCAGGGCCGGATTTGTCACAAGGCCACCGAGGCCAGGCCTCGGGGCGGCAGTGGTGTAGGGGCGGCGCCGCTCCTGCAGCGACTTCGCGGCCGCCCCCCCTTTCGTGCTGCCTGTTAAAGTCTGTTATGGGCACCAGTGCCCATAGAAAAGATGGCCGCGCCCGCGAGCCGACCACGCAACTGCGCATGCGCCGTTCCGAAGCCGGCCGGGCTCGGGAAAGCTCGTAAGCGCTCGGCCGGGCGGCGCATGCGCAGTAGCGTGATTGCGCCGTCCGGCGCCATTTTTAAAAAATCGACAGTAGCTAGCAATGGCAGCGGTGCGGCGGCGGGGGAGAGAGATGACATCTCTCATTGCCCGCACCGCTGTTCCGCCCTCCTCCTCCTTCTGATGGCAGGCAGCATGGCAAGGGACATCCCAATATGGTGGCAAGAGACATCCCCATCTGGTGGCAGGCAGCGTGGCAAGTGACACCCCCATCTGGTGGCAGGCAGCGTGGCAAGTGACACCCCCATCTGGTGGCAGGCAGTGTGGCAAGGGGCATCCCCATCTGGTGGCAGGCAGCGTGGCAAGAGACATCCCCATCTGGTGGCAGGCAGTGGGGCAAGTGACATCCCCATCTGGTGGCAGGCAGCGTGGCAAGTGACACCCCCATCTGGTGGCAGGCAGCGTGGCAAGAGACATCCCCATCTGGTGGCAGGCAGTGGGGCAAGTGACATCCCCATCTGGTGGCAGGCAGCGTGGCAAGTGACACCCCCATCTGGTGGCAGGCAGCGTGGCAAGAGACATCCCCATCTGGTGGCAGGCAGTGTGGCAAGAGGCATCCCCATCTGGTGGCAGGCAGCGTGGCAAGAGACATCCCCATCTGGTGGCAGGCAGGGTGGCAAGAGGCATCCCCATCTGGTGGCAGGCAGCGTGGCAAGTGACATCCCCATCTGGTGGCAGGCAGCGTGGCAAGTGACATCCCCATCTGGTGGCAGGCAGTGTGGCAAGGGGCATCCCCATCTGGTGGCAGGCAGCGTGGCAAGTGACACCCCCATCTGGTGGCAGGCAGTGTGGCAAGTGACATCTCCATCTGGTGGCAGGCAGCGTGGCAAGTGACATCCCCATCTGGTGACAGGCAGCGTGGCAAGAGACATCCCCATCTGGTGGCAGGCAGCGTGGCAAGTGACATCCCCATCTGGTGGCAGGCAGCGTGGCAAGGGGCATCCCCATCTGGTGGCAGGCAGCGTGGCAAGTGACATCCCCATCTGGTGGCAGGCAGCGTGGCAAGTGACATCCCTATCTGGTGACAGGCAGCGTGGCAAGAGACATCCCCATCTGGTGGCAGGCAGTGTGGCAAGGGGCATCCCCATCTGGTGGCAGGCAGCATGGCAAGTGACACCCCCATCTGGTGGCAGGCAGCGTGGCAAGAGACATCCCCATCTGGTGGCAGGCAGCGTGGCAAGTGACACCCCCATCTGGTGGCAGGCAGTGGGGCAAGTGACATCCCCATCTGGTGGCAGGCAGCGTGGCAAGGGACATCCCCATCTGGTGGCAGGCAGCGTGGCAAGAGACATCCCCATCTGGTGGCAGGCAGTGGGGCAAGTGACATCCCCATCTGGTGGCAGGCAGCGTGGCAAGGGACATCCCCATCTGGTGGCAGGCAGTGTGGCAAGAGGCATCCCCATCTGGTGGCAGGCAGCGTGGCAAGTGACACCCCCATCTGGTGGCAGGCAGCGTGGCAAGTGACAAGAGATGGTGGCAAGTGACACGCTCAGGGCTCCCAATGATTCTGCATTATGGTGAGTTGAACTATTTCAGTTTATATTACAATGTAATGATAGAAATAATGTGTTTTAATTATCCTGACACCATAACAACCATGGTGCCGGGGATGATTGAAGCACTAACACCAGCCATTGCCTTGAAAATTTGCCTGCGAAAAATCCTTACCCCTCGTGCACTTACCCTGAAGTATTTTTAGTCTGAAAATAACTGGCTTTAATTGTACAGTGTTCTCGTGTATGGAGATATCTTTTTAATTGATCTATTGTAGAAGTCATCGATAAAGGATGTGGTGTGTGTGTGTGTGTGTGTGTGTGGGGGGGGGGCAGCATTGAAGGACCCGGCCTTGGGGCGGCAAAGGGAGTAAATCCGGGCCTGCTGAAGGTGGGACATAACCCAGCAGTCTGGGAAGTCATGAATCCCGTTTTCTCTTATTTGCTCCCTTTTGGTCTGTTAAATATACCACTGAAAGCATTTTGTTATATCTGTTCCACAAATACAAAAAAAATAGCTGTTCATCCAGCCAGAAATCTTGTGAACTTCCTGTGCCCTCTTCCTCTGCAGACTGTTATCAGTTACTATTGGTCCCAGCTATCTCCATTGACTACAAAACACCTCCCCCTATTTTATTGAGGGGGGTATTATATAGTTCAATCACACTTTCTTCCTAGGCTGACAACACTGTACTTCTTTGATAGAGTACAGTTGGTCACTCTAGAACAGAAGGTGTGTTCTTGGCAGGATTACCAGGTGAAAATAAAGAAGAAAAAAAATGTAAAAAATAAAAATAAATTCAGGCACCACATCAATCAGAAGGTGAGTTGCACTACATTCAATTTTTGTTCTTGGGTTTAGATACATTTGTGTGGCACTATTGAAAACAATAGTTTTTTCTGTACCTTTGCATTTAGGCTGTGCTGAGCAATGCAGCCCAGCACTTGTGATGTGTACAAACCCTAAATGGCAACCTAATTGCTGCACTCCTTACAGTAAAATAGACAAACATTCTTTCATCACTGACTTAGTTCTTAATAAAGTCCTCTTACGTACCTGGTGATTTTTACGTTGAATTACTTCAAGAAATAGTGTCGGCCTGTCTTGGACTGGCTTTGTAAAAATCTGTAGCAAATACCCGTTTTCATCATAATCCACAAGAATTTTCAGCTCCTAAAAGGTTGTTTAGGAGAAATGTCATGTATACTGCTCAACAGACTATTTTTTTTTATAACATCAATAGAGAACTTTGTTATTATTAAAGGAGAACTGCAGTCTGCTCATATAATTTGTGATAAAAACATCTTTGCCATTCTGAAGCTTCCTTCCAACAACTTTGCATATTATTGTATATATACTGTGATTCTGTACTTGCCAAATATGCTGCAGAAATCTCCCTCCACTGAGTCTGGCTGCAGTCATTTTAACTGTGGGCAGCTGAAGCTGCTGCCTGTTCACTTCCTGGATTTACACAGACACACACAGAGGCACACCTCTAGCTCTGCAGCCCTGCAGCTCTCATTGGCCTTCTTATGACTTCCCCCCTTCCTCTCTCTCTGGAGAGAGAGCTGTGCATGATGTCATAAGCCTAGGCTAATGACCAGACAAGAAACAGGAAGTGGGCTGTATAAGGTATTTACTGGCAGAAAAAAAATGTTTTACTATCTAAAGTTAAAACTCCAAGGGCAGAAGATTTAACAGATGGAAAGTTGAAAAAATGACTGAAGGTCTCCTTTAATATTTGAACTTGTGCATCTAAAGAATGCCACATGTGTTGCAATCTAACTGTACAATTTACTTTAAACTTACCAAGAACTGCAGTATCAGAACCTATCTGGCTGGTTATAACTATAACTACAGCTGTATAAGACTTTTTACCAGACATGCTTGCACTCTTATGACAAACCTACCTTTTCATGGTTCTGGAGTATTTACCTTATTAAAATGGACATGCTGCATAAGGTATTGTATGGCAGACAATCCCCCATCCCCCACCTGTTGAGAGCCACCTCTCAAATTAATAAGCTCATACTAGATTTTGTGTCAGAATCATAAGGACCCCAGAATAAGGAAGTATGATTTTATCATTACCAAAAAGTAAGGGCAGACTTTCCTTGCCGAATGTGTCTCTGTACTTTCATGCATTGTTCCTGATAAGGATACTTGACTAGTATTATGGTAATTCGACTAAACACTAGACTACCTTTTTTTTAACAAACAAGGTTGGTCTTTATTGAGAAAACATGGTATTGCATATTACACAAACACTGGACTACTTTAGAGGACAATCTTATTATCCCCAGTCCACCTGCATCAAGGCCTCCTAAAGACTCCCTTCTGCTATTGATAATGTATTACAGGTATGGGACTCCTATGTGACAAAAGATTTACTCTCATCCAAGCTTAGCCCCTTAATGCCTCTATTTGGCAGCACTTATTTTCTCCTGACCTTGCACCAAACCCACTTTTTATCCTGGGTGAAAAGGGGATAAACTTCTTTTTTGACAGACCCTATCAGCTTTCACAAGGGTAGCTGATTTGGAATGACTCCTTCTCCTTTTGGTTGGAATATTCTCAGCTACAACAGTTTCTGAGATCTATACCTTCACTCGACTCTATGAATAGTCCACACACAGACTTTGAATCTTTACTACTCCAAACTATCATACCAAAGTACTCCTTCTCTGTGCTGTACTTTTGATGAATCTTACCCGCTTCTGCCACATTTTCATCTTAAATGGGAAGAGGAATTTGCAGTATTCCATGAAGCTATGGTTTCGGAATAGATATTAACTTTTACCCACAAGACCATTTCTTTCAAAGCACAAGAGTGCAACATTAAACTTCTTCCTGCTGGTATTGATGCCTCACATTACTCCATACCATAGATCTATCTATTTAAACAACTGCTGGAGGTGCTTTTGTGTCCCTGGTACCATTACACAAATTTGGACTATATGCCCTTTGATTTTCCCCTTCTGGGACAAAATAGTGGGAATATTTCATAGACTGGTAGGCAACAAGATCAGGGATTCCACTCAACTCACTATCCTCTCTCTGATGCCCGAGTCAGAGAGAAAAAAATCAAGAAGGGCCTTTTTATGTAATTTCTTAAACTCTACAATTATTGCTAGGTATTGGCATAAATCAAACACCCCTTAACTAGTGGAGTGGACTTGTAAACTGGATACCATTTGTGATATGAAGCAAATTAGTTCTTGAGAAAATGGCAAACCAGATGCTTTTAAAATTACCTGGACAGTCTGGTTTCACTTTAGATATCCATCAGACTTCACCTCATATTTTTAAGATCTTCCCTTGGCAGGTCTCTTTGTAATTCCGTCTACGTAGTGAGCGAAAAGACTCTTGCCTCATTTCTTCTTTATAAATAAAAGCAATTTTTTTTCTCCCACCCTCTATGCCCTTCCTTTCTCATTTTACTAATTTTCTTTTCCCCGGAGGGGGCTACAACCAGAGCGCTTTTGTACACGCTTCCATACATCTTATGTATTGCTCCCTTGGGTGTTCCTTCACATATGTCAACCCATATTTTATTTCCTTATTACTGGTATATTAAATGTTCACAAATTAGTATGCATTTGTACTGCATTTGCTTGACTTCCTGTTAACATTCTGTGAAATTGTCAAGTTTTTCTACGCTTTATAGGGCTTACTATTGTCCATGTCAGGAGGAACCAAATTTTTCCAATATGATTGTTGGTACTTATTTCTATGATATATGTTCCTTGACATATACTGTTCACTGTATTCCTTTAAAAATAATAACGTAGAGATTATATATAGATTAAACAGACTGGTTAGGTAAGCATTTGCACTACTTAGTTGTTGGTAAATGTATTGGAGCTTCTACAATGAGATGAACATGCGTGGCCACCTATCTTATTATTGAAAAAATACCTTTGCAATGAAAATTGTAATAAAAAGTCTGCAATGCAATACTTTTGAGCAAAGATATTGAAAACAATTTTCCCCCCGAATATTTCAGTTTTAATGTAAATATTTTTTTTATAGTTTTTGGGGACGTCCTAACTTGTGCCATTTAATAGTTTCTGAATTATGCCTCCTTCCAGTGTGTGACCTGAAAGATTCCTACCCTTACAACACTGGAATTCCATCTAGGACATTTCTTAGGAGCCTACTGGGCACTCCTTGGCAACTTCCTAATAGCAGAGGTAAAGAGAAATTTAGCTCAAACAATGAGATAGAAAGTAATGAAAAAATATAGTTGGACAAATGAATGAGTCATTAGCCCTATTGCCTATTGGCAAATATAAATTTTTGGAATTTTCCTAGGTAAGGATTGAAGAGTGTTTGTGAAAACATATGAGAGAATGAAAAGCAGCAGAACAGGCCAAACTATAAAAAAAGCACAAGGAAATAACAGAGATTTTCATTATTTTTCTTTTCTTTTTTTGCTTGTACTTACCTCCAGTATGTCAATATTTTCTTTAACTTGTATTTTAGCTGTCTGCAGATTTTCCCTTAGTGTCTGGTAATAGCTGGGTGGAACAGACATGAATTCCATTCCCCTTTCTTTTAAGTTGGTGATCTACAGAAGAGATTTTCATGTTATTGGCCATTGGTCTCTACAGTTGTACAGTGGGGCAAAAAAGTATTTAGTCAGCCACCAATTGTGCAAGTTCTCCCACTTAAAAAGATGAGAGAGGCCTGTAATTGTCATCATAGGTATACCTCAACTATGAGAGACAAAATGTGGAAACAAATCCAGACAATCACATTGTCTGTCTCATTTTTGAAAGAATTTATTTGCAAATTATGGTGGAAAATAAGTATTTGGTCACCTACAAACAAGCAAGATTTCTAGCTCTCACAGACCTGTATCTTCTTCTTTAAGAGGCTTCTCTATCCTCCGTTTATTATCTGTATTAATGGCACCTCTTTGAACTTGTTATCAGTATAATAGACACCTGTCCACAACCTCAAACAGTCACACTCCAAACTCCACTATGGTGAAGACCAAAGAGCTGTCAAAGGACACCAGAAACAAAATTGTAGACCTGCACCAGGCTGGGAAGACTGAATCTGCAATAGGCAAGCAGCTTGGTGGGATGAAATTAACTGTGGGAGCAATAATTAGAAAATGGAAGACATACAAGACCACTGATAATCTCCCTCGATCTGGGGCCCCACGCAAGATCTCACCCCGTGGGGTCAAAATGATCACAAGAACAGTGAGCAAAAATCCCAGAACCTCACGGGGGGCCTAGTGAATGACCTGCAGAGAGCTGGGACCAATGTAACAAAGGCTACGATCAGTAACACACTACGCCGCCAGGGACTCAGATCCTGCAGTGCCAGACGTTTCCCCCTGCTTAAGCCAGTACATGTCCGGGCCCGTCTGAGGTTTGCTAGAGAGCATTTGGATGATCCAGAAGAGGACTGGGAGAATGTCATATGGTCAGATGAAACCAAAGTAGAACTGTTTGGTAGAAACACAACTCGTCGTGTTTGGAGGAGAGAGAATGCTGAGTTGCAACCAAAGAACACCATACCTACTGTGAAGCATGGGGGTGGCAACATCATGCTTTGGGGCTGTTTCTCTGCAAAGGGAACAGGACGACTGATCCATGTACATGAAAGAATGAATTGGGCCATATATCGTGAGAATTTGAGTGCAAACCTCCTCCCATCAGCAAGGGCATTGAAGATGAAACGTGGCTGGGTCTTTCAGCATGACAATGATCCCAAACACACCGCCCGGGCAACGAAGGAGTTGCTTCGTAAGAAGCATTTCAAGGTCCTGGAGTGGCCTAGCCAGTCTCCAGATCTCAACCCCATAGAAAACCTTTGGAGGGAGTTGAAAGTCCGTGTTGCCCAGCAACAGCCCCAAAACATCACTGCTCTACAGGAGATCTGCATGGAGGAATGGGCCAACAGACCAGCAACAGTGTGTGACAACCTTGTGAAGACTTATAGAAAACGTTTGACCTCTGTCATTGCCAACAAAGGATATATAACAAAGTACTGAGATGAACTTTTGATATTGACAAAATAATTATTTTCCACCATAATTTGCAAATAAATTCTTTCCAAATCAGAAAATGTGATTATCTGGATTTGTTTCCACATTTTGTCTCTCATAGTTGAGTTATGTCTATGATGACAATTACAGGCCTCTCTCATCTTTTTAAGTGGGAGAACTTGCACCATTGGTGGCTGACTAAATTGCCCCACTGGATATCATTTGCATGTTTGGGGCACAGGTATAGAAGAGCACTTACTGCAGTGATAATGTCAGATGTGTTAAGAGCAATGTGCTGAACTCCAGGACCGCCATAATATTCAACATACTCCTATAGGGAAAAAAAAATAGTGATTTCATATTTCACCTTGTTTAAATGTATTATAAAGTGCTTGCTTTATTGTGAGACATTTTCTATCAGCAGGTATACAGTTAATATTCTTTCTTTGGATTGAGGTCCCCTAGGACCCCATCCCTGTTACATTGGTTAGTTAATGGTATCATGAGTTTGGAGGAGCTATTAGGTCAAGACTTGCATGCACAAGATACATTTCTCAATGGTCAGTGTGGATTGAGTATTCCTCCTCTGATGCTCTGAAACGTAGACTTCAAACCTGATATCTTTGTATACTAATATAACTTGACCTCTCAGTTGAGCACAGATTCTCTGTCTTACCAACGTTGTTACTAAGCTTAGTTATTAGCCGGGTTTTCACTCTGACCCTTAGCAACTTGGCTCTAATCCAGTCCGCTCCTTCTCCTTTTTTTCTCTCCTTTCTCACCCGGTGTGCCATTTTTCTCCATGATCTTTCTTTTTTTTTTTTTTTTTCTAAGAGTTTGTAATTTTTCTCTATGATCTTTCTTCTTCATCAATACTACTCAACTTGGTCACACTGCTTTGACACATTTATAATACGTCTTAGGCGTGAATAAATGTGAAAAGCCTTTGCACTACTAAGATGTGTTCAAAATAATATAAGATATATAATAATGATAGATAAAAACAGCTATCATAAATTTGTGAAGAATCAAGGTGCGTATGTGCAATTAAAGTGCAACCAAATAAATATATTAAAGGCCATTTGCAGCAAGACCTAACAGTGTTCACATCACACTCATAAAAGCAAAATGATCAATCAATTAATGATCCCGCGCTCCAGCAATACAAAGTGCAGACAGTGCCTAATAAATAAATATATGAAGTAATGAATAAGTGCGGGGCATTCATGAATAAATTAAATTATATAAAAAAAAGTATGGTGATAATCTTCTAATCAGATGTTTTTAAAATTAATGTCCAAAATGTTCCTTTAAAGTAGGGTTAGACAGATCGCCACATCTTGCCTGTGAGAGGTATAAAAAATCCCATCAATAAGCTCACAGAACCCTCACCTCAAAGTCTTTAATCAATAGCATAGAGTTGTATAAAGGAAAATATTCCACTATTCCAGCATCCACCACCAGGGGGTCCTCCGCTCCAACCAGTAAGAAACTTGAATGGAAGCCTTAGATCCACATCCCCTGATGAAGTCACGTGATGACGTAACGCGTAGGGAGTGGCTGGAGGCTGACTAGATACCGGAAGTGATGTGAGAACGGCGGTCAAACGCCACAAGATTTGATTTTATAGCTTATCTTTGTTTATTCCAATGTAAAAGTCCAGTTTATCGATTTAATAAAAAGCACTTTATATTTAACATTACTACACTATTGGGGTACTCTTTTTGTTCCATCCCTTCCCTGCTCTCTCCCCCCCGCCCCCCGTGGAGTGTAAGAACATTATGAGGATGTGGATCTAAGGCTTCCATTGAAGTTTCTTACTGGTTGGAGCGGAGGACCCTCTGGTGGTGGATGCTGGATTAGCGGAATATTTTCCTTTTTACAACTCTATGCTTTTGATTAAAGACTTTGAGGAGAGGGTTCTGTGAGCTTATTGATGAAATTTTTTTATACCTCTCACAGACGAGATGTGGCGATCTGTCTAACCCTACTTTAAAGGAACATTTTGGACATTCATTTGAAAAACATCTGATTAGAAGATTATCACCATACTGTTTTTTTATATAATTTAATTTATTCATGAATGCCCCGCACTTATTCATTACTTCATATATTTATTTATTAGGCTCTGTCTGCACTTTGTATTGCTGGAGCGCGGGATCATTAATTGATTGATCACGTCTTAGGCGTGGCTTTTGAAAATACTTGTTAATGGTTTAACTTTGGTTTTCGTATATTGTTCTGTACATTTCTTGGCTTGAGATACATCTCTTTTGAGGACCTTTGATGGAACTCTCAACATTGATTTATTTGTTTATCTCATTTGTTCATTGCTGATAATCTACTGTATGTTTTTTCTACATCTGGCAATACAAATATTTTCAACACTAAATTAATTATTAATTGTTATAACTTGACCTTTCAGCAGTTAGCTAAAGCTTGCCATACTTGGGCATATTGGACTACCAATATGCCCAAGTATGGACCTACCTAACCCTAACCCTGTCTTGGTTGCAGGTGGTCCAGTCCACTACAGATTCACCCAACTGTGATGATGGCTAAATCTGAAGCAGTGAGCTGCACTGGTTTGCCTCTAATATATACAGCAAAATTACAGTGAGATACCTGGATCTGAGATTTCCTCTTTCCTGACGCAGGCTCATTTATAGGCATCTTAATGGTCTCTTCATAGTTAGCGACCACAATGGAGCGAAGTGCACTGAAGTCTGTGTGCAGTTGTTTGTCATCCACAGACCAGAAACGATGAAACAACAGAGTTTTTTGGTACCTGCAGGGAAAGGTGTGGATATTTCATGCAATCAATTCATCTCAGCATTTAGAAATGAGAAGAAAAGAGGGCCATTAACAGTCCAGTCCCACCCACTGTTCTACAGCCTAGTCTGATGCTTCAGTAGGAATTGGGCTGTCTATGACTAACCTTGCTTTCAACAAGTGCCTGTCCCTGTAGCGTACATAGTTCACCACAAGGGTTAGAGGAGGTTGTCTTTATTCTGGACTTTCACTTTACATACCGGGTTGAATAGTAGTTAATGCTATCTGGTAAGCTCTGCAACTTTGCAAAATCATAGCGTTAATTCAAGTTATCTCTAATCTGTACTTTTTATCATTATTTGCAGCCTGATTCAGCAAGCTCCAGTGCTTCTCCGTTGGGCTTCACCTCTAAGTACATGTTTCTGTACTGTACAACCTTCTTACGGTAATGGGTAGGATTTTTCAAATTTGCTAAAACCCACCATGTAATGGCTGATCTTTTCCACTTCTCAGTGAGAGCAAGGACAGATGGTATGCTCTACTCCTGGCTGGGATGGGTCATCTTGGGAATACATCTTCCTATCTATGACCACCCTAAATCTTTGTATCCATAACAAACAGCAAAAGAAAAGGCTGCTGTGTTTGGTTGTACCTATACTACCACACAGGGCTAACAGGTGAGTAAATGGTTTATTACACTCATCTCTATGTCCCCATTGCACATCAGAAAAGGCCATGTGACCAGTGCCTGCCCAGCCATCAGTTTCCTCTAGTTCCTGCTTTCTAGATTAAAGTGGAAAAATTGGGACTTGCTACACCGTGGTCTGCTGCAGCACTAGACAATGTGCACATCTATTTAAAAATCTAATCACGAGGACCAGAAGTTAAAGAAATCATTATGGCATTCTTGAACTCCATAAAAATAAAATGCATGGTGTGGTTAATAATTTTGCCTTGCAAATTAGTGGGTTCAGTTCCCACCTGGGACAATCTTAGCAAAGAGTATGCATGTTCTCTCTGTAATTGCAGAGGAACCCTACCACAATCCCAAAAACATACTGGTAAATTACTTGGATTCCATCCAAAACTGACTCCTGTGTTTGTGTCTATATAAGCATGACAGAGACAGGAATGAAGTGAATGTGTACTCTCAAAAGCAATGGTCCCCAAATTGTGGCCTGAAGGCCAGATGTGGCCCTTTACCTGGTTTTATCCATTCCACAGGGCATTATTCATCCCACTGACACAAAGGATGAGGCACAATTACTTTTACTGACACCAATAATGAGGCAATATTCCACCCACTGACACCAACAATGGGCCACATGAGGCATACAGGTAATTCCTCCTACTGATATAAATGATTCCACCTCCTGTAACCAAAGACGGGGCACTATTCCTCCCACTGATACCAATGATCGGGCACTATTCCTCCTACTGACACCATCTATGAGGCACTATTCCTTACACTAATACCAATGATGGGGCACTGTTCCTTCTCTTACTCACTGCAGACAATATGTATTTTTTTTACTCCCACTGACCACCAAGACTAAGTTGTTGTTTACTCCCACTGACACTGGGGCATTTTCTACTTACACTGGCGCAGTCCGGCCTCCCAAAAGCCTGTAGGATAGTAATTTGACCCTTTATTTAGCAAGTTTGGAGACCCCTACTCTAAAGCACTGGTTTTGTCATTGCAGTATGAAGTAATAAAATGAATGAATATATGTAGGAAATCTGCCCTCTGGTGGCCACACACTGATATATTTTAGAAATAAAACAATCTAAAATATTTGAAATGTCCACAAATACTTCACATGAAGACTGCATTAGACCACACACAAATGTATCATCATTGTCCAGGTGAACTGTAACAAAACTGATTGTTTTCAATGGGATATTTACCAGTCTACAACTGGAACCATTTCATCGTCCGGCTGATTTCCCACAACGTGGTCAATAAAATTGAGTTTGCAATTTGGCCTATAAAATGGAAAAAAAAGCATTAAAATTGGCCAAGGTAAAAATAACCCATTTAAAAAGCAACAACATAAACTGAGTTAAATTAAAGCATATCAAGTAATTTAAAGGGGAGATAGCACCATCTAACCTTAATAAGCTTAATATTGTAAAATACATGAAAAATGGAAAAATTCAGCAGTAAGCAGGGAAACCCAGACAGAAATATTGTTTGGTCTTATTTGAATAAGTTGTAAAGCCCCATACACACTGACAGCTTTTTGTTTTTGTTCAACCCAGTGGGCTGCTATGTTAGTACAGATATCTCCCCACTGAGCTATTGTGTTCTGACAGCCACTGGCTGCGACCGCTGATCTGATGCCGATCAGGTGCTGTTTTTCCCAGTATGTCCTTTCAACAGATGCTAGACAGGCTACTGTACACGCGGGCCACTACAAGCCCATTTTTGACCCATGTGTACTAGGATTTAGTCTTACTAGACCACATTCGTACAATGTGGTCAACGGTTCCCTAGCAGAGCAGCCTGGCTTAGAGGGTGTTAGGTATATATATCTATGGTGCATGCAGCCACATGTACTATGTACAGGCAGGCAGTTTAACTTTAAGTAAGCAATAATGCCCACAAGTTTCAGTTTCTTTAAGTTAATTGTTACCAGTTGTCTGTTACATTCCATTACTATTACACATGAAAACAAAAATGTCATTTTGGTGCACTCTAGCAGATATCTACACACATTGGGGGAGATTTACTAAAAATGATCAATACAGAATCTGGCGCAGCTGTGCATAGTGACCAATCAGCTTCTAACTTCAGCGTGTTCAATTAAGCTTTAACAATGAATTCTACAAACTGATTGGTTACTATGCACAGATGGACCAGATTCTGTGCTCACCGGTTTTAGTAAATCTCCCCCATTGTGTTTTCTTCATTAAAGTACTCCATCTACTTTTTACATCTATATTACTCTTTCCATTACTCTTTTCTAGTGCTTACAGTTTGGGCAGCAGAGGATCCAGGAAGAGAGGAGGATGAAATCCAGGTAAGAAGATGCCTTTATAGTCTAGGTTCTCTATAAGTGTGTGTGTCGTGTCTCCATACTGGAAGAAGAGAGAAGAAATTACACGTCACAACTGGTAATGCATTCCTTTGCCGCCAATTTGTGATACACAGATACATTAACATTACAAGAACAAATTTATTAAGAAGTGGAATGTTTGTGATTTTGGATATTTTGATATCAGCACTGACAGGCATCCCATACAGGCCAGTCATGCAGCAGCAGGGACCTGCATAAAGTGTATGTAATGCTGGCCATACACTATACGAAAAATCGGCCGAAAAATCGTTCGTATAGACACTTCGTTCGTTATTCGGCAAGTTAATGGGCACAAATCGATAATCGTTTGTGACATTTTTGTGGAAAAAAAACGAACGGGAAGTTTGGAAAATTTCTGCCGAACGTACGATAAATTGCAAGGTTAATGTGTTTCCCGTCCGAACTGTCTGCACTAGGCATATGTTAAAAAACGAACAAAAAATTATTTATTCATGTCCACTGAACAATTTATCGGTCATTACATGATGGCACGATCGTTTGCGGTCACGGTCGAACGTTTATTTTTCGAAAATATGTTCGGCCGATTTTTCGTATAGTGTATGGCCAGCATAAGAGTAAAGCAACCTATTACTACAAAAAAAGCTCAAACAAAACAACAAATATAACAATGATGTGACTGGGCGCCCAGGACTACAGAACACCTCCCATCACCTCAACATAGGGGAGAGGTGTTTGGTAATTCACAGTGAGAACTGGGGCTGATTAAACTGTTTAAAATTTCAGAAGGTAACAACTTACTGGGTTTCAGGCCAGATCAACAAGTATTTTTTTTACCTATATAAACAGACATAACAAAACACCCTCAATAGCATATTTGACAGGCCACAAAAGTCAATTATCAGGATTGACATACACTTTAATGAATGTAGCACTGCCAATATACAATTTACTCATCTGGGTAGAAACTATCCTACAACGTTTCAGAAAGCTTTTATTCCTTACTATCGTGTAGACATGCTGGTTCATGCATACCTAACAGCAGGGGCGTTGCTAGGCCTACTAAAGATCTGGGGCTAGAGCCCATAGCAGCGAAGTAAAGAAAGTCATATGCTTGGGCGGGCATACACATGTATATAATAAAAATGTGTGTGTATAGGTGATGCAGAGGCTGCGGACATGGTACAGGAGATGTCAGAGGCTGCGGGCATGGTACATAGGATGTCAGAGGCTGCGGGCATGGTACAATAGATGTCAGAGGCTGCATGCATGGTACAGACCATCCCCCTCCATCAGTACAGACCCCCCTCAGTACAGACCACCCCTCCCTTAGTATAGACCTCCCCCCATCAGTATAGACACCCCCTCAGTGCAGCCACCCCCCCTCAGTGCAGACCCCCCATCAGTATAGACCCTCCTCAGTGCAGACCCCCATCAGTATAGACAACTCCCCTCAGTGCAGACCCCCAATCAGTATATACACCCCTCTCCGTGCAGACCCCCCATTAGTATAGACACCCCCCTCAGTGCAGACCCCCATCAGTATAGACACCCCCCTTCAGTGCAGACCCCCCATCAGTATAGGCACCTCTCTCCCCTCCCATAGCCCCCTGCACATGTCCACCTACATACTGTATAGTAAAAATGTACAGACCTCAGAACAGCGCTGATGGATATACTGTACACAGTGGTGTGTCCCTCGTGATCCTCCTCCTCCTGTGTGGATGTAAACAGAGAGGAGGGGAAGGCGGCCCCCAAACCCCAGTGACACCACTGCCTCGGGCTCCCACTGTGTCACTCAGGTAACGTGACATCACTGGTTGCTAGACCCTGGGCGGCTCTAGCAACCGGTGCAGTGGCAGAACAAAGTAAAATGGCTGAGATGTTAGTTATCTACACGGCACCCACATCTGCCACTGATGGCATCGCTTCCCCCCAGTGAGAGACTCGGGGCTTTGGGCCCCAGATTCGGGGCTATAGCCCCAATAGCCACCCCCTAGCAACGCCTCTGCCTAACAGTTTAGAGGGTATCTGAATTTGGCCTTCCTGGTGGGTTGAAAAACAGTGAAAAATATGCTTAGATTGGGGGTATGAAATAGGGAGCAGAGGGTGATTTCCACCTTGGCAACTTCGGAACTAGGTCTGTAACTTCAAATCTGTCTGGTGCTTAACATTTAACCATTGTTGTTGCTGGCCATACACAGATTTTAATTCAAACATTAATAGAAAAATCATTTATGAAAACATTCTTTCTTGCCATCATTGAGTCAACTCTTTTTATTTGAAAGCCCTTAAAACATCATCGAGACCTGCTATACAGGTTTCATTACAATATGTAATTGTGTTTCCTAAATTAACACCACATTCACAGTTATAGGGCGTACACACGGTCGGACTTTGTTCGGACATTCCGACAACAAAATCCTAGGATTTTTTCCGACGGATGTTGGCTCAAACTTGTCTTGCATACACACGGTCACACAAAGTTGTCGGGAAAATCCGATCATTCTGAACGCGGTGACGTAAAACACGTACGTCGGGACTATAAACGGGGCAGTGGCCAATAGCTTTCGTCTCTTTATTTATTCTGAGCACGCGTGGCACTTTGTCTGTCGGATTTGTGTACACACGATCGGAATTTCCGACAACGGATTTTGTTGTCGGAAAATTTTATTTCCTGCTCTCCAACTTTGTGTGTCGGAAAATCCGATGGAAAATGTCTGATAGAGCCCACACACGGTCGGAATTTCCGACAACACGCTCCGATCGGACATTTTCCATCAGAAAATCCGACCGTGTGTACGGGGCATTAGATTTTCCATCCTACTCCTCTGAATTTTCTTGTTAATACGGGCAAAAACATTGATTTTGACCCCAAAAACCATTATAAAAACGAACGAACAAATGATCCAAAGACAAACATTTTCCAATGAAATTCTACTGGTTTTCTACTAGATTCTAATAACCTGTATGTCTCAATGGAGCCAGTTAGTCACGGGTCTCGGGAGGGAAGAAGAGAGCGCCCCCTTCATATGGCGTAGTAGTGAGCACCCATTTGATGCACCTTATACCAAAGTTAGGAGGACTGTTCTTTTACTGACTTAAACACCAATGGGTCTGATTTTGGACTGAGATCTACCTATACACTGCAAAATAAGGTTAATGACACATCTGAACTGCATACATGACAAACCAAGAGGGAAGGAGTTTGTTCCAAAGCCAGAAAGGAATCATCTCTATCTTGAGATAAGTGAAATTTACAGAATATATACTGGATTGAGAATACTTTCCTCATATTCACATTTGGCAGCACAGTGTCAATATACAGCATATCATTCAGTGCAACAAGCTCTAGTTTCATGTCTACAGTGCCTTGAAAAAGTATTCACACCCCTTAAAATTTTCAACATTTTGTCATGTTACAACCAAAAACATACATTTATTTTATTGGTATTTTTTGTAATAGGCTAACACAAAGTGACACATAATAGTGAAGTGGAAGGAAAATGATAACTTGCGTTCAATTTTTTTTACAAATAATGATGTGAAAAGTGTGACAAGCATTTGTATTCAGCCCCCCCCAAGTCAATACTTTGTAGAACCACCTTTCGCTGCAATTATAGCTGCAAGTCTTTTTGGGTATGTCTCTACCAGCTTTGCACATCTAGAAAGTGAAATTTATGCCCATTCGTTTTTATAAAATAGCTCAAGCTCTGTCAGATTGGATGGAGAGTGTCTGTGAACAGCAATTTTCAAGTCTTGTCACCGATTCTCAATTGGATTTAAGTCTGGACTTTGACTGAGCCATTCTAACACATGAAAATGCTTTGAATGGCAATTGGTTCCACTAGATTTTAGTTAGGGGTATCAGAGTAAAGGGGGCTGAATACAAATGCACGCCACACTTTTCACATATTTATTTGTAAAAAAATTTGAAAAACATTTATCATTTTTCTTTCACTTCACAATTATATTCCACTTTGTGTTGGTCTATCAGAAAAAATACCAATAAAATACATTTACATTTTTGATTGTAACATGACAAAATGTGTGTGTTTCAAGGGGTATGAATAATAATAATTTTTCAAGGCACTGTATGCACCTAAATTGACACTAATCACTTAAGGACAATTACTTAGAACCTCCAAACATCATATATATATTTTTAGCAGAGACCCTAGAGAATAAAATGGCGGTCACTGAAATTTTTTGTGTCACCCGGTTTTTGCACAGCGGTTTTTCCAATGCAATTTTTTTGGAAAAAATACACTTTAATGAATAAAATAAAAAACATAATGTATATCCCAATTGTTTTGCATATATATATATTTTTCTATATTATATTTTGCTTTAAGAAAAAAAAAACATGTTTATATGGCCCGGGAACCAGAAGTGACGTCGATGTTGCTCCGGTCCTCCAAGGGCATAGAGGTGACCGGTGGCCATCGTGCCATCACTTGGGAAAACCTTACCAACGGCGGATGGATTCCGACTCAGCGATTAGCCCGGGAACCACTGGGAAGCGGTATGAGGTGGGGGAGGCACCTCTCTCATCACTTCTAAAAGTGATCCCGCAGCAAATCCACCGCTGAGATCACTTTTATCGGAAAGCCGACTACCAAAGGGAAAAGAAAATACCGGGGTTATGGCATCTAGCTGCAGCCATAACCCAGGTATTTAACGTCAAAGTCATGACATAAATTCCCAGTTAGGCGGCAAGTGGCTAACAATATTCTAATTTTCCAAAATGAATTCAAACACAGCCTGTAACGAGCCCCTTTGCTCGCTCGATTCCACTCTCCCGACACTCCTCTGCAGCTATTGAATCAGATTGCAACGTCTGATGGTTCGGTCATCCTATGCTCCGGGATTAGAACTTCAGCTATGTGCCGTTCTAACCCAGTTGTGTAGCTCAGAACAAACACCAGGCAGGCTGGTGTTTAAACAGGAATCTCTTTTATTGCAATATACAGGCTCTTTTATACACTAAAAGAGGAGTTGCATACCTCCGACTCATATTACTCTAACACAGCCTTTCTCAACCAGTGTGCAGCGGCACACTGGTGTGCCGTCAGAGGTTCTCAGGTGTGCCGCGTGATCAGGGGAGAGAAGGGCTGTCAGATGAGCCTGATCTCCCGATCCCCTGACGAACTGTACATCGGCACTGTGAGAAGCTCCGTCAACCTCAGCAAAGTGAAAGTAAAGTGCAGGGGAGTGTGCTGTGCTCTCTGCTTCCCCCTACAGTGCAGTACCTGGCTGAATGAGGAAACTGGAAAGGTACAGTACTGTGATACAAGCTAGATTTGTTTTAAAAGGGCTTTATACATGTGTCTGTGTGTGTGTGCATGTGAGTGTCTGACTGTCTGTGTGTGTGTACATGTGTCTGTATGTGTGTGTGTGTGTGTGTACATGTGCATGTATGTGTGTGTGTGCATGTGTCTGTTTGTGTGTGTGTGTGTGTGCATGTGTCTATATGTGCGTGAGCATGTGAGTGTCTGTCTGTATGTGTGTTTGTACATGTGTGTGTGCATGTGAGTGTCTGTCTGTATGTGTGTTTGTACATGTGTGTGTGCATGTGAGTGTCTGTCTGTATGTGTGTTTGTACGTGTGTGTGTGTGTGCATGTGTCTGTATGTGTGTGTGTGTGTGTGTGCATGTGTCTGTATGTGTGTGTGTGTGTGCATGTGTCTGTATGTGCGTGTGTGTGTGTGCATGTGTCTGTATGTGTGTGCATGTATGTCTGTGTGTGTGCATGTGTCTGTGTGTGCGCATGTGTCTGTCTGTGTGTGTGTTTGTACATGTGTGTGTATGTCTGTATGTGTGTGCATGTGTCTGCATGTGTGTGTGTGCACGTGTCTGCATGTGTGTGTGTGCACGTGTCTGCATGTGCGTGTGTACGAGTGCCTGTATGCACATGTATGTGTCTGTATATGTGTGTGTATATATATCTTACTTTTAATCCGGACACCCCCCCTCCATTCCTGTACCATCAGAACTGCTTTTGTGATAGCAGCAAGGACTGCTTCTCCTCTGAAAAGCAACCCATGCACAGATCGCTTTTCAGAGGCATTTGACAGACGTAAAGAGGCATTATGTTGCCTCCTCACCACCTGTTTTAATGCAGCATCACTACACCGCAACCGTGCAATGAACACAGTTGCAGGGTAGTTGCAGTGCAGCCCCATTCACCCTGGGTATACCTCCAGCTGCAGCCACAGCATGTGTACACCCCCAGCTGCTGTCTCTGCAGCTAAAGGGGAAGAAGTTGGGGGTGGTAAAAACAGCTTAACCATGTGCTTTTACCACCCCTCCAACCTGACATGTGAACAAGCCCTTGGTTCACATCTGTGTGGCTGCGTGTAGGGCAGCCCATTCATTTCAATGGGCTTTCCTAACCACAAAAATTCAGGGAAGGAAGTCCCCAACCTTTTTTTTTTCTTTAAATTGCACGGCACCAAAAGCACATTTTCCAATGTGTGAGGTACCATTAAGAATTAATGGCACCCCTAAAGAGCAGAGCATTTGTCTGTGTGTCAGGAACGAGTGCGATTTTGCGCATGTTCCGCGACACACAGTAACGTGAACTAAGCCTTGGACTGGGGTGCCTCGAGACTGAAAATACTTTTTAAGGGTGCCCCGACTGGAAAAAGGTTGAGAAACACTGCTCTAACAATACAGCTGTAACCCAATTAACCTAATTAACATGGGCTAATTAACTAATCCCTTTAGACAGCCTAGATGACTCAGACATGACTTTTAGGCCAGACTGGCCGTCTTGTAGTTCAGAAAATCCAATCAACATTATCACAATAGCAGAGTTAATTAAACACAAACAACAATGGGGTCTAATGACTCTTAGATCCAATACTAGAGACTTATTTACAATACACATTCTAGCAGACAACAGACAGACAGGTGCTGGAATTTACATCAGCATCTCCTAACAGTATCTGTCCCAGCATTATGAATCAGACACTATTTCTAATATGGCAAATCCAGGGTCCCCAGAGTCTGTGTGTCCTGGGGGACCAGGACCCGAATCCACAGTAATACCACCTCAAGGGTCCCCAGGCATACAGCTCACAAAGAGCACCGTTCCCCCAAATGCCAGGGCCCACGATCGATCGGCAAGAGGCTAGCATACAATCCCCTACAAAAGTCTCTCTCCCGGCTAGGTCTGTCACACAGCCATTACTTAATGTCCCTCTAATCTCTTTTTAATGAAACAGTTTCTTGCTATGTTTTTCTGCCTCTTTGTAATGTCCCCTGTAAAGCTCCCAAACCTTTCCTTTTTCCCACACACTTCTGCTAGTTTGGAAAGAGCAGTGCTCGTTAGTTGCGTTCATGTGCAGTGCTCTATGCACACTACAAATCCCATAGATCACAGTCCATAGTCCCTCTTGGGAGTGAGCAAGGGAGGGGGGGTATATTCTTACATACAGTATGGCAATAGTGAAGGAATTTAGCCACCTTCTAACAGGAAGTCAGATCAGAGCAGCTAAAAAAAAGGAATTTGAAAATTTTTGAGTCTGAGAGTAATAGAAGGTAGTGTTTTAACCACTTCAGTACTGGAAGATTTTACCCCCTTCATGACCAGGCCATTTTTTGCTATTCAACACTGCTCTATTTTAATGGGTAATTGCGTGGTCATGCAACGCTGTATCCAAGTTAAATTTATATAATTTTCTTCACACAAATAGAACAGTTTTTTGGTGGTATTTGATCATCAGTGGGTTTTTTTAATTTTTGCGCTATAAATTAAAAAAATACCAAAAGTTTTGAAGAAAAAAACAATATTTCCTGACAGCTCCATGTCAGCCTACTACTGGGTATGCTCGCCGATACCCCCACCTGCAGGGCCTAACTCATAAATTTGACTGTCGCCCTCAGGCCGGTGTTCCTCTCTTTTCTTCCTCACCTAGTAGGATCAAGCACCCCTTACCTGGCTGCAAAAAACTTGTGGCCGTCCACCTGTAGCTCCCCAAGTCCATGTCAGCCTACTACTGGGTATGCCCGCCAATACCCCCACCTGCAGGGACTAACTCATAAATTTGACTCCCGCCCTCAGGCCGGTGTTCCTCTCGTTTCTTCCAACACCTAGTAGGATCAAGCACCCCTTACCTGGCTGCAATAAACTTGTGGCCGTCCACCTGTAGCTCCCCAAGTGCAGACCCCGCTCAATAGACCCTATAAATAGGCTTCTTGCGTGGGTGTTATGGCCGGCATTGGGATTAATGCCCCACTAAATGCATGGCTGTTCCCAGAGGTGACACCATGGCTGCAGCTATCTGGTATGTAACTCTGCCTGATTTTATTGCCTTTTTGTCTCTGTGATGCACGCTGCATCTTCCTTCATTCGGTGATCTTTCTATAGGTTAAATGGATCCCCATATGGCAGCTGGGATGCCTTTTTGAGCTCCATAGCAGCCTGGTGTTGTAAAAGGCACATGCTTTGCGCTATTGAGGTATACTCCACTTTTGTTAAAAGGTGCAATGGGAACTTGGGGTCTTCTTTTTTTTGTTTTTTTTTGTTTTTTTTGTTTTTTTGGGGGGTTTTTTTGGGAAGGGGAATCAAGGAGAGGAATGAAAATGAACTACAAATAATGGTTGAAGTTGAAATACTAGAAGGTAGTAATTTGTGTCGTGGGAGGTTGCTATAAATAGATTAGCAGACAGCTTGCCTTCTCACAGCAGAGCTCTGCACATTACTTCCTTTCTTTGCCTATGTGGAGTGGGGGTGTGTACCTTTCCTCTAATCAGCTGTCTTGGCTGTATGTCAATAATCCACTCCCAGTGCTGAACAGGAAGAGAAAATCTGTAACACAGGGAGCACTTTCTAAAAGATATATTAGGCTGAAGACAGCAGATATATAAGTAAAACTTATATAGGGAGATTTGTTTCACCTCTGTGTATCATCTAAAGCTGTTCACTTCACTGGATTTATGTGACGGTTTACATCCACTTTAAGTTAATACATACTTTAAAATATTATTTTTTAAACCAGAGATTAGTGTCACTTTAACGCCAGAACTAGCTTTTTTATTGGTAAAACATGCAAAATTACACTGTTAATTTTAAAAAACAGAAACAAAATATGTGTAATACCGTCTGAATGATAGCAAATTTCACTCTTCCATACTTGTCTTCCTCAATCCACGTCTCCTTTACTATCACCGCTCCCCTTTCTCTAGCTTTCTGTTAAGAATGAAAATGGTTCAGTTAACCCCATCACACATGACAATGAGACATTCAAAAAATTCCAGAAAACTGCTGGCTGTGACAATCCACAAATGTGCCTCCCATACTTTTGTGTGCAGTGGTTTTTTTTGTTCAGGCTTGCAAACAATCTACATCTAAAACTGAACTCTGCCTGCAGATATTGTCTAGCACAAAGTAATGAGCTCAACCCCACAAAATACATATTGAATAAATTCTAGTAGCAGTTAAGGAGGAGCACGTCTGTGAGTTTTCATGCCACCTTCTCTAATGTACTGCAATGCATGCACTCTCTGCTCAGATAAGTATTTCACTTTCTCATCCTCTGCAATTTCTGCAAATAAATATACACAATTGTCACCTGAACCAGAAAGTCACAGTCTTCAACTTCAAATGCTACATCTTTCACACCATCTCCGTGCTTTTGCAAATGCTCTCCAAACTCTATATTAGTAAAAAAAATAATTAAGCTGGTTAATAAGTAGATAGGATCATTTACACCTACTATATATCACTTATAGAAAACCATTACTTAATGAAAAGAATGCTGATAGATACAAACATGATGCTGGTGCTGCAGTTAAAGCCTAAGTTTAGGCTTTAAAGTATTTTTAAAGCCTTTTTTTTAACTAAATAATAAACAGGTTTATACTTATCTGCTCTGTGCAATGGTATTGCACAGTGGCCCAGAACTTCCTCTTCTAGGATCCCCTGCCTGCACTCTGGGCTCCTCCTTTTCTGTGTCTGCCCCCATAGCAAGTGGCTTGCTATGGGGGCAGATGTGCAGGCTTTCTCCTGAGCTGGATTGTGTGTGTCCATAGGCACACACAGCGTGGCTCAGCTTGGCCCCCACTCCCTCCTCGCTTGATTTGACAGCAGCAGGAGCCAATGGCTCCTGCTGCTATCAGCAAAGCCTGTGGGACAAAGCAGAGAGGGAGCAAAGAGCTGCAGTCGAGCACAAGGCTGGATCTATACAAAACTCAGGTATGTGATATGGGGGGGGGGGGGCGGAAAAGGCAGCGCAAGGGTTTTTATCTTAATGCATTCTCAAAAACCTTTAGTGTTTGGAACCACTTTTTTGTGAAATGTCCCTTGTGCCTCTGACTGGTCTCTCAGTTAAAAATCTTCTGCACCCCTGAACACCTCCCTCCCCCTGTAGCCGAGATCTTTAGTGCTGCGGGGGTTAGTACAAGTGCTGGACCTGTCATAGTTTGGTATCTTCAAGAGTGCTGTCTATGCCTTCCCTTTTCCCCCCTTTTCCATTTATAGAAGTTGTACTATAGCTTCCATCAATGAAGAGTAATTTATGACTGTTGGAGGTGACTCATTGATGGAAACTATAATACAGCTTCTATGAATGGAGGAGAAGAACAGAAGGGGTGGGCATAGTTGGCACTCTTGATGAGCACCTATGACAGGTCCAGCCAATTATATTAAAGTGGTTTTAAAGACAAATAATTTTTTACACTATAAGAAAATGGCACACACAGGATCAGCAGAAAGTAACGCTAAAATAGTAAAAGATGATGAGAATTGGCTTCAGCTTAGTTCTTCACCCATACAAGAGCCCCCTCTAATGCCTTTCACTTATGGGGGGGGGGGGTGCTTCCTTAGGTGGAGAACAATAGCCAATTCTCATCATATTTTATTATTTTAGCTTTACAGTCTGCTGATCCTGTGTGTGACCGGGTCTGTTTTGAACTGAACCTGACGGGCCTTATATCCCGACCAGCACCAGCATACAATGTCACCAGCCACAGGACTTGTCTTCTGGAGCATAATGCTGCGTACACACGAGCGGACTTTTCGACCAGACTGGTCCGACGGACCGAGTCCGGCGGACAATTCGACCATGTGTGGGGTTCATCGGACCTGCAGCTGACTTTTTTGGTCAAAAATCTGATGGACTTTGGATTTGGAACATGTTTCAAATCTTTACGTCGGAACTCCGCCGGACCCAGTTCCTATTGAAAAGTCCACTCGTCTGTATGCTAGTCCGACGGATCAAAACCGACGCTAGGGCAGCTATTGGCTACTGGCTATCAACTTCCTTATTTTAGTCCGGTGTACGTCATCACGTACGAATCCGTCGGACTTTGGTGTGATCGTGTGTAGGCAAGTCCGTTAGTTGGGAAAGTCCATTGGAAGTCCACCGAAAGTCCGTCAGATAGTCCGTCGGACCAGTCCGGTCGAAGAGTCCGCTCGTGTGTATGCGGCATTAGAGAGGTACTGTTTTTTAGTTTAGCCTACAGATCATTTCCTGCAGTGTACAGGCTTGGCAGCTGCAGCTATCTGCACAAGATTCTTGCCGCTGGGATTTGCAGTGTGGCTAAACACCTGCGGGAGAGCAATTCAAGATAAAACGATTCACGTCTATGTTTTTGTTGTGGGAAGAAGTTCAGTGGCTGGACCTATTTTCCAAAATCTGACATTTTTCTGGACTATTGTCATTGACGCTGATATGTAATGGCCTTATTTTTTTAGAATGACAAGAAAAACAATAAAACAAGACCAGAGAATATTTGTCCATGACCTAATCACAGTTCTGATGACCAAGACTCGTGTATTAACATATACTGTATATCTACAAGTTACCCTATTTTCTTTTAAATATTGGTTGTGTATACAGACATACGTACAAGTGTGTAATGTAGGCTAAATACTGTGTAATAATAAAAAAATTACCTTGATTTCCAGGAGTAAGAGGTGAAATAAACACAAATATGATCTGTAAAAAAAACATAAAGGTTCATGAAGTGATTATAACTACATGATCAGTACAGTATGAATAATAAGAGCATGGGCAATGCACTGAGCCATGTACCTTGTCTTGTTTGGCAGCGTGATAAACCAGCTCCCTACTCCCAGTCTCTAGGCCCTTGTAAGCCAGGGGCTCAAACCCCATTTTATTGCAATAAAATGAGGCAGCCTGTGGTAAAGACACAAGTAAAGTTATTGAGCACACTGCACGAGGACCTGCCAAGCAACATTAAAACCTGTGGACATAATAATGTATAGGTATGAGGTAAAGTAACTGTGACGTACTTTTATGATAAATGTCAGCTGTGTAACTATGGTCTAAATGTAAAATCATATATTAATTTCCAAATTGTATTTCAATTATTTCCAGCCTACTCCTATTCCCGAACAATCTTAAAGTCTGTAAACTTACCTTGTGAAGATCCTCACATATGCTTGAATGCTGTGACCTGTATCCCCTATATCACAGAATGCACTGCTGTGTCACAGAATTCAGAGCCTGCCTTCTAAACTACCGAATTGCCGAGGGGAGTAGTTTCAGGAGGTGGGATCGGTGCGTACCATGGGATATGTAGTCCTTAGAAATTGAAAGTAAACACCAGAGGAGAAGCTGCAAAGCATGCAGGGAATCCAGGAAGTTGTGGAACGAGATGACCAACAGACAGGCAGAACTCACAACATCATAGCTCCCAACTGTCCCTGATTTTTGAGGGACTGTCTCTGATTTGGAACAAAGTCCCTTTGTCCCTCTTTCTTCCCCATTTGTCCCTCATTTTGGTCTAATCTATATAGTTGTATATAAAACGCATTATTTACCTTTCAAATAGTGTTTCCTAGTGCTAAACCTTTCATCCAATTTCTAAATTGCTGCATTTGTAAATTTTAAAAGCCAGTATAAAGGAATAGTAGTGGTAAAAAAAAAAAGCATTTGTGGGTTTAACGAATTTTTTTTGTATAATTCTCCTTTAAGGTGGCATTGCAGGGGTGTGTCCTATGCCTACATACTTTTGCTAATAGGTGTCCCTCGTTCCCATCTCAAAAAGTTGGGAGGTATGCAACATGAAAGGAGATTGTTCAAGTAAGTTTATATTGGATTGTTAAAAATGACAATTGTTTGTATTTTTATTACAATGCTGATGTTATAAAATGAAAGTGCATGCTGTGACCATTGAACTCCTTCAATACTCTTGCAAAAAGTATATTAATCTGACCTGTATGCGAGCCAACCTGGTGTATTGGAAGAAAATGTTTTTAACAGTCATATCTGCATAGATTACAGTGGTATAATACAGACACAAAGATTAATATAGAATTAAAAACTACAGTTGTAACATGTTGCCACTGTAATAAAAGTTTGTCTGTATCTACCTATATTCAATAAATTATGTAAACTAAACCGGTTGACAAATTATTCACCAGAACATTGGGCTGGAGGAAGTACTGTACTGTGCTGAGTTAAATACATGGTAGGTACAATCTGAAGTCAACATTAAAGCTTTGTTAACCCCCCAAAAAAAAATTGTAGATCCTGGTCCCTTAAAGCAGATTACACGCTGTCTTCAGGCCGGTCAAGAGACTCGCGGCCGCTTTCCAGCTCTGTGTGCTATGTGCTATGCCAGCATCTAATATAGGGGCTGGCATAGACTTATTTTATTGCCTTAAACACTTTAACAGTTCTTTCCTAGGGTCTGTGTGGATGGGCTTTTATTCTCTTTAGGTGGGTTTTGCATCTCCAGAGAAGTCTATGGGAATGCCAAACCTGTTTAAAGCATGTGAAATGCAGGTTGAATGTACCTCAATGAATTCTAAAATATCTGAATTCAGAAGCATCTCAAACTGATGCCATCAATACAGACCCCAAAACTGTCATTAAAATTCACACTTCCTTTGAGTCAAAAGGGGACACATATGTATGTATGAATGTAAGTCAGGGACCTTAGATTGTAAGCCCCTTGAGTGTAGGGATGGATGTGAATGTACAATATGTAAAGAGATGTGTAAATTGACTGTGGTAAATAAGTACCTGTAAGAAATATTAATAATACACGTCAGAAATACCAAATTACAATACTTTTTCCTTCCAGGCCAAATTAATGTAAAGTGTTGTATATTTGATATACAGTATAAATGTATGTATTTATACTCATTATTTACAGTGACGGACACTCCATACGGGGTGCAGGGGCACAGCCCCCGTAATCCATGCACCCGGCTCCTAATCTACATGTAGGGAGCTTGACGCATTGATTTCAATGGGGTTTTTTTTTTCTTTTAAAGCATGTGATTAGAGCCTGATGCTTTAATTGGCTTCAAAAAAGGGTGGGCTCGGAATGCAGGGCACTGCTCCCTAAGCCCACCCAGTTGTGTGACAATAGCAAATTATTATTCGCTGTTGTCTTCCTGATTCGCCTCCCTGCCAATCAGGAAGCGGGTCCTGAGACCCGATTGGATAAGGAGGAGTCTTAGGACTCCCGGCCAAACGGGTCTCAGGGCCCATTTCCTATTTGGCCAGGAGGAGAAGCAATGGCCCTGTGTCACGGCAAGCTGGAGCAGGCTGAGGGGCAGCTTCCAGGAGCCCTACCCCGGATCACCAGCTCCTAAGGTAAGGACGTGGACTCGTCCGCTTGGGAGGGGGGTGCTTTTGTGAGCGAGGGGGCCAGGGGCAGCTTCCAGGAGCCTGCACCACCTCTGATTCCTGTCCGTCCCCTGCTTGGGGGGGGTTGGGGTGTGGCGGCTGGTGCGAGTCAGGATGACGCCCCTCCCAAAATATTGAGCACCAGTCATCACTGATTATAAGGCTAAAACTAAACATCATTCAGAAAAGGCACACCTCCCCCTTCACTCTCTCTAGCAGCCATAGGAATGTATTCATTCATCAGCATATGGAGGCTATCATAGTACATCCAGTAATACATGTTTCACTGTTTAATAAAGATTTTATATAGTTATCTTTAAGGAGCATCACCACCCAAAACAGATTTTGAAATGACGTTGTCAAATCTCCGTACTGAGCTCCCATTCAGCAAAAAAGATCTACCAGGAGATCAAGTCTTGTTCCACTCCACCCACATTGGAGACATTTAATTTAGGTGAAGTTGCTCTAAAATGTAAATGCTGTAGAGCGTTGGCTATAGCTACTAAGCATGTACAAGAACCAACAGGCTTGTAATTGAGTGGAAATGATCCTCCTTAGACTTTATTTAATTTGCAGTTGCCATTGTGCTGCACATGTCGACAATTCATGACACCAGACATTTGATGGCCTGACAGTGTGATTCAGAGAAAAAGAGGTGTGACAGTTATCATTCATGTTATGCCTTGAATGTAACTGTTTTAAATTGATGGGTTTAGTTCTGCTTTAAACACTTGTAAAAGTGTAAATAACAATGATCACAGAATACAGTGCCCATGACAAAATTAGAATATAATTCATTGTCTATCAAAGCAGGCACTAAAGTCACTATTTTCACATTGTCATCGTGGCCTTAAGAAACCTATATGACACATCCCAGGAGTGGGATCAAAATGTGTTCTTACTGAAGAAGCAGATGTGGCAAATGCCATAATTGACAACAGATTGTCAGGGACATCAGACCCTCCCCTCCACTAACCAATCACAGGCTACCAATACAATTTAGCTGCAAGCATTGCAAAGAGGTCTTTTATCTTTAGTTACAACATATAACCGGCTTACCTGTTTTGCATTGCTCACCCACAGTGTTATGGAATGAAATCTGAGAAATCTTCCATGTTCATGCTAGGCACAGATCGAATGGTAGTATTAGACAAAATAGTTTCAATCATAAGCATCATACAGAAAAAAACTATCAATGCATTATAGTCAGTGTTTATCTGGCGCTCCATCAATGCATGATCACCTTTGGAAAACATTGAGAGATCTCCTAGATTGTAAGCTCTAATGTAAGCAGGGCTCTATGATTCCTCCTGTATTGAATTGTATTGTAACTGTACTGTCTGCCCTCATGTTGTAAAGTGCTGAGCAAACTGCTGTATAAATTCTGAATAATAATAATAATAATAATAATCATTTATTTGCAATCAGCAACCAAAATGGTGCATTGTGAATGACCCAGGAGGTAAGATGAATTCCCCTGTACTTTTATATTCCTAATTCTGAAGATACTATAAAAAAGCAGCTTAAAAGTATCCAATCATAGTGATCACCTCCCTATTCTATCCTTTATTTTAAATATGAGCAGACTTTAATCTAATCCAATAAAAGAAATTGTATTTCATTAGTTGCGAAGTTCAGATAATTTTAAATAATCAAATTTTCCTCCCAATATTTTACAAGTAGCAGGTGTACAGTAATGATTCAGTAAGCCATACCAAAAGTAATCTATTGTAATAATTAAACTAGACAAACACAAGTAGTAAAGGTGAGCATGCAAAAACAATAATGTTAAATCACTTTTCTAAATTAAAGTGAAAAAATACACAAAACCACACCTAATCACAAATTGGAAAGAGGAGAGAACAAATTTGATATACAGTGTGTGTGTCTATATATATATATATATATATATATATATATATATATATATATATATTAGTTCTCTACTCTTTCTAATTTGTGATTACTAAATATATGTATATAGTCAATGTATTTATCATATAGCATAATTGTGTCTTTGTACCTTTTCTCCTTTGTCTGTATATGATGTCTACAAAAAAAGAAAAAGTTGTATACATGTCACAAGACAAACGCTTTCTAATTAATGTAAGCATGTAAGTGTAGTTAGCAGTGTGTTAGTGTAAAATGTGGTATCTTACCATAGTGAGAAGATCGTGCGCTATCAGCGAAGAGATCTGTTATATGTGGGTTGTGATGCTGGACACATCTCATATAGGACTCTAGACATGGGACATCCCTCCCGTGCTCCTCCTTATTCTGTGTAATACGAGGAAACAATATTCCTGCAGAGGATGTCTCAGTTGCATAATGTCATTCAGTTTTCAAAGAGTAAAAATAACATTACACAGATAAAACACACAATACACATAGCATAGTATAAAGTGGAGCATTGAAATGATATCCACCCAGAGGATATCTATGGTAAAGAAAAGCCCATTCACAACATCCAGACAAGTAAAGTCTAGCTATTGGTCTTCTATGATATAATCAGGAACATCTATTTCTTTCCATTTTTGTACTTTTCCCCAACTTTATTCTTTGTTTTCTAATACCCTTTTAAGAGCCGTAGCTTCCCGCACTTCCTGAACTTTTAGTTCATTCAGTACTATAAATTGCAATCACCCTTAATCGTCTTACTCTGGGAGGGCTTCAGCAACAGAGGCAGGGCTGCCAATTCAGAAAGCACTGGGCAGATTTAGATGTGGTCAGGTGCTCATTGATAAGCTACATGCCTGAGAATCAGCAATGACAATGCAGATAACCATGCCCCCTGCAATATTTTTTCATCCCACTGTGCAAGCAGGCATCGACTACATGAGAGTGGCGACTCTGCTCTGAATTCAGGGACAGTGCAGCATTATTGCCACACGATCACAGGAAGCTGGATTGGATGAACTTCACTGGCAGGATCAACAGAGAAAATAAAATTGTAAGGGTAGATGCACCAAAAATGTATTACTGCAGCAAGAATTTTTTAATGGGAGGCCATAGTTCTAATTTATTTTCAGCACAGAAAAAACATTTCTACAGTCCTGCCAGACATGGCTGTGCTGTGTGACAGAGCTGTGAAAATCTCATTTACTGGGTACACTGTGGTGCATGGGGAAACTTTTTGGGAAATGTGTGTAAAGGTGAGCTTACGTATAGTACAATATGTATGTATTTTAGTAACAAAAGCCTTGATCTCAAACTTGTTTAATGGAAAATACAGTGCATCTGGAAAGTATTCACAGCGCTTCACTGTTTCCACATTTTGTTATGTTACAGCTGTATTCCAAAATGGAGTAAATTCATTATTTTCCTCAAAATTCTACAAACCATACCCCATAATGACAATGTGAAAGACGTTTGTTTGAAAGCTTTGCAAATTTATTTAAAATAAAAAAAAAAAAAAAAATCACATGTACATTAGTATTCACAGCCTTTGCCATGACACTCAAAATTGAGCTCAGGTGCATCCTTGAGATGTGTTCTACAACTTGATTGGAGTTTACCTGTAGTAAATTCAGTTGATTGGACATGATTTAGAAAGACACACGCCTGTCTATATAAGGTCCCACAGTTAACAGTGCAAGTCTGAGCACAAACCAAGCAAGGCAAGTCCAAGGAATTGCCTGTAGACCTCTGAGACAATATTGTATCGAGGCACAGATCTGGGGAAGGGTACAGAAAATTTTCTGCAGTATTGAAGGTCCCAATGAGCACAGTGGCCTCCATCTTCTGTAAATGGAAGACGATTGGAACCACCAGGACTCTTCTTAGAACAGGCCACCTGGCCAAACTGAGCGATCGGGGGAGAAGGGTCTTAGTCAGGGAGGTGACCAAGATCCTGATGGTCACTCTGACAGAGCTCCAGCATTTCTCTGTGGAGAGAGGAGAACCTTCAAGAAGAACAATCATCTCTGCAGCACTCCACCAATCAGGTCTGTATGGTAAAGTGGCCAGACGGAAGCCACTCCTCAGTAAAAGGCACATGACAGCCCATCTGGAGTTTGCCAAAAGGCACCTGAAGGACTCTCAGATCATGAGAAACAAACTTCTCTGGTCTGGTGAAACAAAGATTGAACTCTTTGGCCTGAATGGCAAGCGTCATGTTTGGAGAAAACCAGGCACCGCTCATCACCTGGCCAATACCATCCCTACAGTGAAACATGATGGTGGCAGCATCATGCTATGGGGATGTTTTTTAGCAGCAGGAACTGGCAGACTAGTCAGGATCAAGGGAAAGATGAATGCTGCAATGTACAGAAACCTCCTTGATGAAAACCTGCTCAAGAGCGCTCTGGACCGCAGACTAGGGCGAAGGTTCGTCTTCCAACAGGACAATGACCCTAAGCACACAGCCAAGATAATAAAGGGGCATGACCATGCAGCGTCCTACGCTGTCGGACTATTGTTCACCTAGCCCGGGAACACTGCTTTATGAGAAATCAGCTGAGCAGTGAGAGGTGGACATATGATAGAGACGAGAAATTTGAAAGCATTTATGCCTGTTACATGCCTTTTTGTATTTTAAATATTGTAAGTGCGCATTTGTAAGGGGGATAGTTTTATCATTAATACATTTTACTGGATTACGCTATGTGCACTTTTTTCTTTTGCTTGCTGTGAGCAATACCTAATTGGAGAGACGCAGTACCTGTTAACAGAGATTGTTTAAAACACAAGCGTAATACCTATGGTTGTCTGGTAAGTTTGTCACCTTAGGTCATTGTTGCACACGCGGTGTGGTGACGGTATTCAGCTGGATTTAACCCTGTATGAACTCTTCTGATGGACAATCCATTATTCACGAAATTCTAAATTGGACATTATTATTTTAATCCTTACTTGTGATTGTTTAGCTCTGCTAATGTTATAGTTTTTCTGTAGCATATTTTTGTGATTAAAGATAATAAAGGAGTGGCTATGAAACAACTCTGTGAATGTCCTTGAACGGCCCAGTCAGAGCGCAGACTTGAACCTGATTGAATATCTCTGAAGAGATCTGAAAATTGCTGTGCACCGACGTTCCATATCCAACCTGATGGTGCTTGAGAGGTCCTGCAAAGAAGAATGGGAGAAACTGCCCAAAAATAAGTGACAAGCTTGTAGCACCATACTCAAAAAGATATGAGGCTGTGATTGGTGCCATAGGTGCTTCAACAAAGTATTGAGCAAAGGCTGTGAATACTTATGTAAAGTGCCTTGAAAACTTAAAAATTTTTGTCATGTTACAACCAAAAACGTAAATGTATTTTATTGGGATTTTATGTGATAGACCAACACAAAGTGGCACATAATTGTGAAGTCGAAGTAAAATGATAAATGGTTTTCAAGATTTTTTACAAATAAATATCTGAAAAGTGTGGCGTGCATTTGTATTCAGCCCCCTTTACTCTGATACTCTTACTAAAATCTAGAGGAGCCAATAGCCTTTAGAAGTCACCTAATTATTAAATAGAGTCAACCTTTGTGTAATTAAATCTCAGTATAAGATTGAAATATGGAGAGGTCTCCCACTATCAATTGCTGGGAGATGCAACTTGATTAAAATGCTGTGGATGCCACAGCTATTGTACTTGTTGCATAATTCCCCAATATGGATACACAGGAAATGGTTTAAAAAAATTCATACAATGTTTAGAGATCTTATATGGAAAGGTGGGCAGCCTAGGATAAGTTTACAAACCTTACAACTTTCAATACGAGAGGGGGGATTGGCAGTTCCTCACCCACGGAGCTACTTTTTAGCTGCCCAGCTGCAGCATTTAGGGACGGGTACTGACCTTAAAGGTGATAATAAGGGACGAATAATGATTGTAGGGGCGCCCCATAAGACACTAACGGAGGTATTAGAGGCAAACTCCTTCATTTATAGAACTCCTACGGTAAAATTAACAATACAAGTTTGGAAAACAGTTAAGGCTATGAAGGGAATGGGAGGTATGATTAAGTGTACCCCTCTCTGGAATAATAAGAACCTACGAGAGCTAAAACCAATAGGGAAAATAAAGGCATGGGAATAATGATTGTAGGGGCGCCCCATAAGACACTAACAGAGGTATTAGAGGCAAACTCCTTCATTTATAGAACTCCTACGGTAAAATTACCAATAAAAGTTTGGAAAACAGTTAGGGCTATGAAGGGAATGGGAGGTATGATTAAGTCTACCCCTCTCTGGAATAATAAGAACCTACGAGAGCTAAAACCAATAGTGAAAATAAAGGCATGGGAAATAAAGGGAATAGATAGATTGGCTCAATTATATAACGGGAGTATTTTAAAAACATTTTCTTCATTAAAGGAGGAATATGACATTCCGAACCATTCATATTATAAATATTTACAAATAAGACATGCCATAAATGCACAGTTTGGGAGACAAGGACCAATTTGAAGTAACTCTCCCATATTCCAATGAATAGGTAGATCAGGTGGGTCTAGTGGATTTATAGCTGAAATTTACCCACTTATAAGTAGAAGTAGTATTGAGGGCCCGGAAAGACTCAGGAGTAGAAGTAAATGGGAAGAGGACCTGGGTATAGTTTCGGATGAACAATGGAAAAAAATTCTGGAGGGAGGACATCAGGTCTCGGTTTCACCTGCTCAGAAGGTCTCATGTTTGATGTTTCTACATAGGACATACTATACTCCTAAAAGGTTGTTTGAGTTTGGGTGGAGGGCGGATGCCAGATGCCCTAGATGTCAGGACACTGGGGACCTGATACATATGATTTGGAAATGCCCAAAACTATTCCGTTATTGGTCTGAGATACTAGATACTATAAATAAGATCTTCGCCTTAGGACTTAAAATGTATCAGAAACTGTGCATTTTGGGAGTAGGGGAGAGTTTAGGTAGAGGAAATGTTAAAACTAAAGTAGTGCTGAGATGTCTCTTCCAAGCAAGAAAATTAATAGCGCAGAGATGGCAGGCAGAGAAATCCCCCTCGAAGGAAGACTGGATTAGAACAGAAACTGAAACAGTGTGGAAGGAAAATGTAGTATATGCAAGGAGAAGAAATATGAGAGAGTTTAAAAAAATCTGGAAGCCTTGGCTAGAGGAATTGGGATACCCTATATAAGGTGTGCAAGGAGGAGATGAAGGAGGTGGTTATATGGTTCCAAAGTTAATATGCGAAAGAGAAGATAATAATTAAATGTGAAAATGGTAGGGGGGAGGGTTAAAGTTGTATTTATAGAGGTGGGGGTTAAGAGTAAAAAGGGAAAATTGGATAGAAATTGCTTTATATATTTTTGTTGTAATGTATATGATATATGGCGTATTTAAGAAATTGGTATTTTGAAACATGTATATTATGAAGAAATGAATAAAGATTATTTAAATTAAAAAAAATAAAAAAATCTCAGTATAAGTACAGCTGTTCTGTGAAGCCCTCAAAGGTTTGTTAGAGAACCTTAGTGAACAAACAGCATCATGAAGGCCAAGGAACACACCAGACAGGTCAGGGATAAAGTTTTTGAGAAGTTTAAAGCAGGGTTAGATTATAAAAAATATCCCAAGCTTTGAACGTCTCACGGAGCACTGTTCAATTCATCATCTGAAAATGGAAAGAGTATAGAGTATAGAGCAACTACAACCCTAAGACATGACCATCCACCTAGTTCTGGAAGAACTGCAGAGATACACAGCTCAGGTGGGAGAATCTGTCCACGGGATCACTATTAGTCATGCACTCCACAAATCTGGCCTTTATGGAAGAGTGGCAAAAAGAAAGTCATTGTTGAAAAAGCCATAAGAAGTCCCATTTGCAGTTTGCGAGAAGCCATGTGGGGGACACAATACACGTGAAAAAAGGTGCTCTGGTCAGATGAAACCAAAATTTAACTTTTTGGCCTAAAAGAACTATGTGTGGCGGGATACTAACACTACACATCACCCTATACACACCATCCCCACCGTGAAACATGGTGGTGGGAGCATCATGTTGTGGGGATGTTTTTCTTCAGCAGGCACAGGGAAGCTGGTCAGAGTTGATGGGAAGATGGATGGAGCCAAATACAAGGCAATCTTAGAAGAAAACCTGTTATGCAGCGTACACCCGGGCGGACTTTTCTACAGGACTGGTCCGACGGTCTACGCGACGGACTTTCGGCGGACTTCCAACAGACTTTCCCAACGAACGGACTTGCCTAAACACGATCACACCAAAGTCCGAGGGATTCGTACGTGATGACGTACGACCGGACTAAAATAAGGAAGTTCATAGCCAGTAGCCAATAGCTGCCCTAGCGTCAGTTTTTGTCCGTCGGACTAGCATACAGATGAGTAGACTTTTCGCCCGGACTCGAGTCCGTCGGAAAGATTTGAAACATGTTTCAAATCTAAAGTGCGTCAGATTTTTGACCGAAAAAGTCCGCTGCAGGTCCGATGGAGCCCACACACGGTCGGATTGTCCGCCAGATTCGGTCCGTCGGACCAGTCCGGTCAAAAAGTCCGCCTGTGTGTACGCGGCATTAGAGTTTGCAAAAGACTTGAGACTGGGGTGGAGGTTCACATTCCAGCAGGACAAAAACCCTAAACATACAGCCAGAGCTACAATGGAATGGTTTAGATCAAGGCATATTCATGTGGTATAATGGCCCAGTCAAAGTCCAGACCTGAATTAAATTGAGAATCTGTGGCAAGACTTGAAAATTGCTGTTCACAGACGCTCTCCTTCCAACGTGACAGAGCTTGAGCTATTTTGCAAAGAAAAATAGGCAAAAATTTCACTCCTAGATGTGCAAATCTGGTAGAGACATACCCAAAAAAGCTTGCAGGTCTAATTGCAGCAAAAGGTGGTCCTACAAAGTATTGACTTAGGCCTCTTTCAGACGAACAACCTGTTCAGGTCCGTCAGTTTTTTAGGCGAACCTGAGCGGACCCTCCATAGACCTCTATGGACCCGCTCCGCTCCGAAATAGTGTAACGGAGGAAAAACCTACTTTTCCATCCATTTTCGGATCGGATCGGGTGACAACGGACTCTACGGTCCTTCGTCATCCAATCCCCCATAGGGGAGAGCGGCACTGTGACAGGTCTGTCGCTGCACAGTGTGCAGCGACGGACCTGTCATCTGCCTGCTCAGTGGGGATCCACGGAGTGATCCCCGCTGAGCAGAGCGGATGTTCACGGGGCGGATCATCTCGGATCCGTCCTGTGTGAAAGGACCCTTAGGGGGGCTGAATACAAATGCACAGCACACTTTTCAGATATTTCTTTGTAAAAAAAAATGTAAAACCATTTATTATTTTCCTTTCACTTCACAATTATGTGCTACTTTGTGTTGGTCTATCACATAAAATCCCAATAAAATACATTTACAATTTTGGTTGTAACATGAGAAAATGTGGAAAATTTCAAGGGGTGTGAATACTTTTTCAAGGCACTGTACATGTGATTTATGTACACATTTACATGTGATCCATACAGCAAGCATGTAGAAGGCACAAGCACATTCATGTACATGACTGCCCTCTTCCGGCTTTGGAACACATGTGTGTGTGCCCCTCTGCTGGCCCATGCTGTGATTGGACGTAGCACAAGATTGGCAGAATGTTTCAGCCAATGATTTTGGTTGAATTTAGCTCAGCGACTGCGTCCAATCGCACAAAGAGATCTGTGTTTACAAACACACAGAACTCTGTGTGCAGTGAACAGCTATCTGGCTGTATCTTCTCCCTAAAAAGCAGGGAGAAAAAACAGCCAGATAGTAAAGTAATATCAGCGCACATTACACACATTGTTAGGCACACAGTTAACCGCTAGTGTAACGATATCAAGTACGGGACATGACAAGCTGTAGCTAGCTGCCATCTTGTGTGGAAGTAGCCATGACAGTTTTGCTAACCATGTAACCTCACAAAGAACTCTGAACTCCGTCTTCCCCACCTTAGGAATTCAAAGCTTTTTAAGTTCAACAGAAAATGTTATCTCAACAGAGAAAACAGAGCAGGCTAAGTCAGTAGAAAAACATTTGTTGTAAGGGCAGTGTTCAGGCCTGTCGTAAAACTGTCACCCTCCCCACTCAGAGAACAAACAGGCCTCGGTCGTAAAGTCTTCTGAATACACCTCCCTAGAATAAGTATGAAATTTCAGCATGTTTCATAACTTCTGACTTAGTAATAGCACAGACATAATCTGGATATATTTAGCTTCCTCAGATAATATGGAACGTTTCAAGTCCAGACACCCCTATGTCAGGTCATATGGGAAACCCCTGGGACCACTTATTCCTCCAAAGCAGGCTATACGTTATAGATATGGCATGTTTAGACTTGTTTTGAAGGAAATCTCAAGTTGAATAATAATATGGATATTTGGAGTCTGTAAACCCTATAGATGCAGATATATGAACATGTATTACAAAATGTACCTGGGACGTGGTCATGAGTGTAGACACCTCCCAGCAACCAACCCCTACACCAGCTGACCAGATGATTGGTTACTGGTCGCTGTCAACACCCCTTCTGATTTGACAGAAAAGAGGAGATGCCAAGACAATGGTCAGTTCTCCTTTTACCATCCAAGAAGAAACATCTGCCAAGTCGAGAACCAATTACCTAGTTCATCGATCGAACTCTGATCAACCCTCGGACATTAATTGCAAGTATTCTTTCTTCCCAATTCTACCTTATTGCTTTGTGACATCTTTTCTGTAAATATTTTATTTGCATCAACTTTGACCTTTTCATAATAAACCCTTATGTTGAAAAGTGTTAACCTTGTCTCTAAAGCTCTTAATGCAAGCTATAAACGAACCTGCCTCTTGAAGGGCGCTACTGTTGTAGAGTAAGACTCTGAGCAGATCTGTCTGTAGTGGCAGTGTGTGTGTCAGACGCTTATTCTAAAATTATAATTGGTATTGCAAAATTACGAGTCTCCCCCGGCTCGGTCTTTTAAACATGTGGTGGTGGCAGTTAAAGGGTTAATTGTGTAATTAGCCCAGTGACAATCACTCTCAGGCTGCTCGCACCTAGATTGTGGTCCCGCAAGCTGGAAAATCTTTGTGCTGGGCGCAGCTGAGAGTGGCATCGTTACGTAAGTGACAGCGTGGTGTGGGGTTGGCCGGTCCTTTGTCGCGAGTTAGCGAGGAGGGCAGGGATCTGACACCCGCGTTCGTCACATATTGGCTGGCAGCGTAGCGGGATAGTTTCGCATTAAGAGCATTCAGTGCATTGTTAGGAATTAGCTCTGCACTGAAGGATTGTAACCTTTGTGGAAACAGTCCTTAGAGACAAGCTGGTGCATATTTTTTTTGATTTTGATTTTTTCAAGAGAGACATACAGCAACAACTGTTTCCTACACCTTCTTCCTATCTCTTCTTTCTGTTCTATCTCTTCTGCTTGCAAAATGTCTGGGTTATCAGCATATAAAAAGATGAGCAAGAATGAACTGACTGTTGAGTGCACAGAAAGAGGAATTGACGTTGGTGGCAAAAATCGTGAAGGCTTGATACATGCCTTACAGGAGTTTGATATCCGTGCAGACCAGAACCTGGGGGAAACTGGACCAGAAAGGGTTTCCGCTACTCCGGAGCCCAGTGGTTCAGAGGCGGCCTCACCAGATGGGCAAGCAGAGACTGACACTGGAATACCACGGATTGTTACCTCCAAGCCATCACAAGAGCAGGCTAGCATCAGATTGCCTGAAACCATCATAGACTCTCTTCAAATGCAAGAAACTCTACAAAACCTCAGGGAGACGGATCCTGTGGTGTACTTGCAGTTTCTGGAACGCCAGGCTGAGAGAGAGGAACGCAGGGCTGAGCGAGAGGAACGCCAGGCTGAGAGGGAGGCTGATCGTCGGCACGAATTGGAGATGGCTAGGCTCCAGCAGCAGCGACAGGCTCAGAACCTCGGATCCCTAGAGCACAGGGATGCCTCTCTGCCAGTGATCCCGGCAGCCAAATTTCCAGTTATGGAAAAGGACAGTGACATTGACGTGTATCTACTGTCGTTTGAAAAAACTTGCCGTCAGTACCATCTGCCCCCAGCACAATGGGCCCGGTACCTGACGCCAGGGCTACGAGGCAAGGCCCTGGATGCTTATGTCGAACTGTCAGAAGAACAGTGCGACGATTATGCGGCCCTAAAAGCTGCAATCATCCAAAAGTTTCAGCTAACCCCGGAAGTGTACCGGAAGCGTTTTAGGTCCTTGCAAAAGGGGCCTGGGGACTCATACATGGATGTGGTAGGTCGCTTACGTACCACATTCCGGCAGTGGACTAAAGGCTTGGAAGCCGATTCTTTTGAATCCCTGGAAGATCTTATGATTGCAGATCAACTTTTGCACATCTGTCCTACAGACGTCAGACAGTTTGTGCTGGAGCGAAAGCCAGCCTCTGCCAAAGCAGCAGCAGAACTGGCAGATACCTATATCCACTCTCGGGTATCTGACCATCGCAAGGCTCCTCTGAATGGCTGGAAAGGAGGGAAATCGCACACGGCAACCCCTCCTCTGCCTACCAAACAAGTTCCTCAGCAGCCGGAACCTGCAACTCCTGGAGCCAAGGCCTTCCTAACTGACAAACGCAAATGCTACAACTGTGGGGGAGCCGGACATCTCAGGGCGCAGTGCCCTGAGCAGAAGAAGACGATATCACCTGGCCATCCGGCTAGCAAACCTTCCGCTGTGCTGCTCGTCAGTGGGAAACCTCCCGGAACCAATGCCAACTTGCAGCCAGTCATCGTAGGCCACCGGACTGTAACAGGCTTTCGTGACACCGGAGCCGAAGTCACATTGGTCAGACCAGAGGTTATAGAAGAAACAGACATCATCCCAGAGAAGTTCCTTACCCTCACCGGAGTTGGGGGGACCCGTTCCTGTGTACCCCGTGCCTATGTTTTTATTGATTGGGGTGCCGGAAGTGGGATGAGAGAGGTGGGTGTCTCGGAGGAGATCCCCACTGCGGTGTTGTTGGGTTCTGATTTAGGTACCCTTGTTTCATACTATGCCCCTGCTAAAAGCACCCCAGATGCTCCCACGGATCTCTCTGGACCTCCCAAGGTACTGTTTACCGATGTTGGGGTAATATCTGGGCAACCTGTAGATGGACAGAGGGAGAGGGAGGGTGGAGTGGAAGTGCAAGGTCCTCCTTCTTCAGAGACAGGAGAGGAGGCCCCCTTGCTAGTGAAGGTAACTGATGTATGTTCCAATGATGCTGAACTGATAAAGGGTAAATGTGATGATGATAATGATGATGATGATGATGATGATGATAATGATGATGATGCATTGCCAGTATTGGTGGTCACTCGCAGTGCTGCAAAGGCAGCCGAGGTGCAGGCCCTGGTCGCAGAACAGCAGGAGGAGGTCTCTGGGCCCTCTCCCTGTTCTGACCCAGTGGACTCCACCTCTGCTGAGCCTCAGCAGCTGTCCATGTTTGCCACAGGACTGCTGGCTGGGACCTGTTGTTCCGCCTTTGAAACAGCACTGCAGACAGACCAAACACTAGCACAGCTCAAGAGTCTAGCTGATCGCACCCCTGCAGAGAATGACAAACAAAAGGTCTATTGGGACAAAGGTAAACTGTACAGAGAAAATATGCCTGCAGAGGGGAATGAGGCTGACCTAGGTAGCAGGCAGCTGGTTGTACCCAGTCAATTTAGGGGACAGCTGCTAAAAGTGGCTCATGAAATTCCCCTCGCAGGGCACTTGGGGATCACTAAGACCCGAGGGCGGTTGATACATAACTTTTATTGGCCTACAATGCTCGCTGACATAGCTGACTACTGTCGGTCCTGTGTTACCTGCCAGCGAGTTGGCAAGGCAGGGGATGTACACAGGGCTCCGCTAAAACCTTTGCCTGTGATTGACGAACCTTTTAACAGGGTGGCAGTGGATATCATTGGGCCTTTGGCCATCCCTAGCAGTTCAGGCAAACGTTTTATCCTTACAGTTGTCGACTATGCCACGCGTTATCCGGAGGCGGTGGCTCTCTCCTGCGTCCGGGCAGACAAGGTCGCTGATGCTCTGCTGGGAATCTTCACAAGAGTGGGATTCCCGGCTGAGCTCATTAGCGATCAAGGCCCTCAGTTTGTGTCCGACTTGATGCAAGCTCTCTGTCGGAAAATACAGATGACGCATATCATGGCCAGTCCTTATCACCCACAAACGAACGGTTTGTGCGAGCGTTTCAATGGAACCTTGAAACAAATGTTGTGCACCTTTGTGCACTCCCAGGGTAAGGACTGGGAACGATATCTGCCTCATCTGCTGTTTGCTTACAGAGAGGTGCCTCAGGAGTCCACAGGCTTTTCACCATTTGAACTTTTGTACGGACGGAGGGTAAGAGGACCCCTGGACCTAATCCGTGAGAACTGGGAGGGCAAGATTGCCGACTCAAAGGTCTCTGTTGTGGATTATGTCCTAAAATTCAGAGATAAAATGGAGACGCTGGTGGAAATGGTGCGGGAGAACATGACCCAGGCCCAGACTAGGCAGAAAGAGTGGTATGACCGTAACGCTAGGGAGCGGACCTATGACATTGGTCAGAAGGTGTATGTTCTGCTTCCCCTGCGGCAGAACAAACTCCAAGCAGCATGGGAAGGCCCGTACACCATCACCCAGCGTCTGAATGATGTCACCTACTTGGTCAGGTTGGGAGAAGGGCGTAGACGGCAGATCAAAACCCATCATGAGCGCACGGCCTATGTCATGCCGGTTTGCAGCAGGCCAGAGCCCGAGGAGGCTGATCCACTTCTGAACCTGCTAGCAGACACCAGGGAGGTAGACTCAGAACTCCTGATAAAGTCCAATCTTACCCCCACCCAGGTACCTGGACTGAAGCGAGTGCTGGCAGTACATGGTAGCAGGTTTACGGGAAAACCTGGGAGGACACACCTCGCTGTCCACCAGGTGGACACCGGGGCACATCCCCCCATTAAACAGTCGGCCTATCGCGTCTCCCTGGAGGTGCTGGCCGACATGAAAAGGGAGGTGGAGGAAATGCTGCAGCTGGGGGTGATTCAGAAGTCCCACAGTGCCTGGGCGTCCCCAGTAGTCTTGGTCCCCAAAAAGGACCAGACGACCAGGTTCTGTGTGGACTACCGGAAGCTGAATGCCATCACTACTGCAGATGCCTACCCCATGCCCCGGATTGATGAGTTGTTAGATAGGCTGGCGGCCGCCCATTATATAACAATCATGGATCTGAGCAGGGGGTACTGGCAAATTCCTCTGGCCCCTGAGGCTCGGGAAAAGTCGGCCTTCATCACCCCATTCGGATTGTTCGAGTTTACCGTCATGCCGTTTGGGATGAAGAATGCCCCAGCTACCTTCCAGAGAGTCATGAATGACTTACTGGAGGGGCTGGAAACCTTTGCCGTAGCCTACTTGGATGACATCGCCGTGTTCAGCCCTACCTGGGAAGAACACCTGGTGCACCTGTCACAGGTCCTAGACCAACTGACAGCCGCCAATCTGACTGTCAAACCCAGTAAGTGTCAGATTGGCATGACTGATGTGCAGTACTTGGGACACCAGGTAGGAGGAGGTACCCTGAAACCCGAGACAGGGAAGGTTGAGGCCATCCTGGCCTGGCCTACCCCTCAAACCAAAAAGCAGGTTATGTCTTTCTTGGGGACCGCTGGCTACTATAGGAAATTTGTATGTAACTATAGTAGCCTGGCCAAACCTCTGACTGACCTAACCAAAAAGAAACTGCCCAAGGTGGTGTCTTGGACACCAGAATGTGAGCAGGCATTTCAGGCCTTGAAGGGGGCGCTGGCCAGCGCACCTGTGCTGCAGGCTCCAGACTTCACCCGCCGTTTCCTTGTGCAGACGGATGCCTCTGCCTTTGGATTGGGTGCAGTCCTGAGCCAGGTGGACGAGGCCGGAGAGGAGCATCCCATCCTCTACCTGAGCAGGAAGCTGCTTCCCAGGGAAGTAGCATATGCCACGATCGAAAAGGAGTGTCTTGCGATCGTGTGGGCTCTCCAGAAGTTACAAACGTACCTTTATGGACGGCACTTCACTGTGATCACAGATCACAATCCCTTGAGCTGGCTAAATCGTGTTGCTGGGGAGAATGGCAAACTACTTCGGTGGAGCCTAATTCTTCAGCAATACGATTTCACCATCCAGCATAAGAAAGGCAGCGCCCATGGCAATGCTGATGGGCTGTCACGACAAGCCGAGCCCGCAGGAGTCGGTTGCGTCAGGAGGGAAATTGTAGTTCCCTCCCATGCAACCACCTAAGGGGGGAGGTGTAACGATATCAAGTACGGGACATGACAAGCTGTAGCTAGCTGCCATCTTGTGTGGAAGTAGCCATGACAGTTTTGCTAACCATGTAACCTCACAGAGAACTCTGAACTCCGTCTTCCCCACCTTAGGAATTCAAAGCTTTTTAAGTTCAACAGAAAAGGTTATCTCAACAGAGACAACAGAGCAGGCTAAGTCAGTAGAAAAACATTTGTTGTAAGCGCAGTGTTCAGGCCTGTCGTAAAACTGTCACCCTCCCCACTCAGAGAACAAACAGGCCTCGGTCGTAAAGTCTTCTGAATACACCTCCCTAGAATAAGTATGAAATTTCAGCATGTTTCATAACTTCTGACTTAGTAATAGCACAGACATAATCTGGATATATTTAGCTTCCTCAGATAATATGGAACGTTTCAAGTCCAGACACCCCTATGTCAGGTCATATGGGAAACCCCTGGGACCACTTATTCCTCCAAAGCAGGCTATACGTTATAGATATGGCATGTTTAGACTTGTTTTGAAGGAAATCTCAAGTTGAATAATAATATGGATATTTGGAGTCTGTAAACCCTATAGATGCAGATATATGAACATGTATTACAAAATGTACCTGGGACGTGGTCATGAGTGTAGACACCTCCCAGCAACCAACCCCTACACCAGCTGACCAGATGATTGGTTACTGGTCGCTGTCAACACCCCTTCTGATTTGACAGAAAAGAGGAGATGCCAAGACAATGGTCAGTTCTCCTTTTACCATCCAAGAAGAAACATCTGCCAAGTCGAGAACCAATTACCTAGTTCATCGATCGAACTCTGATCAACCCTCGGACATTAATTGCAAGTATTCTTTCTTCCCAATTCTACCTTATTGCTTTGTGACATCTTTTCTGTAAATATTTTATTTGCATCAACTTTGACCTTTTCATAATAAACCCTTATGTTGAAAAGTGTTAACCTTGTCTCTAAAGCTCTTAATGCAAGCTATAAACGAACCTGCTTCTTGAAGGGCGCTACTGTTGTAGAGTAAGACTCTGAGCAGATCTGTCTGTAGTGGCAGTGTGTGTGTCAGACGCTTATTCTAAAATTATAATTGGTATTGCAAAATTACGAGTCTCCCCCGGCTCGGTCTTTTAAACGGGGGTGGTGGCAGTTAAAGGGTTAATTGTGTAATTAGCCCAGTGACAATCACTCTCAGGCTGCTCCCACCTAGATTGTGGTCCCGCAAGCTGGAAAATCTTTGTGCTTGGCGCAGCTGAGAGTGGCATCGTTACGTAAGTGACAGCGTGGTGTGAGGTTGGCCGGTCCTTTGTCGTGAGTTAGCGAGGAGGGCAGGGATCTGACACCCGCGTTCGTCACAGCTAGATGTTAACCTTCCCAGCTGTACTTTTGATGGGCTCTGCATAGCTAACATTACTGCCATCGCCATGTTGGATGGCATTTGTTTGCTATGTTTAAAAATTAAAAATATAAATAAATGCCTTTAAAAAAAAAAAAACCATAGCAACGAATGACACATGTATAGGAGTCTGATATGGCTGCACACCCCGGAACAAATGTTTAAACGAAAGTAGAGAATTCCCCATGGGGCTTTTTAGCAGCAAATAGGAGTCAAAATAATTTTTCATAAAAATTATTAATTTTGTTCATCAAGAGACAATTGGACATCAATGTGATACAAAAGTTAAAATATGAGCTCTGGTGTACACAATGCGAGAACTATAGTTCAAACTATAGTTCAACTATAGTTTGAACTATGAAGGGGAAGCAAACAGTGGATATTACCATGTGATATAACTGATAAACAATATACATCAGAGGGTACTCCCTCACAGTGTTAATGAATTGTAATTATACTATCCGATGTTTATGAAATGCCCCAATGCATTTTGACCTTAAAGGTTATGGTCTTCTTCAGGGGGTTCTTACATTTCTATAAATACATCAAAAAGGACATACATCAATATTACAGAATATCATATGTAAACACATTTCTTTTTTAAATAATCATCTATTAGACTTGGCAATCACACTATGTTTACCCCTTCCACCAAGACGGCTCGCTTATCCAGAGACTTCTCTTTGTTAAAAAGCACAGAAGGAGATAAAGAATTCCCCCAATGATGATCCCGAACCCTGCTTGGGAGTTGTGCTCACCTCCGCCCTTGAGGGAGTACCCTCTGATGTATATTGTTTATCAGTTATATCACATGGTATTATCCACTGTTTGCTTCCCCTTCATAGTTCAAACTGTCTCGCATTGTGTACACAAGAGCTCATATTTTAACTTTTGTATCACATTGATGTCCTATTGTCTCTTGATGAATAAAATTAATGATTTTTATGAAAAATTATTTTGACTCCTATTTGCTGCTAAAAAGCCCCATGGGGAATTCTCCACTTTCGTTTTTAAAAAAAAACCTTCCCAGCCAGTGTCAGTGTACAGTATTATCACTGATCATTGTATTAGTGTCACTAGCGATGTCAGTGTCAGTTAGTGACCCTCCCAGATAGTGTCTGTTAGCTCCAGATTGCCCGCCACCCTATCATAGTCCCACTATAAATTCACTGCCATTACAGTATATCATCTATAGCTGTGTAAATTCCAGTATATATACCATAGTTTGTAGACACTATAACTAGCACACGATTTGTGGAATCATGGACAGGGCACTTGAGGCAGAACAGTTGGAGGAAGAGGAGAACTTCCCTACCTATCAAGGCCCCCTCTATCCATATAGCATTCCTGCGGGCCCGCCAAACACACAGGAAGAAGAGGAGGAGGATTGTGACAGCATGGATGTAGAGGATAACACTTAGCAGCAGTCTTCAAGGGATGGTTTTCAGTCCCCAGAAACCCAAGGAGCTGTACGTGGCTGGGAGGAGGTAGTTATGGATCATGTGATCCTTAGTGACCCAGAGGATTCAGAATCGAATGCCTCTGCAAACTTACGCTGCATGGCCTCCCTGATTCTGCAAAGCCTGCCAAAGGACCCTAGGATTCGTTATATCAAGGTGAGGGATCATTACTGGCTGGCAACCCTTCTTGATCCATGTTACAAGGCTAAGGTTGCAGAACTCATCCTGCCTTCGCAGAGGGAGCAGAGGATGAAACATCTTAAGGAGGCCTTGAAGAAAGGTTTGTGCAATGCATTTCTAGACCCTGGGAGGTTACAATTTCCTGGTGCTGGACAACGTGTTGCTGAGGCTTCGTTCAGTCAGAGGAGGAGCGGTGGAGAAGGTGGCCGGCTGACCGATGCCTTTAAACAATTTTTCAGTCCTCAGCGCCAAGGTCTGATCGGTTCAAGCAACCATCGCCAGCGTCTGCATTACATGGTGCAGTAATATCTAGGGGCAAGAGCAGACTTGGAGACCTTTCCAACAGAGCATCCTCTGGTTTACTAGGTCTTGAGGATGGACCACTGGCCAGAACTTGCTCAATATGCAATTGAGCTACTGGCCTGTCCTGCATCCAGCGTGCTTTCTGAACGCACATTTAGTGCTGCTGGAGGGTTTGTAATGGATCAAAGAGTGCGCCTGTCCACAGACTCCATTGATAGGCTCACATTCATAAAAGGCCCAAGGCCCAATTTTTCTGCCCCTGTTCAACAGGGGCATGTAATTACAATTCTTGATATAATATTTCACAGCAGGGCCAGTTTCTGCGCCCAACAAGAGTAACTTACAGAGGGCTTACAGTGTTCTGGTACCACTAACACCTAAACCCAATTTTCTGCAGAGTATATAGGGCAGGCCGTTTAGTATGTATACTGCTGTTCAGAGTATATAGGGCCTGGGGGACCCCCACACCATTATTTTAAAAATGTGGGTGCAGGGTTCCCCTTAATATCCATACCAGACCTGAAGGGCCTGGTATGGATTTTTGGGGTGACATCCACACCATTTTCTTTTGGTATTTTTGGTATTTTTATCTATGTTGCAGGGATCCGACAATACATTATATCTGTGAGCAGTTTTAAATGACATTTTTTCCTTTAGAAATGTAATTTTGCTGTGGCATTGTTATAAACATGGGAAAGATGCGCTACTTTACAGTCATACTAAGGACACCCCCCAGGCACGATATTTAAATGGAACCGGGGGGTATTCGGCTCATCCCTACTCCTTTCACAGACCCACTCAGACGTAGGAGGGCAAAAGTCAAAACTTAATTTTAGGAATTGTTAGAACTCTTGTGTCTTCTCTGTGTCACTGAGGAGATTTCCTTTCACTTTCTGTCCTGTAGACCAGCAGCAGCAAATAATTCTCTCCAAAAGTAAGGGGAAATTCCCTCTTAAGCTATTGTCACTGGAACGGGCGTCCTCATTGTAAGATATTTCCTCTATTCCTGCTGTGGTTAAAAACAACATATTTTGGATTTTCTCTCACTTTTATTCCCAGTGACAATGGTCACTAGGACGTCTCTGGCTGGGATAGAGACAGCAATAAAAACCTGACAGGGTTCATAAGTCCATACGTTTGCTTTTGTTGTTTGAATACAAAATAGTTTTCTTTATATTTGTGACTACTGCAATTCTTCAAGACATTAATAAATGTCTAAAAGTAGTGTATCATCGGGTATCTCATGAGACCTTAAGGAACGGGCAGATCACTATTACATCTATAACACATACAGTGAGGACACTAAATGATGACCAATGCGTTGGGTGGGCATTATCTTCCCTCCCACTCCCAAATATTTTTTTATCCCCCCCCCAGTCTTATGTGGTATGTACAGAATCATCAGAAGAAATAAATTGATAATACACTCGTCATCACTGCTATCAGATGGAGAAGAGAAGAAATATAGTCTAGGACAGTGGTCTCCAAACTGTGGCACAAGGCCAGATGTGGCCTTTTACTTACCTTAATCTGGCCCTTGAGACACTATTTCTCCCACTGTCACTAATGATGGGGTACCATGCCTCCTTCTGACACAAATGTTGGGGCACTATTCCTCCCACTAATACCAAAAATTGGGCACTATTCCTCCCACTGATACCAACAATTGGGCACTATTCCTCCCACTAAAACCAATGATGGGGCATTGTTTACTTAAACTTATGTTAGTGCATTTTCTTCTCTCACTAGCCACAGTCTGGGCCGCCCTAAAGCCTAAAGGATGGTAAACTGGCCCTTTGTATAAAAAGTTTGGAGTTCCCATGTCTAGGAGAAGCCAATCCAGAGAAAACATCAGATCCACAGGAGGACCTTTAGGCAAGAGAAACAAAAACTGACTTCACACATGCCAATGTAAAGCTGCCATGAAACAGCAGTATGATGGCTACAAAATCTGTTTGCATAGTAAAGCTTCATTAACATCTTGATTTATAAATATACATTGTGAAAGACGTTGTGAACGTGCTTTCTATATATTAATTTTATACTGTATCACAATAGCAAAATTGCGCCCACTTGTTAATTTGGATGAGCAGGGTTTCTTTAACTATTCCTAGTAATATAAATGTATAATATGGTGTACAAGGTTCAGTCTGAGGAATTGGAAATTACACTAAACGCCGTTTTTTAAAGAAAAAAAAATCTATGCATGTATTCTTTAGACCCCATTCATACCATTTTGTAGCTCAATGCTCCTTATTGCTCAACATCCAAAATCCAATTTATTACATTGGTGACTGTCCACATATAAGCTCTCAGACTCCTCTAGCCCAAAGCTTGAAACTTCAAAACCTACATAAGCTACTTTTGATGCAGATTTGAGAGTTTTTAACCCCTCTAGACTTCAAAAGGAATGCCTATAAAACACTGGAATTGAGTGTTTTCAAGCTTATTTTTAAGGCGTATTTCAGGCATTTTTGAGCCTGTAAAAACGGGCCTACAAATCCCCTCTCCCCCTCCCTCCTGCCCCCAGTGAATTCTATTGGCTAAAACTATGGAGAGCAATGATAATCGCACACATTCTGGCACCCGCAGGTAACATTTTTTGGCAGATGCATGGGGGTGCCATTAATGACTAAAGTCACCCCTACACACATCTGAAAACGCAGCACATTTTTGGGTGTGGGAAATTGCACGGTGCAAAAGCACCATATGATTCCCGTACAGCTGCAATCTAAAAATAAAGGTGCAGAGACCTTTTTCCCGCATTTCCCGCACCAAACACATGAGTGTGAACCTAGTGCAAGGGCCTTCTTAATTGGATACAAAGTGATTGGATAGACTAGGTAGGTCCTCAATGTAGAACACACTTAGTGCCGATCCAAGGGGGATCTATCAGAGCCTCTTTGCTGGGAGTATAGCTCAAGGGTCCTGCACAGCTCATCTGTAAGACCATGGAAGAACAAAAAGTCTGACATTTGCTGCACTATCTTTATTGTAGTATCAAAATCACATCACAGGCATAGCAGGAACAATAAAAGGTAATGCGTTTCGTGCTAAATACAGCACTTACTCAAGCCTCCAAGGAAGTTTGAGCAAGTGCTGTATTTAGCATCAAATGCGTTAACTTATATTGTTCCTGCTATGCCTGTGATGTGATTTTGATTTTGATACTACAATAAACATATCCAGTGCAGCAAATTGCAGACTTTCTGTTCTTCCACTAGGTAGGTCCTCATTTTAGTTTTGGTAAATCTAAATTTGGCTGAGCAAAGATTATATGGTCAGATTGTAACATATATAGTGACTGTAAGATGTATTTGTTTCCTATGATCCTCAGCTCCATCTAGTGGCCATAATGTTTGTTATGTTATGTTTGTACCTATCTTTACTGCTGCTCAGAATATCTGAAGAATATTGAACTAGAAGATAAAATAGCCTAAGATCATTTGGTTTTGCCCCCATTCTGTCAACAGCTTATAGATAGACCCCTTTGTCCCACCACAAAATCTAAAGGGAATGTAGGTTGGGAAGGTAGCACAGAGGAAATATATGATATGTGTGCATGGAACCGTACAAAATGAAAGTGTGTGTGTGTGTGTGTGGGGGGGGGGGTGACGACACAATTTGGCCTGCTTTGTTCTAGGATGGCAGATGTCTTATCAATTCACATACATATCATGAAACCATCAGAGGGTTGTGGCATCTCCTGAGTCCTGACACTAAATTTGAGTAACACATTCCACTAATCTTCTATATTCTACAGTGCTAAGAAAAGTGTTCATTGGTATCTTTAAGCTGTGCACAACAGAGGATTTGCTTGCTTTGATTTCTGCTAGGATGTAACAAACATATAATTCATGAAGAAATCCAACAACCTTATAAAAGACTGACTAAACCTCACAAACTCTCTTTTTTATTTACCCTTAAACCTGCTAGATCTTGGTGTAGATACGTTTGGAGACATGCTGTCATAGTATTAACTATTTTAATAGGGCGGACCTCTGATCTGCGGGATTTCAGTTTGTAGTCATATCTGTCTGACAGTCCTCCATTTATATCCCTAATCAATGTTTCACAGTGTGCTCATCCTATGGGTGCTGCTTTGTGATCACTGTCAGTGCACTTCAGTGCAGGTTTTAACAGACCCACTAATGCAATGCACCACAACCTACAGGCACTTTACATTTGGTGCTCTGTGTATGTTTTTGGGCTGCCATTTTACAATATATTATTGCAATGCAATCGTTTTAATCCACACTTAAATTAAGCCTATTCTCTATTTTAACTGTTTGCGACAGAACTCCAGTTTTAATAAAATGCATTGCCCCACAAGATTCACTTTATCCACTTTATTTGCCCTGATGACCAATGTCACTAGGACTGAATGTGATACAGCTTACCTGTAAAATCCTTTTCTTGGAGTACATCATGGGACACAGAGCACCATAATAAAGACTATTTGGGTTATACGCTACCTTTAGGTGATTGGACACTGGCAACCAATAGTAAGACAGTTCCTCCCATATAACCCCTCCTATACAGGAAGTACCTATTTTGTAGCAAGCAATGACGATCCCAGAAAAGAGGGGAGGGACCTCTGTGTCCTGTGATGTACTCCAAGAAAAGGATTTTTACAGGTAAGCTGTATTAAAAATCAATTTTTCGTTTTCATACATCACGGGACACAGAGCACCATAATAATGACTATTTGGGATGTCCTAAAGCAATGCACCTGAGGGGGGGGACACAATATCCCTAAGCCCCAACGGGGCCTGAGACTTTAAAGCTGCCTGCAACACGCTGTGGCCAAAAACAGTCTCTTTTTGAGATCTAACATCCACCTGGTAAAACCTGGTGAACGTATGAAATGAAGTCTAAGCGGCCGCTTTGCAAACCTGAGCCATAGACACCTGTTGGCGTACTGCCCATGATGCACTAACCCCTCTAGTGGAGTGTGCTTTTAAATCCCAAGGTGGAACCCTGCGCCTTAATCCATACGCCTGGATAATAGTCTGGCAAATCCACCTAGATATAGTTGAACTTGTTGCCGGATGCCCTTTGCTAGGACCTTCAGGACAAAAAGGCAGTCAGTCTTCCGAAAAGGAGCTGACATCTTTAAGTAAACTTTGTTTGCCCTCACCACATCAAGCGAGTGAAGCGACTTTTCCTCCATAGTTTTAGAGTTTGGAAAAAAGGAAGGTAAAATGATATCCTGATTCAAATGAAAATTGGAAACCACCTTTGGTAAAAAATCCGGACGAGGGCGCATGACCACTCTGTCCTGATGAAGAATCAAAAAATTCTGACACCCTTCTAGCCGATGTTATAGCCACCAAAAAAAAACAATTTTCTGGCCAATAGAACAAAAGGAATATGCCTAATAGGTTCAAACGGTTGATTCTGTAAGGCTGACAGCACCAAAATTTAGGTCCCAGGGGCATAAAGGAAGTTTAACCGGCGGCCTCAGGTGCGTTACTCCTTTGTCAAAGGTTTGTACCAAAGAATGGGATGCAATTGGTCTTTGGAAAAAAAACGATAAGGCCAAAATCTGTCCTTTAATTGTGCCAAAAGCCAGCTTCAAGTCTACTCCCGCTTGAAGAAAAGCAAGAACTCTTCCAATCATATACTTATGAGGGTTCCACTTCCTTCCCTCACACCAGGAAATGTATGACTTCCAGACTCTATTGTAAATAGTTCTAGAAACTGACTTTCTAGCATTTATCAGAGTAGACAAGACTGAACCATGCCATCAAATTCAGCAACTGTAAAGAAGGATAGAATATGGGTCCTTGAGACAACAGGTCTGGACGGCACAGAAGGACCAATGGGTCCCCCACTGCCAACTTCACAACCTCTGTGTAACAGGATCTCTGGGGCTATGCTGGGGCTACCAGGATCACTGGCTTTCGTTCCTCCTGTATTCTGCGTAATAAGTGCGGCAGAATTTGGATCTGAGGGAAAGCATATATCAGAGAATACTGATCCCAAGGAACTACTAAAGCGTCTGTCCCAACAGCAAGCGGATCCTTGGTTCTGGATACAAACCTGTCCAGTTTGGTATTGAATCTGGATGCCAGCAGATCCACATCTGGGGTCCCCCAGTGTTGGCAGATCTGTAGAAAAACTTCGGGATGCAGGGACCATTCCCCTGGCAACAATTTTTGGCGACTTAGGAAGTCTGCCTGCCAATTGTCCACCCCCGGTATAAACACTGCCGAAAGAAACGGCACATGCTTTTCTGCCCAAGTCAATCGGTGATTTACTTCTTTTTGGGCTGCCCGGCTCCTGGTACCTCCCTCGTGGTTGATATATGCCACTACCGTTGAGTTTTCGGACTGGACATGGACAGGAAGACCCCGCAACCTGGATGTCCAGAAGCGCAGAGCCAGACGAGCTGCCCGAATCTCCAGTAGATTGATGGGCAAGGTCCTTTCTGCCTGGGACCATACTCCCTGGACAGATGCCTCCTTCAGGACTGCTCCCCAGCCGAGACGACTGGCGTCTGTAGTTACCACTCTCCAGGTTGCTGGTGGAAAAGATTTTCCCTTTCTCAAATTGCTGGTTCTTAACCACCAAGAGAGGTTCTGTTGTACCTGCGGAGATAGAACCATAGGATGATCTAAGGTTCAAGCAGACCTGTCCCAGGCTTCCAGAATACTGTTCTGGAACACCCTGGAGTGGAACTGTGCATATGGAATTGCTTTGAAGGATGACACCATCTTGCCCAGCAACCTCATGCACAGCCGAATAGATGGTCTTGGTTCTTTTTTCACCCTCTGGACTAATTCCACTATAGAAACGATCTTTAAGGGGGGTAAAAACACCCTTTCTTGGGCGGTGTCCAAGACCAGACCCAGATACACCAAGACTTGAGTCGGACAAAGGGCTGATTTGTCCACATTTAGAATCCAACGTAGGCGTTGTAAAACCCGCACTGTTCTTGACACGTTTTGGATCAGGATGGGGCAAGAGCGATCCCTCAGGAGAAGATCGTCCAGATATTCTACCACGGAGATTTTCTGGGACCTTTGGGATGCCAACACAGGGGTCAGAATCTTTCTGAAAAGACCGAATGGCAGTGCCACGAATAGAAAATGACGGCCCTCTACTGCGAAACGCAGAAACCTTTGATGTGGACCGAAGATCGGTACATGAAGGTACGTGTTCTTGATATCTATGGACGCTAAATAATCTCCTTTTCTCAGAGATTTTATTATTGAACGAGCCGACTCCATATGGAAGAACCGGACGTGTACAAAGAGGTTGAGAACCTTGAGATCCAGAATGGGCCTTACTTCCCCATTTGGTTTCGGCACAGTGAAAAGGTTTGAGTAAAACCCCTTGAATCTTTCTTCGTGCGGAACTTTGACAATTACCCCCTGCTTCTGCAGATGCTGCAAAGCTAGGAACAGGCATTTCTTTTTCTCTGGATCCGACGGCACCCTTGAGCACAGAAAACGATTTGGAGGAATTTCCCGGAACTCTATTCTGTAACCCTGTGTTACAGTGGAAATTACCCAGCTGTCTTGGACCAGTTCTTCCCAGGCATCCAAAAACAGCCGAAGCCTGCCCCCCACCCGTGAGAGCGGGGACACCCCTTCAAAAGGTTGACTTGGAGTTGGACTTGGCAGGCTTTTGGGTCCAGGGCTTCCTCTGACCCTGAGGTCTTTTAAACCCAGATGGCTGAGACCCTCAATACCGCTTGGGGGAAGAAGCACTCGGCCCTGGAGCACTGGGAATTTTAAAAGAGGGTTGCTTACTTCTCCTTTTAGTAGGGAGTGGGGCACTCTTTCCTCCTGAGATCTTTTAGATATATTTATCCAGATCCTCGCCAAACAAGCGTTCTCCATGGAATGGAAAAGCTGCGAGTAGCCTTTTGCATCGCGTCTCAGCAGACCAGTTCTTTAGCCACAAGACCCAGTGAATACGTATTGACAGCAACGCAAAATGAGATATCTGCTGGATTGAGTCTTTCAATGCGTCCACTGCAAAACATAAAGCATGAGGAAGCTCCGACAATTCCTCGGTAGGTTCCTCCTGGCAAGGTAGGTTTTTTATCAACCTTTTAAAGCGGTCTTTTAGGGATTGGCAAATCCCAATAGCTGCAACTGCTGGCTGAACTGCTGCACCAGCCCCCGCAAAAGAGGATTTTAATAAGGACTCTAGCTTTTTATCGCCTGGATCCTTAAATACCTGGGCATTATCCACTGGACAGGTTAAACTCTTATTAACTGAAGAAATGGCGGCGTCCACCAAAGATGTATCCCATTTCTTCCTGAACTTTTCCCCCATAGGATATAAGATAGAAAACCTTTTTGGAGGTAAGTATATCCTGTCAGGATGATCCCAGTCTGCGTAAACCACCTGCTCCAATAATGGATGCAAAGGGAAATGCTTGGGAACCTTGCTGAGGTCGCAATGATCCCAAAGTAGACCAGGAGAGTCCAGACTCCTGAACCGGGGGTAACTTAAACCCAACTCGTACCATCTCAGTCAGAGATTGGATAAACAATTTTTGGGAATGGCAGGCTGAAATTGGCTCCTCTGAACCGGAGTCCTCTCCTTCCTCTCGGTCTTTTATGGCCACCTCCTCCAAATCCTCTGCCCACTCTGGTTCCAGATCACCTGGACCCATCTGGCTATAAGAGTCCTGGTGCTCTAGTGATTCTCCACTTGTCCCGGGCTCAGGGGAGGGAGATCTATTACCCTTCTTCCCTCCCTGTGTTACAGAGGCAATCATGCCAGCTATTTTGCCTTTAAGGCCCGCTAAGGCAGATGCCAAATCATCCTTTGTAACATAAGCCGAGGCAGGAATATTTGTAGTGGCCACTATGCCTGACAAATGCAATGGCTCAGCCAGGCCAGATGCTGCAGGTCTTTCAGGGGAGACTGAGGCTGCATCAGCATGAGATTAGTCTCCTGCTTTTAAGGGAGGTACTCTTACCCCTGTGCTTGCCTTGCTCCCTGTACCTCATTTTCTGGAATACATTGCTCACATACGAGGAAAAAAGTACTCCCCACAAGCTGCAACCAGCGTTTAACCTGTCGCAACTGTGTCCAAAAACCTCCAGACTCACGTGCCCAAGTATCGCTCTGTGTTGTCCCAGCGCACGTCAGGAGCTCCAATCCTTATAAAGCCTACGGCGCGCACGCCATACCGGCCAATCTGTAACATCTAAGACACAAGTTACTAAGGTTTTTTCAGCAGAAAACAGAGGGAAATATTTAAAAAAATTCCCAAAGGGAGTACTCACCATCCCAAGCAGCAGGGCCTGTTTTACCAGGCCCAATCTTCCCCCATCACGGCGGGTAGCGCCTCTGAGGACCTTCAAGGACCGGGTCTCCCATTCTTTGGGGTCCACACCCTTGGACCTGTAAGGCACCCTTCTGGTTTACCTTGGGCAAGTTTGACCAGGAATACCAACTTAACAAGGGTCCAGCGCCATATAGGACATGTTACAGGCAAAACCTCGTTCTTGAACCGAGGCTCAGGTACCATCCACTTTAGCTTTCTTATGCCATCCGAATGGATCCGATTATAACATCCTCACTGGGACATCATTTGAAAAATTTTGAAGAGCTTCAACAGCCATGACCATCACCTTCAAGACACTGGCGAAAAAATTGAGGTACTTCCTGTATTGAAGGGGTTATATGGGAAGAACCGTCTTACTATTGGTTGCCAGTGTCCAATCACCTAAAGGTAGCGTATAACCCAAATAGTCATTATTATGGTGCTCTGGGTCCCGTGATGTACGATAAAGAAATTTTGTGTTGCCACTGGAAGAGGAACAGTTGAGAAATCATCGAATGGGGACACTTGTTGTGAAGACTGTCTATGAGGGGATTTTACTTTGGAGAAATGTATTTGTCACCGTATGTTTAATACCTTCAATTATAAGTGGGCCCACAAGTTTCAGGGGGCCCTTGTGCAGCTGCACACTCTGCAGAATTGGGGTGATATGCATCATTTATTTAGGAGTAATACCTTTTCTGAAAAATGTAACGTGGGACAATGGGAAAAATAAAACTTGTATACTGTATATACCTTGATTTTATCGTTCTATAAAAATTTAAAATAGAGATTATTTAAAAAAAAAAAAGATGAAACACACCTGTCAGTGTTAAATGGTTTGTTCCAACCCCAGTCACTTTTGCTAAGCAACTTGGCCTGATGGAGGAAGTGGAATAATAAAGGCTGTATTGCCAGGATCAACAAGTAATAAAACTTTGTTCCAAAAACAGAAACTGCTGTATTTATGCCATAGCATCAAATACAGTATCTCACAAAAGTGAGTACACCCCTCACATTTTTGTAAATATTTTATTATACCTTTTCATGTGACAACACTTAAGAAATGAGTGTTGTCACCCTATTGAGCATTTGTGGGGTATCCTCAAATGGAAGGTGGAGGAGCGCAAGGTCTTTAATATCCATCAGCTCCGTGATGTCATCATGGAGGAGTAGATGAGGACTCCAGTGGCAACCTGTGAAGCTCTGGTGAACTCCATGCCCAAGAGGGTTAAGGCAGTGCTGGAAAATAACGGTGCCCACAAAAAAAAATTGACACTTTGGTCCCAATTTGGACATTTTCACTTGTGTACTGAGGTGCCATGTTGAACTTCCAGTGACCAACATGAGAGAGTGAGAACGATAACACCAAATTTAACACACCTGCTCCCCATTCACACCTGAGACCTTGTAACACTAACGAGTCACACGACACCGGGGAGGGAAAATGACTAGTTGGGCCCAATTTGGACATTTTCACTTAGGGGTGTACTCACTTTTGTTGCCAGCGGTTTAGACATTAATGTCTGTGTGTTGAGTTATTTTGAGGGGACAGCAAATTTACACTGTTATACAAGCTGTACACTCACTACTTTACATTGTAGCAAAGTGTAATTTCTTCATGAATAAATACAATATTTACAAAAATATTCTCTTTTGTGAAATACTGTATGTCATTTTTTATTGTACCCATAGTTCCACTTTTAAGTTACATTCAAATGTGTTTTGGACTGATAGCGGCTGCAGAAATGTTTTTCCCATTCTGCTGTTTGTGATGGCAGTAAAAGTATCTGAACACCTGCAAGCTATTGGAAAAGAGCCACTTAAAATAAGTTGTACAAACTCCAGAAAACTAGAGGATGCCGAAGAAGGTGAGTGATCTGCATGTACATCTGCTTTCTAATGACCCCAGCGAGGGGCGTTATCAGCACTACACCTCCTATTGGACAGGAAAGTGGGATGTGCCTTTCTATTTAGTGTAGCCTCATATACAAGTGAAATCATTCCAAATCGTTCTCTTCTTAAAGGAGAAAATGTTTGTTTTTGGGAAAGTGGCAGCCATCATATTTCTATAACAAAGACTAAATTAAAACAGTTATTGCAAATAATCTAAATTTATCATATGTTGTGCAATATAAGTTCACCACAGCACACAGACACATTGTAAACATCATATGGTTCTGATTTAGGAACCAAGGCCAGAAACAGATCTTTCAAAACACATTAATTATCTGGCATGTACTTTCATCTACAGGACCCCATGTTATGCATCAATAACACAATTATTGTACAGTCTGCTAAAATACTTCATTTTGTTTCATTAAGCTGCATCAACAAAAGATGTCCATACATTGTGCCGTTTCTTCAATTTTAACTGAATAAAAAAGCTCTTATATCTGGTGATCTGTGTATGGTTTGTATCTTTTTGAAAGATTAGTAATAATAATAATAATAATAATGTAAAATACTAACTTTACATCAGTGTGATATCTACTATATATATTTAAAAGGTTCAGGCAAGCACTCTACATAAAAGCAGAAGCTTTCTGATCATGTGACAGCCAATCACAGCGGTCATATGACCTAAATGCCCGCCTCCTGGAATCTAGAAGTTCTTAATGGGTCGGGGGGCAGCGGTGGGAAGGGGTTAAACATTTTTAAGCCTCATGCAAACAGGATGTTTTGCAAACTCTCCTATTAGCCTTTGCTCCTGTTAGGCAGAAAAAAAGCCTGACGCCTGTAAAAGTTTTTAGGTGTGTTTACAGGCGTCAAGAGCTTGGGCGTTAATTTCATTGGCCAGAATAATAACTTATTCTGGCCATTAAAATGAATTAACGCTCTATGCGCCTAGCGTTTAGGTACCTTCAGACACGTTTAGCAGCGTTTTTTTCTGCCAAAATTCTGTTGCTCCTGGACACACTGGCAGTGTTTTTTTTTTCCCTGCCTCTAAAAGCCCCTGCCACTAAATGCAGCTAAAAACCTATGTGTGCATGGCAGCGGCATCACTAGGGGGTGGCTTTTGGGGCTAAAGCCCTGAATTTGGGGCCCATAACCCAGAGTCCCAGGGGTTCCCAACCACAGGGCCGCGGCCCACTGCTGGATCGTGGCCTCTCTGCAGCCATGCGGCAGGCAGCACGGGAGAGGTGGAGAGCGGGTAGGCAGTGGGTGAAACCCCCAGAAGCAGTTGCATAAATGTTCAGTGTGCATGAGGCCTTAGTGTCTGTGTCCACAGAGCTTGGGGTTTGTGCTAATGGCATTTTTTGTCATAATTTTTTGGAAAATGAAGAAATTAAAAAAAAAAAATTCACAATTTTTGACATACTGTCACTAGTGCAGTACAGTGCCATCATATAACTGGTGTGGCGGTGACCAGGGACACTGATTGGTGACAGTACAAAAAAAAGTTATACATTTTTGTTAAAAAAAAACATTTTTAAAAAATGATGTACTTTTTTTACGATTTTTTTTTTTAACGCACTGTGACCAGAGTAATATACAGTGCCTTGAAAAGTGTTCATACCCCTTGAAATTTTCCACATTTTGTCATGTTACAACAAAAAACGTAAATGTATTATAAAGTGGCACAAAATTGTAAAGTGGAAGGAAAATGATAAATGATTTTCAAAATGTTTTTATATATTTGAAATTTGTATTTATATTCAGCCCCTCTGAGTCAATACTTTGTAGAACCACCTTTCACTGCAATTACAGCTGCAAGTCTTTTTGGGTATGTCTCTACCAGCTTTGCACATCTAGAGAGTGACATTTTTGCCCATTCATCTTTGCAAAATAGCTCTAGCTCCAGTGGCGGTCGGTGGTATATTTTTTGGGGGGGAGGAAGACAGTGGACAGCCCCCCCCTTCCGGTCGGGCGGACGACGGGCGGTGTCTTTGCCGTGCGTCTCCTCCTTCCTCCTCCCTCGGCCAATAGGGTAGCTTCTACTTTTGGACAATCAGGAAACGGGTCTCAGGAATCTCATTATATGCGGAGACTTCAACGCACCAGTGGACCTATATGTGGACACTTCCAAGTAAAGTCACCAATCCAGATCTGGATTAAATACTATTTTTTCACACCTGGAGGAGGGGGCCCTGGGACGGCTGGGGGCCTCCACCAAGACAGCTGAACAGGCTCTAAATCATCCCCATCCCTGACATCCTAGGTGAGGCACTCTGTGGGCGAGCTGCATGTTCCTATAAAAGCCTGTGGCCTGTGAAGCCTGAAGAGGATCGCTCCCGTTCTACTTAACTCACAGGTGAGGGGGAGGACTCTCTGGGGGACACGTATAGCTCTGCACCCACTCCCTGAACCCACTGACAGGCTCTTACGGCCAGCCACTGTTAATTGCCCAGATCAGGGCTTCGGAATTCTGAATGAGGCGCAGGTCGTCTAGCGCAAAACACAGTAAAGGGGGCAAAAGGCTGACCTTTCCGCCACAGTCGGACTTCCCTCAAACGCCCACCTATCCCGCACCGGAGGCTCACGGCACGCGTAGCGCTCATAGAGCCTCACAGACAAGCATCATGGAGTCGGACGACTCTCGTCCCCCCTGGTTGGCGGACGTCATGGCGGCCATCGCAACATGCCAATCCACGTTAACAACAAAAATTGAAGCTGTCCAACTGGATATGGGTCTAATCCGCCAGGATATCGACAAAATCAGGTCGCGAGTTACTGAGACGGAACAAAGACTGAGTACCACTGAAGACAGCACGGCGGAACATGGAGTACAAATCCGTACACTTCAAACTAAAGTAAAGGCCCTAGAATACAGAGCCGAAGACGCGGAGAACAGAAATCGGCGCAATAATCTTCGTATTATCGGTTTACCGGAGGGAGTGGAGGGGAACAATCCTACCTCCTTTATAGAAGGCTTGCTGCGTGACCTTCTCCCAGAGGCCCGATGGTCACCCTACTATACAGTTGAGAGGGCACACCGTATGCCGCCTAAGCCAGGGCCTCCTGGTTCCCCTCCTCGCACCTTCATACTCCGTCTCCTTAATTTTAGGGACAGGGATGAAGTTCTTCGTGCCTCCAGAAATGTGGGGGACCTCAGATTCCAGAACACTAAATTGATGATCTTCCCTGATTACTCGGTGGAGACCCAAAAACTCAGGAAATCGTTTGACCAGGTTAAAGCGGCATTGAGAACACGCAACATTCGCTACAGTATTCTCTTCCCGGCTCGCCTGAGGGTCCAAGACGGAGAGACAACTCGATTTTTCACCACACCGAGAGAGGCCTCTGCCTGGCTGGAATCACTACCACAGACCCGCTGACCGACTAACCGGTTGTACCGAATGTCCTTTTCAATTGTCTATCCACAACAACCTGGGCCCAGGTTCGAGTTAATACACAAACTACTCCATGGAGGACTTAGTTTCGTTGCACAGGTTCTGCCCAGTTTAACCCCATGGTGTGTTAGAAACTGAGGGAGGTAACTAACTATCCTCTACCAGGAAATTATAAGTTAATGCCCCTGCCAAAGAATTTGGTCAGGAGACTGTTGAGATACGAAGCTTCTTGGCACTTGCATGCCCCCCTTGGGGAGCACTGAAGTTCTTGCTCTAGATACTCTCTTAATGATGGATCGACTTTACTGTGAGGTCACAATATGGTCCACTTCTCCTTTGTCTGACTTTTAACACCTCACAGCCTGTTATAGTCCATGAGCGGAGTTCTCACATTTGGAAAGCCGCTTGAACTGCTGCCTGCCCCCCCCGTGTGAATTACCGGGGGGTTTGGGTTCGCCTCTTCCACGGACCCTCTGTTGCAGCCGGCGAGCTGAATTGGTTTGGGATTGAAGCCCGCCTCAGTTTGGGGGGGTCGGGTGGGGTGGGGGGGGGGGGAAGTTCCCCTAATGGGGCTATTTTAATTTACGTTAGATGTTGGGCTGTTTTTGGTTTGGTTTTGTTTTTGTGTTATAATTGCACTAAAAAAAAAATTGACTCATCAGCATTGCAATGTTTCCAGGTGTGTCCGTTGTGGGTCCGGGGGTCCGCTCCGGGAGCCATGATCTATCGTAATCCTAATATTATTACCATTCTGAGTAACCATGTCCTCCCTTAATATCATTTCATGGAACACTAGGGGACTGAACTCCCCGATCAAGCGTTCCCTGGTGTTCCAATTTGTTAAAGCATATAACCCACATATATGTGTGTTCCAGGAAACGCACCTCATAGGAAGTAGGGTTCTGGCCCTTAAAAAACCGTGGGTGGGCTACCATTACCACTCTACACACTCCAGTTTCTCCAGGGGTGTTACTATCCTGATACTGAAATCTCTTCCTTTCCGGCTCCTGGATCTGGCCCTGGACCCAGATGGTCGTTATGTTATCATCCATGCTAAAATATATTCTTTAACGTGGACCATTGTGGGCTTGTATTTGCCTCCTCCGGCTTCATTGCTGGTGCTCAATCAGATCACCAGCAAGATAGCCGACTTTGCATCTGATAACAATATTATACTGGGTGATTTTAACATGGTCCCTGACCCGGATCTCGACAGACTGACGTCTGCCGGACATCATTACTCTGGGTTGACAGAGTGGGCGAACACTTATGGCCTGACTGATGTCTGGAGGTGGAGACACCCCCAGACCAGGGCATACACATGCCACTCGACCTCTCACAGGGCGTTCTCCCGAATAGACTTAGTCTTCGCAGCAAGTCCGGTCCTCCCACGGGTCACAGACATACGAATACTGCCTAGAGGAATCTCTGATCACTCCCCCCTGTTGTTGTCATTGGACCTTTCATTGGGTCCTGTAGACAAGATATGGAGGCTCTCGAGGTTTTGGATTTCGGACACTGCTGTGGACTCCCAATTCAGAACGGAGCTGCTTGACTTTTGGGCGGTAAATGTGGGCTCGGCTGACCCTACAGTTGTCTGGGACGCCTTTAAGGCCACGACGAGGGGACACTACCAGACCATCATAGCCAGGGTTCGCAGGGAGCGCAGGGCAGACTTGGTAAGGGCGGAGAAGGATGCAAGTAGTGCGGAGGTTCTCTTTGTCCGTACCCGAGACCCTGTACACTATTCACAATTACAACTTATAACGTCGGAGGTGGTTCGTCTTCGTACCTCTCTTACCCAGAAAAAAATGTTAGCTCAATCTCAGCGTATATTTGAGCAGGGAGAGAGGGCGGGCCGCCTGCTGGCCTGGCTCTCCAGGGAACAGGCGGGAGGGATGAGCATTTCCCATATCAGGGACCCCTCGGGACAGATAGTTCACACACCGGAGGAGATCAATGGCTGCTTTGCGGAATTCTATAAATCCCTCTACACATCCAGGGCAGACTATAGAGAGGAGGATCTGGTAGCATACCTAGATAACATTGATATCCCAACCCTTACGGTGACGTATCGTGAGAAGCTTGATGCCCCGATTACATCCCTAGAAATAATCCGGGCACTCAAGTCAATGCAGACGGGGAAAACACCGGGACCCGATGGTATCCCGGTGGAATTTTACAAACAATACGCGGTAGAACTAGTAGACAAAATTCAGGGCCTCTTCTCTGCGTCGGCGCGCCTCGAGAAACTCCCAGATACAATGCGTGAAGCGATCATAGTGGTAATCCCCAAACCAGGGAAAGACCCTACTTTATGCTCTTCATATCGCCCCATATCCCTCCTGAATGTGGATGCAAAAATACTGGCAAAGGTATTGGCCAATAGACTTAACCTAGTCATCACTGCCCTGATCCACAGGGATCAAACAGGCTTCATGCCCGGGAGAGGTACTGACATCAATATTAGACGCCTTTATACTCATATAGACAGGGCTGATGAGGCGTCCAGGGGAATAGTGGCCTCACTCGACGCGGAGAAGGCTTTTGACTCCGTCGAGTGGGGCTACTTATGGGAGGTGCTCTCACGATTTGGGTTTGGCCCGGGTTTCATGAAGTGGCTCCGCATGCTGTACCATAGCCCTTCAGCCAGAATACGCACCAACGGCTGCCTATCGGAGAAGTTCCAATTATTTCGGGGTACGAGACAGGGGTGTCCCCTTTCCCCGAGCTTATTTGCTCTGGCAATGGAGCCCCTGGCTATACTGCTGAGGGCTGACCCTGGGGTGAGGGGGCTTCAGGTGGGCCCAATTGAGGAGAAAATTTCGCTGTATGCGGATGACGCTCTGCTTTATTTAGCAGATGCGTCATCCTCCTTGCAGACTGCATTAGATCTGATCAACCGATTTGGCGGGTATTCGGGGATCCGGATTAATTGGGATAAGTCGATACTGTTCCCGCTTCACCCATCGACCCTTAGAGTTCCACACGCACAGCTTAAATGGGTAGAGGATTTCAAGTACCTAGGGATTAAAATTAGTGGTAAAGTCCGGGATTATATGGACAACAATCTGCGTCCACTTATGACACAGCTAACGGCTAGGTGCGCTGCTTGGCGTTCACTTCCACTGACCCCGGTTGGCAGAGTAAACCTGCTCAAAATGATTTTCCTTCCTAAATATTTATATTTTTTCCGCAACACACCCACACACATTCCCAGGGCCTTTTTTCATCGGTTGGAGAGTCTGTTGATACAATTTGTGTGGGCTGGGAGGCCACCCAGGGTGGCCAAGCAGATCCTATACCTCCCACTCTCAGGGGGGGGGTTGGCACTACCGAACTTTCAAATCTATTACTGGGCAGCTGTTCTTGTTACGGTCCGGTGGTGGTTCTCCCAGCCCGAACAGAATCCTGCGGTCATTCTCGAAGCAGCCATTCTGGGATCCTTTGCAGCCCTGAGCAACCTTCCGTTTCGTGGACTTAGGGCTAGCCCATCCATGACAGCCTCGATGCGGACCACTGTTAAGGTCTGGCAGGAGGCTAGAAAGATATATGGGAAACCTAATCATATCTCACCGCATATGCCCCTATGGAGTAACCCCATGCTCCCTCACCTTCACAGTATACCAGACCCCTCTATCTGGGCAAAAAAGGGTATCCTCACACTAAAACATATAGTTCAGGATGGTAGGCTTATGACTTTCCAGGCCCTGAGGCAATCATTTGCTATCCCATCCTCCTTCCAGTTTAGATACTGGCAGCTAAAGCATGCTTTTGAAGCTCAGTTCCCTGCCCCCCTTATTTTGGAACCGGACTCCATTGAACGGCTCTTGATTTCTAGGGTGATGGGGAAGCCACTCTCAACATTATATTTATATCTCACGGTAGAATATGACACCAAACTAACTAAGACATGGGAAAAGTGGAGGGTTGATATTCCTTCCCTGGACGAAGAGGAATGGAAGGAGTGTTTAATTTCCTACATTCCTTCCATGATCGCAGCAAAAGATAGGTTCATACAATTTAAGTTCCTACACAGAGCGTACTTCACCCCCCAGAGATTGGCCCGCATTTACAATCAAAGGGACCCCAATTGTCAGAGATGCAGACAGGAGGTGGGCACCTTTTGGCACATGGTCTGGTCGTGTCCCAAACTTAGACCCTTTTGGTCAGCAGTGGCCTCCACACTGAGCAATATCACAGGCTTAAATGTACCGGTCGATCCTCAGATATTATTGCTTAGCCATTTGGAGGATCTTGAGGGAGACAGGTATAGTAAACTGTGTCTTACCTTTGCATTATATTATGCTAGGCGTGAAATCTTACTGGCATGGAAACTAGCAGAGCCTCCTACTTTGGCATCATGGAGAAGGTCGGTGAACACGGTACTCCCCCTATATAGGTTGACATATGAAAGTAGGCAATGTCCTGGGAAGTTCGATAAAATCTGGTCCTCTTGGATAGACGCCTCTGGGGTCCCTGAGCCCCCTGATCCATAATTGGTATGCTATGAAACTCATTGGAGGGCATCCTATATTTCATTGCCTACTCTTGTGCTCATCCCCTCTCACCCCCCCTTCCCTCTCTCTCACTCCCCTTCCCCCTCTTCTGCCCGCCCCCTCCCCCCCCCTCCCCTTTCCCCCCCCTCCCCTTTCCCCCTCCCCCTTTCTCCCCTCCCCCTCCGTATCAGGCTGGATTGAAATTGTTTACTTACAAAAAAAATTTTATCCATGATGGTATAATACTATAATGCTATAAGGGGTATTGTTCAGTGATATTTCTGTCATCTGCATAACTGGAATATCTGACAAACAGAGACTATAGTTTGAAGGTAGATTGTACTGTGATTATCCTTTTTACTTTGAATGTACTAAGTTATCTTGTAATGTAATGCTGATTTGTGCAATAAAATTTTCTGTTAAAAAAAAAAATACTATTTTTTCCACAGAAGACCTCTTTGATCCCTAGAGGTGCCTCCACGCCACAGAAATGGACTATACTTTTTTTTTCGCGTGTGCACAAGACTTATTCTAGAATAGATTACTTCATCACAGACAAATACTTACTACAAAAAATAATGAAAGCCTGCATTCATAACAATAACTATTTTTAATTCTTAGGCTTCATGTAAACAGGACGTTTTAAAACCTCTCCTGAACAATGGAACTTGACAGATAGTAACCCACGGTTAAAAACATCTGTTGTGCCACATTTACATGTTGCGTTTAGCCCCGTTTGCGTTTAGAAGCGTTTTTTGCATTGCAAATGGTCAGAAATGTATCTCCATTAAAAACGCCTATAAGCGAAAAGCAGCTAAATGCGAGTTACCATGTTTACACACGTTTACAATCTGTTACAGGCCTTTGGTATTTCAAATGCCTCTGAACATCTGTCCTGAACGCACTTTTTTTGCTTTCCAAAAAATGCTTCTAAACTCAACTGCCTGGAAACAACTATAAGGACCCTGTGTACAAGTACTGATAAGATAACAGAGGAGAGTTCAGGGGCAGCTGAAAAAAACACCCAACTGCTTCTAAATGTCTGTTTATCAACAGCAGTGTACATGAAGCCTTAACCACTTGCCGACCGCCGCACGCCAATATACGTCCTAACTTTGAGGACGGATAGCATTGTTATGGCAGCAGCTAGCTTTGCTGCAAGATCACTTTTATCGGTGGCGGGAGAGGGGCCCCCCTCCCGCCGCGATCCGGTGCCCTCCGCCGCTTACAGGAGCCGTCGGTAGCGGCGGAGGCGATCTCGTCCTGTCAGTGGCTGTGCATGGAGACGAGTGAGGGTTAGATGGACCCCCCCCCCGTCTCCATGACACTGCAGGGCGGAAACGACGTCATAACGTCACTTCCGCCCATGCCTCTTAAAGGCACATTTTTTCAATGTCATTTTTTCAAATGACATTTTTATATATTTATTTTTTTATTGCATTTAAGTCCAAATATGAGATCTGAGGTCTTTTTGACCCCAGATCTCATATTTAAGAGGTCCTGTCATGCTTTTTTCTATTACAAGGGATGTTTACATTCCTTGTAATAGGAATAAAAGTGATCCATTTAAAAAAAAAAAAAAAAACAGTGAAAAATAAAATAAAAGTAAAATAAATAAGAAAAAAAATGTTTTTTTTTAAAGCGCCCTGTCCCTACGAGCTTGCGCGCGCGCAGAAACGAACGCATACGTGAGTAGCGCCCGCATATGAAAACGGTGGTCAAACCACACATATGAGGTATCGCCGCGCCCGGTAGAGCGAGGGCAATAATTTTAGCCCTAGACCTCCTCTGTAACGCAAAACATGCAACCTGTAGATTATTTTAAACATCGCCTATGGAGATTTTTAAGGGTAAAAGTTTGACGCCATTCCACGAGCGGGCGCAATTTTGAAGCGTAACATGTTGGGTATCAATTTACTCGACGTAACATTATATTTTACAATATAAAATAAATTGGGCTAACTTCACTGTTGTCTTATTTTTTTATTCAAAAAAGTGAATTTTTTCCAAAAAAAGTGTGCTTATAAGACTGCTGCGCAAATACGGTGTGAAAAAAAGTATTACAATGACCGCCATTTTATTTTCTAGGGTGTTAGAAAAAAACGATATATAATGTTTGGGGGTTCTAAGAAATTTTCTAGCAAAAAAAACAGTTTTAAACATGTAAACACCTAAAATCCAAAACAAGTCCTTAAGTGGTTAATTCTGCTAGCTTTAGAAAACAGATAAGAAGGTATATTATACTTATTTGTTTTATTTGTTTTATTTTACTGTTCTGCAGTTGCTTCCTGGTTTCTAGGCCAAAATGATAACATACATACAAGTAGTGTTCATGGGCATTTTTTTTACTTCATCTGGAGGAGGGGAGGAGAGGCTAAGTTAAACACATCCTCCTGTCTATATGCCTCAACTAATGGTAGATGGATTCCAGAAAGTAAATGCTACATGAATCATCTGCACTTATTTAAAATCCATTAAATAGCATTTGCAATTAGTGGTGTTTAGTTGAGTTCTGCTTTAAAGTGATATTAAAGTTTTTTTTTTTTTTAAATAACAAACATGTTATACTTACCTGCTCTGTGCAGTGGTTTTGTACAGAACAGCCCCAATACTTTTCTTCTTGGGTCCCCATGCCGGCGCTCCTGGCTCCTCCTCCTTGACCAGTGCCCCCATAGCAAGCCACTTTTTGCATAGCTGTTTGCATAGCGTGTTTGCATAGCTCCCAAAGGTTCCTGATTTTGAGGGACTGTCCCTGATTTGGAACAAAGTCCCTCTGTCCCTCTTTCCTCCTCATTTGTCCAATATTTTAGTCTGATTTATATAGTTGTACAGTATATAAAATGCACTTTTGATCTTTCAAAAAGTGTTTCCCAGTGCTAAACCTTTCAAACAATTTCTAAATTGCTGCATTTTGTAAATTCCAAAAGCAATTCACTATTCTCAGGTCATGCCAGCTGATCAACATATCAGCTGAAATGATGTTTCGTACCGCGCATGCGCAGACCCATCGGAGGCATTTTTCGACGGGAGGCACTATTCGACAGAACACCAGCGGGGGGCATGTGCAGCATCGAACTGATGCCACATCCACCAAGATAAGTGTGATTTTAAAAAAAAACAAAAAAAAAAAAAGAAACAAACTTCTCTTTTAACAAATATCTATTTGTTTTTTTAAATCAAATAGTTTTTATTTTTTTTTATTTTTGTTGTTGTAATACATATAATCAAAATATATCAGATTAATCCGTAAGATATTTTTGTTATAATATATATAAACAAATATTATATCAAATTAGTCCAGAATATATTCTTATTTTGATACATATAAACAAATAATATATCAAGTTAATAAAGTATCATAAAGTAAGAAAACACACAAAACAAACAAACCTTGCACCTCTCTGACTATAATAACGTAAAATATGATGAGGGAAACCTAGTCTTGCCGAGAAAGTTCCCCTGGCAGATAAGGACCCCTCTGTACTGCGCATGCGCTTGCGCAGTATGAACGACTACGGAGCCGCCGAAAGTCTCCGAAGTTGAACAGCTGATCGTCAGCTTTACATGGCGCCTGCGCACTACATTCTGCCCTGAGTGGACATAGAGTTAGAATAAAAATATGCCGATCAAAGCGAGGCTGTGCCCGAAGCGTGGCGAGCGGCCCTGTTACAGGCGCCGTGTACAGCTGACCCACAGGTGTTCAGCTTCGGCTATTTTTGGCAGCTCGTACTGAGCAAGCGCTGCGCCTGTGCAGTACAGGGGGGGGTCCTTATCCGCCGAGGGGAACTTTCTCAGCAGAACAGGCTCTCTACTCTCATCTATCTCCTCTACCTTCACTCCTCTCCACTAGTTAAATTATCTTTTAATAAACAAATATCTATTTCATTAACAATAAAATGTCTTTGTGCTTCCGTGTTGCATAAAGAATAGAAAGTGTCTCTGTGCTTCAATCCATCCTTTTAACTTCCACAATCAATTATATTGTGAGTGTGTGCGTGCTGAAGTTCATTTTAGTGTATCTTTCCCTGACAATTTGCATTTGGTAAGTGGCTGTGTAGATATCATGTGACATAAAAAAAAAAAAAATAACATCAAGCACCATTTAATTCTTCATGGCCTCTGTTTTCATACAATATATAATGTTTGGGGATCGAAGTAATTTGTGTTTGATATACAGCTGTGCAAATATTGTGAAATAAAAAAAAATTGTAGATATCATGTGACATAAAAAAACAATAACATCAACCACCATTTAATTCTCCAGGGCCTCTGCTTTCAGACAACATATAATGTTTGGGGAGTTCTAAGTCGTTTTCTTGCAGATTTTCCCATGAGAGTGGTGCTGGCTGTGATGTGAGCGGGGAGGTTTGGTTGTGATGTGAGCGGGGAGGTTTGGTTGTGATGTGAGCGGGGAGGTTTGGTTGTGATGTGAGCGGGGAGGTTTGGTTGCGGTGTGAGCGGGGAGGTTTGGTTGTGATGTGAGCGGGCAGGTTAGGTTGTGATGTGAGCGGGGAGGTTTGGTTGTAAATGTGAGCGGGGAAGTTTGGCTGTGCTCGGCTCCCGTACTTGTAGTTTTTCCTGTATTAGTAGTTGTAGTTTCTGCTCCATGACTTGCAGGACGGAGATGACGGAGTGTACCGAGGATCCATCTGTTATCACAATGCACGATGTGCAGAAGCTGATCGCTAAGAAGGACGAGCTGGAAGCTCAGATAAAGGCGTACTATGAGGTCCTGGAAGATGTGAGTCCCCCCTGTGTCATTGTAATGTCATTGTATGATCACATAGAGGTACACAGAGCTGTGATCACCCCAATACACAGGACTGTCATAGGGAAATCGGTGCAGGTCTTATAGGGCACTTCTATTCCTGGGTGTCTGATCCTACTACCTCCTGCCCCCAGTCATTGTCCTGTGACATGTTTTCAGGATAGCACTTCAAGTCATTGAATCATCAAAATCTGCTGTTCCTTTCAAAAGCGATCTGTGTTTGGATCACTTTTCAGAGGTAATTGACAGATGACAAGAAGGCGAGGTGACTCCACCTCTTCTTTTCTTTTTTTTGCCAAATAAATGCCTTTACGGGGTGTTTGCAGCCCTTCTCTATTTTATCTGAGTGGGTCCCCCATTCAGCATCCTTGCCCCCTGCCAATCGTGATATGTTGGATAGTTCTTGCTGCAGCCAAAAGCATTACAACTGTGGCATGTGAACACCCCCATTCACTGTCATTGTTGTTGGTAGATCTACAATCAGATTGTAATGTGTGTGGTGAGCTTCATTAGAGAGAAATGCTGATCTCAGGCATTTTCAGATCCTAGTCTGAGTCTGCCAGGAAGCTGTCACTAAGGATGAGCTCCGGCGTGTTCGCACATTCCACGTGCAGAGCCCGCCAGGATGTCAGCACTGCGCTAATTATACGCAGTGAGACATTTCCTGATGTCTGCAGCCGCACATCGGGAAAATGTCACACTGCCTGTGATTAGCGCAGTGAAGTGCCGACCTCCTGGTGGGCTCTGCATGTGGGCTGTGCGAACACATCAGATCTCGTCCTTAGCTGTCACCCCCACCTGGCCAATCATAAGTAAGGATGAGCTCAGGCGTGTTCGCAAGTCCACGTGTCCGCGCCGGCCAGGAAGCTGACACTCCGCAGCACTAATCACAGGTAAGGATGAGCTCCGGCGTGTTCGCAAGCTGCACGTGCCGATCCCGCCAGGAAGTCGGCACAGCACAGCGCTAATCACAAGCAGTGAGACATTTTCCTGTTGTGCGGCTGCAGAGATCAGGAAATGTCTCACTGCCTGTGATTAGCGCTGTGCCGACTTCCTGGGGGGCTTGGCACGTGCAGCTTGCAAACACGCCGGATCTCATCCTTAATCACAGGCAGTGAGACATTTCCCGATCTCTGCAGCCGCGGATCGGGAAATGTCTCACTTGCCTGTGATTAGCGCTGTGGAGTGTCAGCTTCCTGGCGCGGGCACATGGACTCGCGAACACGCCTGAGCTCATCCTTAATCATAAGCAGCTAAGGTATTACCCATCGCACAGCCACACATATAAAAGAAGTGCTTATACATGAGGTTGTAGGGAATTCCTGGCCACTTATGGTTGGCTGAGTACAGTGAGCGCTTCCTGATGGACTTGTCTGTGCATGGATGACATATAAAGTAAAGGTGCTGGAGAACAGGGACAAAGGGAGGACCACTGCTTTTACCAAGACAGTACTGGATTCCATTGTCCACTATGTTTTTTTTTTTTTTTCTGAGCCTGGGATCAATGTTAGGGCTCTGGCAGTAATGTACACCACACTCTGAAAAGTGATCTGTCGTGAATCGATTTTCAGAGGGCGATGGAGCAGCCTTTTTTTTAAATCTTTTTTTCTACACTAAATAGAAAATTTGCATTGCAGGACTGCGCCGCAGCTGTGAAGCAAATCTTTGGATTGTGGTGTTGCCCCAGTGGTCTCAATGGGCAAGTTTGACAGGCGGTGCTGCCAGCCAAAGTCTACAGTCCGGGGTGTTAAAACTGCAGCTCAGTCGCCTAAAGCCTAGTACACACGGGCCAAACTGGCATCGGCCGGTTCAATAGAATTCGGCTGACATTCGGCCCGTGTGTACTGAAGCTGGCCTGTCGGTTGGCTTCAGTCAAAGGGGTGTGACCGAAGAATGTCTGCTGACCAGCTCCTGATCTGTGCTCTCAGCTAATGGCTAAGCGCACTGACTGACATGTTCTGGGGGGTGTCCCCCTTGTCAGAAGACAATAGCACAGCAGAGGAGATTGCTGTACTAACATTGGATTGTTGGTACAGCTGCTCCTTCTGAGCTGTCAGGGGTTTTTTTTCAGCCCACTGGGTTGAATGCTAAAAAATAAATTAAAAAAAAACAGTAGTGTGTACCAGGCTTTAGGGGTTTTTGTTTTTTTTTGGAGGGGAATTAGAGTGAAGTAACTCTTTAAGCAGGATGGCAGAGTGTTTGCAAGTGCGTTTTCTCTATGTGGACAAATGTATATATTTAATACAATAACAATAATATAAAACTGCAAGTTTGTAATCAAGTTTGCTTTGATTACCAATTGCAATAGGACTCTTGCACATAGGCTGCCTGAGTCCATTCAGCAGAATTCAGGGTGTATTTCCTCTGCCCGGGCAGCCCAGGTGCAGCTTGTGATTGGCATGAATGGCTGTGTGCTGCTGTGCGCATGTATTGTATATGGCAGTGCTATTGTGAACATGAGTGCAGCATATGGGTGTATGCAAAATATATATATATATATATATATATATATATATTTTTTGCATACCTCCTTTATACTGTACTGGTGTTCATGATACCACCACGAAGTATGGCGCTGCACAGTCATTCATGTCAATCGCATGCTGTTTCTGGGCTGCCTGGGCAGAGGAAATACACCAAGAATTATGCTGAACCGCCTCAGCCAGGCCATGGGCAAGTGCCTTACATGACTAATATGTGCTCACTGAAAATGTTTTGCTTTCCCATAATAAATTTTATATATATATATATATATATATATATATATATATATATATATATATATATATAATACATGAATTGACTTGTGCTCTACAATAGAGTTATGTCCCAATGCTTCATTCACAGCAAAAGAGTATTGGAATGGATGGACCACTGGTGGACATTGAGGGTTACCCAAGGACAGATGTAGACCTCTACCAAATTCGAACAGCACGGCATAACATTGTCTGTGAGTGTTTTTAGAACTTTCATTCAACATCCTTGTTCGCGTTCTGTTCTACTAGCACGCCATTGGGATTCATTAGTTCTTGTTTAGGTCTGGCTCACACTAGAGTGATTTCAGATGCAACTTCAGTCACACAGAATCGCATGGGAATCAAATTATTTTCAATGCAGGTGGTGACCATGGGGGAGATTTACTAAAACTGGTGCACACAGAATGAAACTGTTGCTGCTGTGCATTGTAGCCAATTGGCTTCCATGTTTTAGGCTCCGTTCACCATTGTGCAATGCGGGAACCAGTGCGATTTCAGTGTGGGTTCCTGCATGGCATTTCACTCGCAGGCAGTTTGCTGTGGGTGTCAATGTAAAGTTAATGACACCCCCAAATCGGTTCGCAGATTGCAATGCAAATTGTGAAATTGGACCGGAAACGGATCGCATTGGATATGAACACCCATGCAATCCGATTCCAATGCAGACCAAAAAAAGGGTCCTGCACCATTTTGGTCCAAATGCGATGTGAATTCAGACAAACAATCTGTATGGCTGAATTTGCATCGCACAGACATCGCATGTGATGTGCACAGCAATGTGGTGCCAATCAGATGCGATGTCTGTGATCACACCAGTGTAAACCCAGTCTTAGCCTTGGTTCACACTGAAGGCGTGTTTGAAATTATGCGAGTTCAGCTGAACTTGCACGATTTCAACCCAATTCAGTCCGACTTTGGGAGCAATTTCAGAGATGTCTATTGAAATCACCCCTGAGGTCACCAAAAGTAGTGTAGGAATTACTTTTGGGAAGGCCATATAGGAGTGTCTTTAGTGGCTCTACATTGTGTGTACACAACCATCCGGTTTGACATGCCTCCTCTAGACCATTGGAAAAATGTTTCCCCTTCTTGGGTCATCAGACACTGTCAGGACAATGTCAGCACAATTTGTTTATGTGGCCACTAACCCTTATCACTATTGGATCCGACTATGCAGCATACTGACATTGGGGATATGCACATTTTACTCCATGAGCATTGACAGTTTATATATCTTGGCCTCTATAGGTGCACAAGCTATTCGTTAAGAGGTTTTGTGGACTAAAGGGTGTAACCATCAACACTAGACTTTATTATTGCACAATTGCCACATGCCGCTGTTATCTTGGTCTTATTCATGGGTCTGCAAGAGGTGGACTTGGCTTGGTTTTTTATTAGCGTTTGTCTGTTCGTCATTGTTTTAAACATACATTTGTGGTTGATTTAATATTATTGTTTGCTATCTTTGATACATGCAGTGGGCTATTTCTATTTTTATGCTTTTGGGCTGGTTGAGCTGAGACAAGTGTTTTTTTTTTTTTTTTTTTTTTTTTGTTCTCAGTTCTAATTATGCATTTACCGAAGGCTCCCACTCCATTCATTTTCCCCCTTGCTTGAGTCCGACAAATGTCAATAATTCAACTAAGCTTGTTTTTCTTTTGAACTTTTTTGATCATTACATTTTGTGTTGGGCATTAAATTGAGGGCCCTTTTCATTTTGTAGTATTGAGTGATGGTATAATCACTTCTGGATTGTCTATTGGGATAGCTTGGGAGATGGTATTTCACAGAATGAATAAAGCGAATGTTTCTTGATTTTTGGAACAAAGAAAAAACATAACTGCTCTTCTTTTCTTTTTTTTTTTTTTTTTTACAAGGTTTGCAAAATGATCATAAAGTCATCATGAAAGACATTGAGGAGGCCTTGCACAACTTACATGCACGGGACAAAGAAAAGAGAGTGAAAGATGAAGTAGAGGCCCAGGCTGAAGCTCTACAGCACAACCTTGATCTTCTTGTGCCCTTTGCTAAAGTCGACGCTGTGACTCCAGGATCTCCAGCTAGCATGTCTGTAAGTTTACTATACTTCTCACTTACACTTACTTTACTCAACTTTATTTTCTCTTTGGTACTCTGAATTTTTTTTGATGTAAGGGCTCGATCACATGGGCTGCACAACAAAACATTTTGTTCTAGTATGCATGCTGCTGGGCGTCAGGATTTGCTGTTTCTGCACATCGCTATGTATATGTGTGTGTGTGTGTGTGTGTATGTATATGTGTGTAAGCCATGAGTCTTTTTGGGAAGGATGCAACAAGTTTTTCACACCTGGATTTGGGGATCCTCTGCCATTCCTCCTTGCAGATCCTCTCCAGTTCTGTCAGGTTGGATGGTAAACGTTGGTGGACAGTCCTTTTTAGGTCTCTCCAGAGATGCTCAATTGGGTTTAGGTCAGGGCTGTGGCTGGGCCATTGAAGAACAGTCACAGAGTTGTTGTGAAACCACTCCTTCGTTATTTTAGCTGTGTGCTTAGGGTCATTGTCTTGTTGGAAGGTAAACCTTCGGCCCAGTCTGAGGTCCTGAGCACCTTGGAGAAGGTTTTCGTCCAGGATATCCCTGTACTTGGCCGCATTCATCTTTTCCTCGATTGCAACTAGTCATCCTGTCCCTGCAGCTGAGAAACGCCCCCACAGCATGATGCTGCCACCACCATGCTTCACTGTTGGGACTGTATTGGACAGGTGATGAGCAGTGCCCGGTTTTCTCCACACATACCGCTTAGAATTAAGGCCAAAAAGTTCTATCTTGGTCTCATCAGACCAAAGAATCTTATTTCTCACCATCTTGGAGTCCTTCAGGTGTTTTTGTAGCAAACTCCATGCGGGCTTTCATGTGTCTTGCACTGAGGAGAGGCTTCCGTCGGGCCACTCTGCCATAAAGCCCCGACTGGTGGAGGGCTGCAGTGATGGTTGACTTTCTACAACTTTCTCCCATCTCCTGACTGCATCTCTGGAGCTCAGCCACAGTGATCTTTGGGTTCTTCTTTACCTCTCTCACCAAGGCTCTTCTCCTCCGATAGCTCAGTTTGGCCGGACGGCCAGCTCTAGGAAGGGTTCTGGTCGTCCCAAACATCTTCCATTTAAGGATTATGGAGGCCACTGTGCTCTTGGGAACCTTAAGTGCAGCAGAAATTTTTTTGTAACCTTGGCCAGATCAGTGCCTTGCCACAATTCTGTCTCTGAGCTCTTCAGGCAGTTCCTTTGACCTCATGATTCTCATTTGCTCTGACATGCACTGTGAGCTGTAAGGTCTTGTATAGACAGGTGTGTGGCTTTCAAGTTCAATCAGTATAATCAAACACAGCTGGACTCAAATGAAGGTGTAGAACCATCTCAAGGATGATCAGAAGAAATGGACAGCACCTGAGTTAAATATATGAGTGTCACAGCAAAGGGTCTGAATACTTAGGCCCATGTGATATTTCAGTTTTTCTTTTTTAATACATCTGCAAAAATGTCAACAATTCTGTGTTTTTCTGTCAATATGGGGTGCTGTGTGTACATTAATGAGGAAAAAAATTAACTTAAATGATTTTAGCAAATGGCTGCAATATAACAAAGAGTGAAAAATTGAAGGGGGTACTTTCCGTCCCCACTGTGTATATGTATATGTATGTATATGTATGTATGTATGTGAGATAGGAGATGCACAATTAATCATTAAAAAATCGCAATCTCGATTCTAACCCCCCTCACGATCTTAATCCTGCATTTCCACGATTCATGTGACAAGTGCAGAGCAGTTCTCTGCTCAGAGCTGTCCAAAAAAAAAGCCAGTGTTCTGTCAAAATAGTGCATCTCGTCAGATAATGCCTCCGACGATCTGTGCACTCGCATGACGCAACGTCACTCCAGCTGATATAAAAAAGGAAATGTTACTGTGCTATCATAAATTCTAAAACGCGTGAAAGAGCAGCAACTTCCTGTGAAATACGCACAGTAACAAACATTATTTAAAAATAAGTTGCGCTTAGAAACAATTTATGAATAAATAGTAACAGGTGATAAAGTCCATCCAATAAAGTTACATCCAACGTGACAGTATATATTAGTGCACCAAAGGAAAAGTGATGTGCAGAAAGACGACTTCCACCTCTAATCCTACTGCCGCTTACTGACTGCCTATGATCTCCTATTACGGGAGATCACAAGCGCTTTTGGCTGTATACCCAGCCAGGGCTTTGAATGGACATAGCAACAGCATCTTAACGGACTTCCACCAACCAATGAGGGCACAATGAAATAGGATCCCCGAGAAGAAATAAAAGCTTCCACAGCATAACATATTTTTGGGTAGTTTAACGTTAAAAATTATAGTACAGTTATGCAAGTAAATCTCAGCATAAAAAACAAGCCGGCCGGCTCAAAGTTAGCAGCCCGTCACTCCAGGACCTGCACGAACGCGGTGACGTTGGCACGTCCCTCCTCCCTACGTGTCATCTGTGATGAAACGCGTAGGGAGGAACGACGTGCTGACATCACCGCGTTTGTGCAGGTCCTGGAGTGACGGGCTGCTAACGTTTTTTATGTTTAGATTTACTTAGATTTACTTGCCTAACTAAGTGTGCTACAATTTTTAACATTAAAATACCCAAAGATTTTATGCTATGGAAGCTTTTATTTCTTTTCAAGGATCCTGTTTTATTGTGCTGTCATTGGGTGGTGGAAGTGCGTGAAGACGCTGTTGCAGGTCCATTCAAGGCCCTGGCTGGGTATAGAGCCGAAAGCTTGTGATCTCCCTTAATAGGAGATCATGGGGAGTTGGTAAGCGGCAGTAGGATTAGAGGTGGAAGTCCTCTTTCTGCACATCACTTGTCCTTTGGTGCACTAATATATACTGTCACGTTGGATGTCACTTTATTGGATGGACTTAATCACCTGTTAATATTTAGTCATATTTGTTTCTAAGCGCAACTCATTTTTGAATATATGTTGATATATTCTGGGACCAGCAGAGATTTGAACCATGTATGGGCAGGTTGATTGTACCCAAGTCAATCCATTGTATCATCTATGGCCCACCTAAGTCTTTAAACTGAATTCCACTGAATTTCTTTTTTTTTTTTTATGAATGAGGTTCAGGGTGGATTTGATTTAAATCACTAGTAAAAAGGCTTGATTTTAATAAACTTGATTTAAATCATAATTTTTAAAGAGCAATTGTCATCTCTGTCCCGCATCGGCTCCTCTGACCCGCTGTTGGCTCACCGACAGTCCCATTCACTTTAGTGGGATGACTGGTGATGTGGCAGTGACACAACAAGGTAAGGGATGTGGTGGCAGCAGCTGGGTGGATGACCGCTAACAGGTACTGCCATGATGGATCTGAAATGACAGGTGTTCTTTAAATGTAAGGACTTATTCTTGCCGGTAGTTAGAATCTTTAATATTTGCAATATATTAATATTGCAAACAAAATGAAGGTTTCCTATTTAGAATAATAAGCTGTCGGGTTAGTAAATCAGCGATATCAGAACCAATTCAATCATACAGTTTGTAGTGTACATAGATTTGCAAAACAATGGGATAAAGGAGTATTCCTGAACTTTGTTTTATCGCATGGTTACTGTGAAATTGTGTTTCATGCTGAATAAACTAAATTTATTAATGTATCTTAAATAGAAATGATCTTTAGATAGATTTTTGCTCCAAAAGCATTTTATTAAAATAAATTTGATAAAAATCTAAATTGAATTTAAAGCAAAAAAAAATCTGATGTCCGCTTTTATTTTATTTCTTTTTAAATCCTTGATTTTTATTCACTCTCATGAGGGTTCATATTTTGTGCTGATGATGATTAATGGATGATAAATAGCTTCTTATTGATAATGAAGTAAGTGAGCTGTGCATGAGAGGTTAGCAGTCCTGTTCAGATGTAATAAGACGGCTCAAGCCTCACTCTGATATGTGGTTCATCAGACTTGAAAAGTCAGTATAAAACGTTTCTTTGTGATAAGCATTTGACATCTGGACTTCATTGAAATTCTCTGTTCCTGTGACATCTGCTGAGGTGTGGTAAGCAGCCCAGCCTTCTGTATAATGCAGAGTCATGCTTCCAGCTAAGACCAGTTTCCTTTATTGACCATTATAGATGGTTCTGGATGAAATACCCAACTGAAAGTATCTGCTTTTTTCTTTGTGACTGTTTTGCAGATAACTTTGCAAAAGTAATTTTGGGTGTATCATAATTGTATGGTTAATGGAATCATTTCTTTCCATCAATCAATCCAGTAGTACTGAGACCATTGTGTGTGTTTTTTTTTTTTTTTCTTTCTTAAAGTGAAGTTCCACCCAAAAATGGAACTTCCGCTTTAAGGGAAGGTGACCCCCTGACATGCTACATTAGGCATGTCATTTTTTTTGGGGGGGGAGCGGATACCCTCTTTTTAGAGGGTCCCAGCTCCCTCTTCCTCCCAGCGCACACCGTGGCACCAGAAGGGAGATCACCTCTCCCCCCTCCCTCTTGGCAATCATCTGGGACACGTCATCTGTGATTGCCGGCCAGTCACAGCACGGTTCACGCATGCGCAGTGGGTGCCTGGCTGTGAAGCCACAGCCGGGTGCCCACAGTGACAATGTCGGCGCCGCAGAGAGGAGGGGGGAGACGAGCGGGGCTTCATTCCCCCGCATCGCTGGACCCTGGGACAGGTAATTGTCTGATTTATTAAAAGTCAGCAGCTGCAGTATTTGTAGCTGCTGACTTTTATTTTTTTATTTATTTTTTTTAAGCAGAACTCCGCTTTTAATCTTTTAATTTTCAAAAATATGCAGACATTACAACAAAAGAGATAAGCCATATGTCAAAGTATTCCTCAAGATCTTGTGAAGAATAAAATACAGTTTAATTATTTAGGGCAAAACTTTTTTTAGTTTTGGATACAGTAGGGAATTGTTAGAACCCATGAAAATTTATTTTGCTTACGAGTAGATGTAAAGATATATATTTAGGGACAGCAAAAGTCCTTTTTGGCTAGCTGGGAAAAAAAATTGCAGAAAGCTTGCTTTACACATGGCCCCAATTTATAGATCATGTGATAAGTGAGGAGAAACTTTATTAGAAAACTTTTTATTAGAAAATTAAAACTCAATCTAATCAGCACTCAATTCCATACCAAACGTGATCAAGACTGACCGTCAAATGAGTCTTGATCATTAGTGGGAGATGTATTTCCAATGCGTTTTGTTGCAGTGTATCCTTCAACAGGGCTGTTTTATTTAACTGGTGTTCCTGAGGCAAGAGGGATTAAAAAGATAAAAAGGAGACATAGTGCAAAATATAACAAAGTTGCACAATTGGGGAAAACATTTCACAACCAAAGTCATACTTAGAACAATGATGTGGTAGGCAGTATCGGGTGTTTTTATCACATCTGGAAAATTGGTACCCATCTTAAAGAGTTCTGTGCACATGATCCCTTAGTTAATTATATCAATTTGGTTGCAGTATACCATACTTCTTCTATGACGTTGATGTTACCTGATAACTTCAAACATACAGTGGATAAAGAAAAGAATCACCTCCTCTTTAAAATAATCACATTTTGTTGCTTTGCAGTTTGAAATGAAGACACACAGTTTTTGTTTTTATCCAGCTGTATTTGCAAAGGCCAAAAACATTAATTTTAGTCTCATCTGACCACCTTAAACGCACCTTCAAAGATTCTGAAAAGGTGTTATGGTTAGATGAGACTAAAATTGAATTATTTGGCCGCAACACCAAACAATATGTCTGGCGGAAATCCAATACAGTTCACCATCCAAATAACACCATACATAGAGTATAGCCTCACATACTGTTTGATTGCTTGTAAAGAAACCATGAGGTCCAAATTTGCTAGTATTTTTCAGCCTGATCTTTTATGGTCATTGGGTTGTTTTATCTATTGGATATCCTTAATCCTATTAAACTATTGCAATTTTCTGCAGAGAGCTGTCTGTAACCACATAGATGGAAGGCAGGCTTTAGCGCCATTTTATAAGTGGTTTAGCAATTTGTTTTTATGTATTTTTAATGGATAAAGGGGTATCCTGTAAAAAGTACCATGCTGGGTTCCAGGTTAGAGACTTGCCTATTACCGTTTGTTCTACTGAGTCCCTAATTTCTGAGGCTGCGGACATTCCCACAAGCTATGTACCTTCCCAAAAATGACATGCCTTAAGCCTCAAAACACTTTTAACATTGATCAGTGGTTTGTGGGAACATTAGATGGTGTTTTTTTCTTATTTTTCTATTTATTTTTTTTGGATTCTGTTCCACCTCATAAGGAGCTTATAGATTCATTCTGTATATTTACTTGCTATTGAGACCTTATGAGCAAATGGGAAATGGGAAAATGCATTATTTTTTGGTTCGGGTCAACAAAATATTTAAGTCCTTTTTCCCATCTCTGTAAGAACTGCAGGTTGTGGGCAGTCCCTTCTTCTACTAGTATGGTATAAAGTAAACTGGGGGGCCGTCCCTGCTTTGAGAACACAGTGATTATTGCTAGCGGCTGTGACAGCCGCTAGCAATAATCACATGTACAATCTAGCAGGCAGGTTGTATCCAAGTTAATTGATTGATTAACTTGGGTACATTCAGCCTTCCCACACACGATTCGAATCTTGGCCGTTTCCTGATAAACTTACCCAAGATTCGAACCATCTATGGCTGGCTTAAAGTGGTTTTAAACCTACGAAAAAAAAAAAAAAAAAACCCTGCAAGACAAAGGCACAATGAGCTAGTATGCATAGCATACTGGCTCATTATGAAATACTTACCTTAGATCGAAGCCCCCTGCAGCTGTTCCGGCACACCGATGTGGCTAGCGACATGTCTCCCGGAGTATCGCGGGCTGCAGTGCTGTGATTGGCCGCGATGACGTCACTGCCGCGACAGCGCGCGGCAGCCACCGGCACAGCAGCTGAAGAAACAGCACAAGTGAGCCGTTTTCTTCGGTGCGCATGTGCTGATGACCTCTGCACATGCTGATACAGTGAATATCTCTTATACGGTGCAAATTTAGGAGATGTTCACGGTACCTACAGGTAAGCCTTAATATAGGCTTACCTGTAGGTAAAAGTGGTGTGTAAGGGTTTACAACCACTTTAAGATGGAGAGCATGGGGCTCGGAGAGGAGAAGAGGGGTGTGGCCGAGAATACAGTTTTAGTTAATTTTTTTTTTTTTCAGTATTTCAACCTAAATTTAGTAGTGAGATGAGGCAATAGCTGTGACAGAATTTAGGGTCTTTGCCTGACTGATTTTATATAAACATATAGAGATTCTTTATTACTTTTATGGATATCCCTTATGGAGTTATAGACACTTACAAACCATTTTGCTCTATATCAGGGGTCTCCAAACTTTTTAAGCAAAGGGCCAGTTTACTGTCCTTCCAGCTTTAGGGGTGCTGGACTGCGGCTAGTGGGAGTAGAAAATGCCCTGGCATCGGTGCCCCATCATTGATTTTAATTTTAGGCCCCTTTTACACTACCACGACTTCAAAGTCACAATTTCGCGGCCACGATTTTTGCTGCAATTTTTGCCATGATTTCAGGGAATGCCTGTGTCGGCCCAAAGTAGTGAAGGGACTACTTTGAAGTCAGCACGACTTGAAGTCATACTAATATGAATGGTTGTCATTGGAAATCATGGGGAACGACTTGTCATGTGACTTTGCAGTCCCAAATTGTAGGAAAAGTCGTACAAGTGTGAAAGGGGCCTTAACCAGAGCAAAATGTAATAATGCATTAAAGTGTTTGTTCACCAATGCCAGAAGTCTGCCAAGCAAAATAGGTGAGTTGGACGATCTGGTGCACGGGGAGAGCTATGATGTAATCGGTATTGCTGAAACTTGGCTTCATTCCTCACATGACTGGGCTATTAATATTTTTGGCTATGCACCGACTTTCGGAGAGACAGGGTAAAAAGGAAAGGTGGTGGGGTCTGTCTCTATGTGAGAAGTGATCTCAAAGCGAGTTTGAATGAGGACTTAATTGATGGAGAGTGTGATGTGGCTGAAGCATTATGGGTGGAACTGCAGATAGATGTGCATAGCTGAAAGTTATTCATTGGAGTTTGTTATAGACCACCTAATGTTAATGAGGAGGTGGAGACTCAGCTCCTTGCACAGATGGAAAGGGCTGGAATGGTGATAATAATAGTAATGGCACTGCTGTATCAGTTAAAGGGCAAAAATTTATAAACCTATTGCAGGACAATTTTATGGTCCAGTTTATTGAGGCCCCAACTAGGAATGATGCTCTGCTGGACCTGGTAATCTCAAACCACGCAGAGCTTGTTACTAATGTTCATATAAAGGAAGATCTGGGTAGCAGTGACCATAACATGATTTAATTTGGTGTTAGCTGTAAGCAAAAAACATACGGGAAAGATAAAAACACTTAACTTCAAGAGAGCAAATTTTCCAAGGATGAGGGTTGCTCTCCAGGACTTAGACTGGGAGGGAACATTGGCATCGATAAATACAGAACAGAAATGTGAATTCTTCAAAAAGACTGTTTGTGAACTCACTGCAAAGTATATTCCTATGGGCAATAAGTTTAAAAGGCTAAAAACAAAACCTATGGGGCTCAAGACCAAAGTTAAAAAAGCTATAAACAATAAGAAAAGAGCTTTTAAAAATATAAAAATGATGAAACACTATTGTCGTTTTAAATGTTACAAAGAATATAACAGAATATGTAAAAAGGAAATCAAGGATGCAAAAATTCTAAACGAACGACAGATTGCAAAAAGATAGGACAAACCCCAAAAAATTCTTTAAATATATTAATAGTAAAAAGGTCAGGTCTGAGCATGTAGGCCCTTTACAAAATAATCTAGAGTTAGTGACTGGGGACAAGAAGAAAGGCAAATTTTTTTCAAATACATTCTTCAGTTCTGTGTATACAAAGGAGCATGGGGGAGCTCAAGTCCATAATGGGGATGGTATTGACACAGCCCCAAATGATCCACAATGGCTCAAAAGTGATATGGTCCAGAAATATTTAGACAGAATAAAGGTCGATAAAGCACCTGGACCAGATGGACTGGGTACCAGTTCTCAAAAAAGATATTGGAACTGGAGAAAGTGCAGAGAAGGGCAGCCAAACTGATAAGAGGAATGAAGGAGCTCAGCTATGAGGAAAGATTAGAGGAACTGAATTTATTCTCTTGAGAAGAGGAGATTAAGGGGGGGATATGATCAACATGTACAAATATATAAGGGGTCCATATAGTGAACTTGGTGTTGAGTTATTCACTCAGTCAACACAGAGGACAAGGGGGACTCTTTACGCCTAGAGAAAAAGAGATTTCATCTCCAAAGGTTTCTTTACAGTAAGAGCTGTGAAAATGTGGAATAGACTCCCTCCAGAGGTGGTTCTGGCCAGCTCAGTAGATTGCTTTAAGAAAGGCCTGGATACTTTCCTAAATGCACACAATATACCTGTAACAGGGTACTAACATTTATAGGTAAAGTTGATCCATGGAAAATCCGATTGCCTCTTGGGGGTCAGGAAGGAATTTTTTCCCCTACTGTAGCAAATTGGATCATGCTTTGCTGGGGTTTTTCGCCTTCCTCTGGATCAACTGTAGGTATAGGATTGGGTATGTGGGATTGTTTGTTATTATTTTTTTTGTTTATTTTTATGGTTGAACTAGATGGACTTGTGTCTTTTTTTTTTTTTTTTTCAACCTGACTATGTAATTGGAGGAATAGAGCCCCATTGGTGATATCAATGAGAAGAATAGTGCCCCATTTATGGTGTCAATAGGGGAAATGGTGCTCCATCATTAGTGTCAGTTGGTGAAATAATATCCCAAGGACCAGATAAAGGCAAGCAAAAGGCCACATCTGGCCCCCGGGCCGCAGTTTGGAGACCACTGCTCTATATTGAAGTAAGTGGGGTTTTTTGTGGGGGGGGGGGGGTTTAACATTTTTAAAAGATCCAGGTTTTCTTTGCTGTTTTTGTACAATGGCAATTTCCCTTTTACTTACATCTTTACTCAGAAACATCAGCAGAAAGTGAGAGGAAATGTCTTTAAAAATGAAGGGAAATACCTTTTTAGACCATTTCCACTGGACCATTTGCCCTTCATTCTTGTTCAGTGATTACTGGAAATCTGGATTTCCTATCACTTTCTGTCAATAGGACAAATAGAGATGATGGGTATTTCCAACTAGTACAAAAAAAAGCAGTAAAACATGAGGGATTTTAACATTTCCATATTCTCTCCAAAACAAAAAAAGCATTAAGATACATTTTAATAAAAATGCCATTGTTTCTGTTAAAAAGAATCAAACAAGATCTGTATGTGCAGATATATGAAGAAATAATGTTCTTGAGTCTTTAGTGGTTCTGTCTCAATCGTATGCCAAAGCATCCCCACACACACACTAAAATGCCTTGATCTGTAAAGCACATGTATTTTCTTACATATATTGATCAAGTGCATTGAATGTGACCACAGCTTGTCATTGCACAGGGGAATTTTTTCATTCAGCCAACTTTACCCACAGGTGCAATGTCTGAGGAGCTACACCAGTATGAGAAAAATAAGGCCCTCCACTGGAGTATGATGGAAAGTGAAATGTCATGCAGCGCATCCTTCTCAGTGCCCATAAGGTTGACCCCTTACAGATAAATGGGCACTTCAGCTTGTGATCTGAAAGTGGCAATATCACAAAGTAAATTAACTTGCTCAACTAAGATTAGGGAGAGTGTTGCTGTCCTGAGTGGAAAGGTAGTGGAGGGGATTGGCATGGACTTGAATGGAACACTCCCGTATTGCAGGAACAAGATTCTCTGCAAGTCTGTGTTGGATTAGTGCTTGGGTATGGGCAGCCTGGCACTAGAATTTTTAGCGGACAGCAGGGAGGATGGGGATGAATATCTGTGAGGAGAGGGTATGGTTGTTGGAGGAGGTAAGTATGGACTTGCTCAAGTCCCATAATTAGATTAGGGATGTTAACTAACTTTGCCACACAGAAAATGCATAATTCTGGTTTACACTGTATATCATGCCAGGAAACATAGGGGAAATTTCATACGTGGTAGCTTTTATCTGTTTTCAAAGCATTTCCACATTTTCCAGATTTAGCTGGCTTGATAGGAGACTTGTTTTCCAAATAAGGGAATCTACATTACCAATACATCTGCTTCTCTTTAAGATGAACAACTTTGTAGGTTTACAGCGTCCTGCTGCTGTACTACACACATTGAATTCAAACTTCATTTTTCTTGGTAATGAAAGATAAATGTGGATCTTATTTGCTTCATGAATTTTCCAAATGTTATTTTACTGATTCTAAAAGATCAGTGTTCCAGCTGGTTCTAATAATGTGTACCAAGAATATTTATAAAAAAATGTTTAATTCACACCAAGCATTACAGAATTGTTACCATATAGATTACAGACCAAGCTGCACAGTCTTGCTGAACCACTATTCATACACACATCCAAATCAGAAAAGCACATATACTTTGACATCTGTGGACTGATTATCGTGCTCTTCCCCCATTTACCATTGAAGAAGCATCTTCCTACTGCTGCTACTGCCTGGAGGAGTGACCTGGAGTCTTAATTCATGGAGTTTTCCTACTTCTCATCTTCAGTCACCTTTGGACGCCTGAAAGCAGCTGAGTTTGTGAGTTCTTGAGACCTTTCCTTGTACCCTGAACTATGTTGCCTTGTGCAATATGTTTGATTCTGGACTGGTGTAGCTTTCTCTCTCTGTTTCCAGTGTTTTTTTATTATTATTTTTTTATTTTTGTCAAAGCTTAATTGAACAAGCTGAAGTTAGAAGATGATTGGCTACTAGTACAGTTGCACCAGATTTTGCAGCCTAGTTTTAGTAAATCAGCCCCAGAGAGTCCAGTCCTGCTGTACCACGTGCCCCCACCTCACACTTCAACAGTTCTGGTGTTGCCTGTAGCATGCCTCCTGAATGCCTGTGGGAGAACTGTCATTGCCTTTATTCATCAGGGAGACTTTCTCCTGCACCTTGACTATTCACCAAGATGCTGGTCCATCTGCTAGCCTTACTGCGATCTCAGGGCATTCCCATTGTGGCATATCTAGGTGACCTCCTAAGGGAACAGTCTGTGCAGATTCTGGTGACACTGGAGCACAGAATTTACAGCGGTTCGGCTGTGTCCTGAGCCTTCATAAATCAGTGCTGGAGTTTTTTTTTCCCCAGGAAAAACTGCAAATGTTCCGATTTTAGTTTCTGATTCTTTAGTCTTGGAGTCACCTGACTCTTCACTTCGGCATAAGAGTCCTCAGACTGATGATGGCCTCCTCTGAGGCAGTCCCAATTGCCCAGTTCCACGTCAGTCTTGTACAACACAAAATTCTGCCATTGTGAGGCAGGTCAGTTCAGTCCTTGAACAGACTGATTCGACTGGCACTGAGAACCAGGTTGTCCCTGGCTTTGATGGCTGAGAAACCTGTTATGGCATTGGTAAAGTTCTTTTTATGGTTGCCTAGAAGATCCTCACAAGGGATGTCAGGCTGGGAAGGAATCCTGGGCACTTTGCCTGTGCAGGGGACATGGATGTCAGAGGAATCTCATCTTCCAGTCAACATTCTGGAGCTTAAGGCAATTTGATTGTCCCTGCAACGTTGGGCATTACGGTTGGAGGGTCATCCGAATCCGGATTCAACCATTTTGGTATATGAACTATTAGGGATGTACAAGAAATTTTGTTGCAGCAAAAGGGGTAGAGCAGATCCTGTCCGGGGCAGAACTTTATGTTCTAGTCTTTTCTGCCATTTACTTACAAGACCTGGACAGTCAGCAGGCAGACTTCCTCAGTCAGCAGTCCCTGGACCTGGATTGATGTCCCTAAACCCGGAAGTGTTGCAAGACTTATCTGACAGTTGGGTGGGCATCAGATGTGGTCTTCCTGACCTCCAGGTTTAGCAACTAACTGGACAGGTTTGTCTTCAGGTACAAGTATGCTCTGGCAAAAGTAGTAGAAGCTCTTTGCTCTCTGGGGGATCAGTGCACCCTGATCTATGCCTTCCCTTTAAAACTTTCCTCATCTGCTTTGCAGGATCAAGATAGAGGGCATTCCTGTGATTCTTATAGCTTCGAACTAGCCCAAGTAAATGTGGTACTCCAACCGGATAAGACTTCAGGCAGACCTTCTGCAATCTATAACCAGCTTGTCTGGTTCTTACGTCTCCTAGACCAACTGACCACCCTACTTCGTGGTTGCTGGCATTATTTTCATCGCTGTTGATGTCCCAGGTTCTGAGAGACAAGGACATCTCTGAATCTACGTGAATTCTACGTGGGATGAATACTTTCCTTTTCACAGATGGGTCTGGACCAGCATTTGGTGCTTAGTACTCTCAAGGGTCAGGTCTCAACACTTGTGATCTTGGTACAGAGACTGCTGGCTTCCCATCCGTTGATCACGATTTTTGTGCAGGATGTTTATCACATGGCTCCCCCTGTTCGCTTCTCTGACACTGGAATTTGAGTTGTGTTCAAAATGCAGTTTTTGGAACAACAAGAGAACCAATCAGGGATATTTGTTTGAGATGGCAAAGAACCCTTTCTGATCTAACATAAAGACAAGATGGTGTTGTGATCCAAAACTTCCTTCCCACCTATGGCCATACATTATACAATTTTTTTTCCTTTTTTTAGATTTACCAAAACCATATAATCAGTGGTGGCTGGTGCTCCAAATTTTTTGGGGGGCGCAAACAAACTGAAAAATTCTGAAAAAAAAATCATCATATGCAGCCACTCACTGTGCCCATCATATGCAGCGCCTCTGTGCCCGTCATATGCAGCTTCTGTGCCCATCATATGCAGCACCTTTGTCCATCATATGCAGCTTGTGTGCCCGAAATATGCAGCTTGTGTGCCTGTCATATGCAGCCTGTGCCCATCTTATACAGCCTCTGTTACCCCCTCCCCCCCAAGCTCTCCGTCTGACCGGCACACACTTACCCCATCCTGGTGGTGGCAGGTCAGGCAACAGCTCCTGCATCGTCCATCGTTCTCTTTCCTCCCGGGCGTGCGTCTCCTCTTCCTTCAGCTAGGCATCCAATCAGAGCGCCTCTGCCTTTAGCAATCAGGAGACGGGTATTAGACTCTCGCCTCCTGATTGGCTGAGAGGCGGTTCAGTGTTAGCAAAGCGAATGAATATTTGCTTTTCTAATACGCCTGGGTTCACCTTTTTTTGAAGCCTATTAGAGCCCAACCCCCCCCCCCCCCCCCGCGCCGCTGTAATTCAGGCGCCTGGCATCCGAAAAGGGGCCGGACGCCTGAATAGGGGGTGGCTACAGCGGCCATGGATAGATTCATGCTATGCATGAATCTATCCATTTTACATACAGGAGGGTGGCTGGAGAGAGGGGCGGCGCCCGCGCACCCTTAATGGACGCACCGCCACTGCATATAATATGAGGTCAAGCCTAAACACTTTCAATTTGTATGCAATCGGGCAGACCCCTGCACTACATAGTTGAAGGCAAATCTAAAGAAAATTGTATAATGTATGGCCAGCTTTTGGTTTTGGCTTTTCCCCTCAACCAGGACATTGTCCTTCCATCCCTCTGTCTGGCTCCAGTTCATCAGAAGGGGATCTCCCTCCCTTGCAGGGATGTAGTTTGGGCTGGGAGAGTTTACCATGCAGTCACTGCGTCTTTCAAAATATACTGACTCTCTCTGTCATTCCTGATGCTCTCTGTTAACCAGCTTCTCATTTCACCAGTTCATGCTGGCTCAGAAAGACCATTCAATCTTATAGGCTTAAGAATAAGGAGCTACCCCCTATTGTGTCAAGGCACCAGATCTGTAAGTACCTTTTTAGGCTTTTCAGCATCAGACTAGGGTTTCTCAGATTTGCAAGACTGCTACATAGTCTTTAATCACAGGTCCTCCAGGTCTTAGCAGGTTTATGTTCAGGCTTCATCTGATGCCAGCTTTAGGCATAAGGTCCTTCATGTGACTCCTTGAGCTGCCAGTCCCCAGTTTTGTTATTTTTTTTGTGGGCCTATTAGCTTTTTGTTTGCTGTTTGTCCTGACAGTACAAGACTTGTTTCGTCACTGTAAAATCCTTTTTATGAATTCTATTGAGGTACAAAGGTCTTGTCCTTCAGTGTTCATGATCATCCTCCTGGTACTGCTTTTCCAAACAATTAAAGTGTTTGGTAATCTAAAAAAATCTGATTAAACAGCACAGTACTTGTGCTGTTTAATCTGCAACTCTCTAAACTGTAAAAAAACCTGGCTGATCTTGCCACTTCCCGCCCTCCCCCCTATAAACTGGCCACGGTTTATAATGACTGCTGAGCCCTAACACCCTGGTCAGTTTACGTACCTCCGTCATCCGCAGCCCTGCTCTGTCCCTCTCTCCCCCCTCGCTGCCTTTTCAGCTCCTGTGTCTGTGTGAGCCATCTCCGACCCCCCCCCCCCCCCCCTCCTGCCGCTATTCGTAGTACATAAAAATTTACAAAATGCCAGTGGCAGTCCCACGCCTCTATCAGGCGATAACTCAGTGTAAGTGTTTGTTTATATCTATGCCTCTAAAGGTATCTTCAGGCCAGGCACGTGCCTTCCATCTGCTTTCCTACTCCGATTCAGGGCTACAGTGGGAGGTGCCGAGTGGCCAGCACGGTGGTCACGTGACTCCCAGGCCGCTCTCCTACTACGATCCAAGGGCTACAATGGGAGGTGCCGAGTGGCCAGCACAGCGGTCACGTGACTCCCAGCGACTCTCCTACATCCGATCCAGGGCTACAGTGGCAGGTGCCGAGTGGCCAACGCGGCGGTCAAGTGACTCCCGGTTGCTCTCCTCCGTTCTAGGGCTACAGTGGGAGGTGCCGAGGGCCAGCACAGCGGTCACGTGACATCCTGGCTGATGTCAGAGGGAGATCTCGGCCCCTCCTACTGTATCGTAGTAACAGAGCGGCCGGGAGTCACGTGACCAGCCTGAAGATGACTGAACAAAAAAGTATTTAGAGGGATAGATTTAAACAAACACTTATACTGGATAAAGGAGATGGGCTGCCAGTGATATGAAAGCCTTTTTCAAAGTAACAGCCAATTTAAAGCATGCTGGCAGGAGAAGCAGCTCTCTTGGGCTGGCCTTCAAATTTTATTTTGTTTAGTGTCTGCTTTTTCCTGTTGTGGCAGTATAACTCAACAGTACAAGTCTTCTTGTGTTTACAATAGACTGCTAGAATTTTTTATTTTTTTTTTACAGTAAGCATGAAACTCCTATTTTTATAAGTATAATATACCGGTAGTTACTTTTGTAACCGGCGAATTATACTTTTGTTTGGTTGCATTGATGTGTTTGGCATCCTTATTCTAAGATTTCCTATTTTAAATTATTAGTCTTATTGCTTTTTTTATCTTATTTTTTTCCAAAGGGACTGCAGGTTGGAGATGAAATTACCGCATTTGGTTCAGTGAACTCAAAAAACTTCCAGAATTTACAGAATATTGCCACTGTAGTTCAGCACAGCGAGGGGGTAAGTGCACATGTTAAACCTCTCACATTACTTGTAGCAATAGAGAGAGAATATATACCCTATTTATCGGCGTATAACACGCGCCGGCGTATAACACGCGCCGGCGTATAACAAGCACCCCAAGTTTAGGAGAGAATTTTAAGGAAAAAAACTTTTAGGAGGGAAGTTTAAGGAAAAGAAACTTACATTAAAATGCCCATCAATGCAGCCTCATCAGTGTTCATCTGCAGCCTTGTTAGTGTCATTGCAGCCTTGTCAGTGCAGCTTTGCCCCAGTGCAGCCTTGTCAATGCAGCCTTGTCAATGCAGCCTTGTCCCCAGTGCAGCCTTGTCCCCAGTGCAGCCTTGTCAATGCAGCCTTGTCCCCAGTGCAGCCTTGTCCCTGCAGCCTTGTCCCTGCAGCCTTGTCCCCAGTGCAGCCTTGTCCCCAGTGCAGCCTTGTCCCCAGTGTCCATGCCTCCTGCCGCCGCCGCTGCCATACACATGGTAGTAGTTTTAAATATGGCGCGGCGGAGTTCGGAGAGACTCGGCGCCGGCGGGAAGTGAACGAACGCCGCCGAGATACACATAGCCGAGGGTTCTTGGCTCTTTCCGGCGCCGCTCACAGTCCCGCCCAGTCCCGCCCTATGATGGACATAACACAGGTCCAATGGCGGGACTGGGCGTGACAGTGAGCGGCGCCGGAAAGAGCCGAATACACCCGACTATGTGTATCTCGGCTCTGTGATTTCGGCGGCGCTCGTTCAGCACCGCCGAGTCCCTCCGAAGTCCGCGGCGCCATATTTGAAACTACTCGCTATGTAAATGTCGGCGGCGATTGCCGACATTCACATAGCGATAGCGGGGATCGGCGTATAACACGCACCCACGACTTTCCCCTGATTTTAAGGGGAAAAAAGTGCGTGTTATACGCCGATAAATACGGTATATATATCTATTATACATTTTTTTTCTTTCTCTTATTTTTTTTTTTTTAAACCAGAAATTAAATCCCGGGTGTATACTTTGTAAATGGTAAATGTTATATAATTCTAGTGCACTCTTTCTGATTTGTTTTTTTTTACTACCCAAGCTGGCCATATAGGCAGATTGTTTTTTTAAATTTTTTTTTCTTGCTGGCTGAACAGAAAAAATTGACAGCTTCCTCCATCTAGACTAAACCGTGAGGATGGACAAATCTCCCGCTATGGCCATTGTGTTCTGACAGACAGCACTGCAGGTGCGGTTTGGATGCAGGTTCTAATCAGATTTTTCACTTGAGGCTGGGTTCACACTGGTGCGACACGACAGCCGTCCTACTTTGGATCCGACTTTGCCCTGCGACATGAAGCCGGCATGTGTCCGACTTTCAATGAACGGGGATCCGACTTGGATCCCCGCCAATGCCCGGCACTGTGTTTGGTATGAATCTTTAGGGGGAACTCCGCGCCAAATTTTAAATAAAAAACCGGCATGGGTTCCCCCTCCAAGAGCATACCAGGCCCTTAGGTCTGGTATGGATCTAAGGGGAACCCCCTACGCCAAAAAATCGGCGTGGGGTCCCCCCTAAAATCCATACCAGACCCTTATCCGAGCACGCAGCCCAGCCGGTCAGGAATGGGGGTGGGGACGAGCTGGCGGCCCCCCCCCTCCTGGACCGTACCAGGCCGCATGCCCTCAACATGGGGGGGTGCTTTGGGGCATGGGGGGCGCAGTGTGGCCCCCCCCACCCCAAAGCACCTTGTCCCCATGTTGATGAGGACAAGGACCTCTTCCCGACAACCCTGGCCGTTGGTTGTCGGGGTCTGCGGGCGGGGGGCTTATCGGAATCCGGGAGCCCCCTTTAATAAGGGGGCCCCCCGATCCCGGCCCCCCACCCTATGTGAATGAGTATGGGGTACAGCGTACCCCTACCCATTCACCTAGGGAAAAAGTGTCAATTTAAAAAAAAAACACTACACAGATTTTTAAAGCATTTTATTAGACAGCTCCGGGGGTCTTCTTCCGACTTCGGGGGTCTCTCCGGTTCTTCTCCGCGCTCTCCGGGTCTTCTGCCGGGCTCCTCCTCTCTCTTCTGCTCTTTTGCCGCTCTTTTGCTAAAGAGGAGGAGCCCGGTCTGCTGCCTTCTTCTCTTCGGGGGTCTCTCCGGTTCTTCTCCACGCTCTCCGGATCTTCTGCCAGGCTCCTCCGCTCTCTTCTGCTCTTTTGCCGCTCTTTTGCTAAAGCGGAGGAGCCTGGTCTTCAATCTTCTGCCTTCTGCCCTCTTCTCCTGATGTTGACACGACGCTCTCTGGGGCTAGAATGCTCTCCGTGCGCTCTGCTCTGACTTATATAGGCGGTGACCCCGCCCCCTTAAGCCGTCACAGTCCCTGGGCATGCTGGGACTGTGACGTTTTAGGGGGCGTGGTCATCACCCGATGACCACGCCCCCTTATGCCGTCATAGTCCCAGCATGCCCAGGGACTGTGACGGCTTAAGGGGGCGGGGTCACCGCCTATATAAGTCAGAGCAGAGCGCACGGAGAGCATTCTAGCCCCAGAGAGCATCGTGTCAACATCAGGAGAAAGAGGGCAGAAGGCAGAAGATTGAAGACCAGGCTCCTCCGCTTTAGCAAAAGAGCGGCAAAAGAGCAGAAGAGAGCGGAGGAGCCTGGCAGAAGATCCGGAGAGCGTGGAGAAGAACCGGAGAGACCCCCGAAGAGAAGAAGGCAGCAGACCGGGCTCCTCCTCTTTAGCAAAAGAGCAGAAGAGAGAGGAGGAGCCCGGCAGAAGACCCGGAGAGCGCGGAGAAGAACCGGAGAGACCCCCGAAGTCGGAAGAAGACCCCCGGAGCTGTCTAATAAAATGCTTTAAAAATCTGTGTAGTGTTTTTTTTTTAAATTGACACTTTTTCCCTAGGTGAATGGGTAGGGGTACGCTGTACCCCATACTCATTCACATAGGGTGGGGGGCCGGGATCGGGGGGCCCCCTTATTAAAGGGGGCTCCCGGATTCCGATAAGCCCCCCGCCCGCAGACCCCGACAACCAACGGCCAGGGTTGTCGGGAAGAGGTCCTTGTCCTCATCAACATGGGGACAAGGTGCTTTGGGGTGGGGGGGGCCACACTGCGCCCCCCATGCCCCAAAGCACCCCCCCATGTTGAGGGCATGCGGCCTGGTACGGTCCAGGAGGGGGGGGGCCGCCAGCTCGTCCCCACCCCCATTCCTGACCGGCTGGGCTGCGTGCTCGGATAAGGGTCTGGTATGGATTTTAGGGGGGACCCCACGCCGATTTTTTGGCGTAGGGGGTTCCCCTTAGATCCATACCAGACCTAAGGGCCTGGTATGCTCTTGGAGGGGGAACCCATGCCGGTTTTTTATTTAAAATTTGGCGCGGAGTTCCCCCTCAAGATCATCTGAGCACAAGTCGCGTGCCGAAGTCGGATCACGCAAGACGGCAATCCGACTTTGATCCGACTTCAATGATAGTCAATAGGCTGAAGTAGGATCAAAGTCGGACCAAAGTAGTACAGGGAGCATTTCTAAAGTCGGAACGACTTGTGTCGGACCAGTTAGGACGGCTCCCATAGGGAAACATTACATTTCACACGTCATGCGACATGAGCTCCCAATGTCGGAGCGTTTGTCGGACCAGTGTGAACCCAGCCTAAAGGATGTTAGGTGCAGGTGCCGAAAGGACCACCCACGGATAGAATTTTTGGCTGGTTCATCAGAGAGTGGCCAGCTTTATTCTCACCTGGCCCTGTTCACTTTTTCAAATGTTATTGTTCTTCCAAGTGAAGGGGAAGGTGGTCATTACACAAATGTGCCCTTTCGTGTATACAGAATGGCTTGTTGCTATCACCATCACCTAATTGTCACAGAGTTGTGCAACAGATAGGAAAAGGTGAGGACTATTGTTAGTTCAGCTCACAAGAGACAAGAATCCGAGAAAATGAGAGGACACAGAACGATGTAAACAATACAATTATAAAAGTCTGAGATCATTTTAAAAGCATATGGGAAGCATCTATGACATGTTTGTATTACTATAAAAACAATAGATCTCAATACAGAATGTTTAGTATTGGATGGAATTCTGTTTATTAGGCCATGGCCGTTATTGTAGAATTCCAACAGGCAGAAGTCCTGGTGGGGGACCCAAAAAGAGGAGGAACGGGGCTGCTCTGTGCAAACCAATGCACAGAGGAGGTAAGTATAACATATTCATTATTCCAAAAAAAAAAAAAGGTTTAGAATCACTTTACACTTCATGTTCACAGTGTATGTTATTCTTGGTTTATTTCTTCCCACCCACAGTCTGTTTTACTAAAGTTTCCTAGTACAGTGCCCTGGGGGATACATTAATAAATCAACCACATCCTCCAAACACCCCCCTGAGAGCCAGTAGTTGATACTTTATGTGGCTGCTAACTCTCAATCCTGCTGTCACTGATAACTCTGATCCCCATTGATGACTGGGAAACAGTCAGAGTGTCAGCTATGACATAATGATCACATGCATCCTGGAGCCTTCATTGAAAAAAAAAATAGGAACATTCAGTCTGCAGAGGAGGGTTGCCGGGTTGAGGTCACAATACCATTAATTTTCATTGTAATTGTCCTGTATTAAGAAAAAATTCTAATTGAACAACGTGCAAATGGTTTTGAGTAAACAGGTCTTGTGTTTTGTTATTAATCTTGAATGTTATATTTCCAGAGACCCTTAAGTGTGACAGTAATCCGGGATGGAAAGTCTGTTCATTTAGGATTAACCCCACAGCGATGGAGTGGAAAAGGACTTTTAGGGTATGTTTTGGGAAAATAGTTTACACCTATAGATTAGTGATCTAGCAAGCTACATCCAATGCCTTTGTGATTTTAAAATGTAGAAGACATTCTATTTACCCCTTATATTTGCATGCACCTTTTAAAAAAATCAATAAACGGACCCCTTTTCCTTGTGTTTTTTTTTAAATTGACATGCTGTTTAGAAGTGGATTGCTAATGCTTGTAGTGCTGCTCTAAGCAAAGTGTGTGTGTGTGTGTGTGTGTGTGTGTATGTGTGTATATGTATGTATATATATATATATATATATATATATATTACAGTATATAATGTGTGTATGTGTATGTATGTATGTATATATAGTCCCGCTGATGCTCAGGAATGGGGTGCTGGTGAAAAATATCACCATTCAGTAGTGTATATCATACTGCTCAACCCTATCCAGTCTATGTTCAGTCTTAAGAGGACGTGGCATGTGGAGTGGTGCAAGGCTGACTGGATAGGGTTGAGCGGCAATTTTTCTAAGTTTGGAAATGGATGTTACGAGATGTAATCCTGTGGAATTCTGCATCAGAAGCAACATGCATACTGGCCAGGGCTTTTTTTCAGGGGGAACTTAGTGGAACTCAGTTCCACCACCTCTGGCTCAGACCCTTTGGTGCCTGCTCACCACAATCACTTGTAAACACAGAAGTCAGGTTTCTGTGTTTACAAGTGACAGCTCTGCACTCTCTATGTAATGCAATCCTGGTATTTATTGCCCCTTTAAGACCCTTCTACTGTTTGTGAAATATGACCACACCCACTATTTGATGTGATTTGGAGGGTGTGTGTGGGGGAGGGGTTTTGGGGGGGTCGTGGTTGAGTTCCAGTACCTATTGTTTGAGGAAAAAAAGCCCTGATACTGGCAATATATAAAGAGTATAGTGAAGCGGAGAAAATATGGGTCTTGCAAATTCCAGCTTCAGTTTTCACCTTTTCTCTGACTGATAGCTACTTAAGCCACTGATCTGGCTCAGCCAGTATGATTGACAGTTTGGTCATAAAACACTTTTCCACGGCTGACCTATTTTGTTTTGTGCATTGGGCAGCAGGAGATTAGTAAATCTCATTACTGTAATTAACGATAACCATGAGCTGTTGCATATATTGCTTAAAGCATAAATGTGCTTCGTTTTTAGTCACATATAACTGTTAAAAAAAAAAAAAAAATAGTGCATCATTCCAAAATTGGTAAAAATATACATCAGATGCCTGTATACCAAGAACATGTTAGATGCAGGCGGGGGTGACACAACTGGATCTGGTTCCTGTTCGGGGCTGTAGGCAAGCTGGCATTTTGTGCTGCTCCAGGCACTGTCTGGTGTTTACAGTCGGACAATATTTAGTAAACTTTTTTTTTTTTTTTTTTTTTTTTTTTTTTACTTCTTTTTTTAGGTTTGTACAAACATACTGATTCCAGAACTAAACAGATATCCAAATACCTCTGCTGCATATGATTACAGCATTACAAACACTCTATCAACATTCCATTCCAGCCCAAAATGAATAAAGGTGATACTTACCATTCCAAGTCTCACTTCTCTCCTAAAGAGTAAATCAACCAAATGCAAACATTTAGCATACAAAATTCCATTGACTTGGATTACACAAGCATTTCAAAAAATAACTTGCAGAGACCAGCAACGCATTACCCCACCAATCTATCCATGACCAGTTCCACGGGGGGTGCAGTCCAGGAATAGCTAACCATCCACCACATACTTTTTCAAATTTGAACGGGCATTTGAATTTAAAGTGTCAGTAAACCCACATCATAAAAAACTATCACTAAATGCTGTATTACCTGCTGTTCACGCTCGCTCAGTCACTATGGGATTTGTTTTCTGTATTCTGCAAAAAAAACAGTTGATCCTGTTTTCTATCTCCCCCTTCTGTTCATGTCCCCAATTCAGCTATGGATTTTGTGTTGTCAGCTCTGCACATGCTCAGTTTTCAGTGACTTTCTATGCTGAGCATTTCCTCCCTATCACATCTGAGCAGCCCATGTGACTATAAAGTCACACATGTGGGCTTATACATAGTGGTAAATGACAGCCCACTCCCTCCCTCCTCCTCCATGCCTACCAACCAGCTAAACACAATGGTGGTGGGATATTACATGTAAACCTTTTAGTTGGGGTATTACATGATTTATGTTTTCCTGTAGACAGGCTGGGAAAGATCTGGGTATTGTGACAGCTGTATATCGATTAGGAAAAAGGTACTTTTTTTTTTTTTTTGTTAAAATAATTACAGCGCCATCATCCATCCACAGAAATGGAACAGTATAAATTAAATGGTGTGTGTTTAGTATCACTTTAACTGCCCATAAATACTATATAACTAATGAGCGCAATAATTTCATGGTACCCTAAAGGTCTGTTATCTTTGTTTTGACAGGTGCAACATTATTCCAATCAAAAGATAATCTCACTTTAAGTATTTGGACCGCAAATTAAGGTTTTGCAAGAAAATACGTTTTCAAAAGTTTTTCTAGTGTGGAAGTTGAACTGGTGTGAAGATAACCCCTGGATTTTGAGTTCATTTGTATGTGTTTATTTTGTAGCCTAGGTGCTAAATAAAATTTTTGACTTCTTTATTATATTTGTAAGGTGTACTTATTTTATAGAGATGAGCAAAGAAATCAGAAAATATGTTACCACACTTCTACCAAAGTCAAAATGTCAATCAAAAAAGTGTAGCACTGCTCTTATTATTGCAGTGACAATTGTGAAAAACAAAACCATATCAAACCATGAATCTTAACAAAAAGTTAAATCCATATATTAAATATATAATATACCACTCAAAGACATATGCATAGACCGTAAATATAGAATGAATATAGAAAAAGTCAGAAATAAATAGCACAATTAAACTCCCTCGTGCTTAACATACGGTATGTGTGATACCACACGGGGTGGACCCTCTATTATGGAAGGTCAGATAAGCATTGGAAATTGTCAGCTCCAGACATCAGAAAAAGCAATGGTGTGGGGAATATACGTCTCTCCAGCCGTCCCTCCCGTGACCAGATCAGAGCCTCATGTCTGCCAAGCCAAATCCCAAAAGGAAAAATAAAGGGCTTCCAATAGTGTTAAAAAAAAACATTTTTAAAGGCATTTATTGTAGGCACTGTACACAATGGTGCATCAACATAAAAGCTGCACCATAAGTTTAAAAAGTCGCGGTGACTAGGGTAGCGTCTCCTCGCTTCCCTAGTCACCGCAACTTTTTAAACTTATGCTGCAGCTTTTATGTTTTGATTCACTGTTGTGTACAGTGCCTACAATAAACGCCTTTAAAAAAGGTTTTTTTACACTGTTGGAGACCCTTTATTTTTCCTTTTGGGATTTGGAAGCCCCCAATGTGGTCAGACTCTGGATCTATTTGACTGCACAGTAATGTGTGTTTGGCAAGGAGCCTTCAGTATTTTTCTACAGGGTAGCACAGTGGCTAGGTGGTTAGCACTTCCGCCTAGCAGCAATAGGGTTGTTGGTTCGAGTTCCAGCCACGACACTACCTTCCTGGAGTTTGCATGTTCTCCCTGTGCCTGTGTGGGTTTCCACCGGTTACTCCGGTTTCCTCCCACACGCCAAAGACCTGCTGGTAGGTAAATTGGCCCTAGTATGAGTACAGTGCCTTGAAAAAGTATTTATACCCCTTGAAATGTTCCATTTTGTCACGTTACAACCAAAAATGTAAATGTATTTTATTGGGAATTTATTTGATAGACCCACACAAAGTGGCACATAATTGTGAAGTGGAAGAAAAATAATAAATACATTTCAAAATGTTTTTGAACATGAATGAGTTAATACTTTGTAGAACCACCTTTCGCTGTAATTACATCTGCAAGTCTTTTTGGGTATGTCTCTACCAGCTTTGTATATCTAGAGAGTGACATTTTTGCCCATTCTTCTCAAGCTCTGATTGGATGGAGAGCGTCTGTGAACAGCAATTTTCAAGTCTTGCCACAGATTCTCAATTGGATTCAAGTCTGGACTTTGACTGGGCCATTCTAACACATGAATATGCTTTGATCTAAACCAGGGGTCTCAAACTGGTGGCCCTCCAGCTGTTGTAGAACTACAAGTCCCGTCATGCTTGTAACTGTCAGCCTTGCGATGCCTCATGGGACTTCTAGTTCTGCAACAGCCGGAGGGCTGCCAGTTTGAGACCCCTGATCTAAACCATTCCATTATAGCTCTGGCTGTATGTTTAGGGTCATTGTACTGCTGGAAGGTGAACCTCTGCCCCAGTCTCAAGTCTTTTGCAGACTCTAACAGGTTTTCTTCTAAGATTGTTCTGTATTTGGCTCCATCCATCTTCCCATCAACTCTGACCAGCTTCCCTGTCCCTGCTGAAGAAAAACATCCCCACAACATGATGCTGCCACCACCATGTTTCACGGTGAGGATGGTGTGTTTAGGGTGATGTGCAGTGTTAGTTTTTCGCCACACATAGCATTTTGCTTTTTAGACCAAAAAGTTCAAGTTTGGTTTCATCTGACCAGAGCACCTTCTTTCACATGTTTGCTGTGTCCTCCACATGGCTTCTTGCAAACTACAAACTGGACTCCTTTATGGCTCTCTTTTTAAAAATGTCTTTCTTCTTGCCACTCTTCCATAAAGGCCAGATTTGTGGAGTGCACGTCCAATAGTTGTCCTGTGGACAAATTCCCCCCCTGAGCTGTGGATCTCTGCAGCTCCTCCAGAGTTACCATGGGCCTCTTGGCTGCTTCTCTGATTAATGCTCTCATTGTCTAGCCTGTCAGTTTAGGTGGATGGCCATGTTTTGGTAGTTTTTCAGTTGTGCCATACTATTTCCATTTTCGAACAGTGCCATACTATTTTCATTGAACAGTGCTCCTGTGAGATGTTCAAAGCTTGGGATATTTTTTTTATAACCTAATCCTGCTTTAAATTTTAATAGTGCATGTCAGAGCACAAACCAAGCCATGAAGTCCAAGGAATTGTCTGTAGACCTCTGAGACAGGATTGTATTAAGGCACAGATCTGGGGAAGGGTACAGAAAAAATTCTGCAGCATTGAAGGTCCCAATGAGCACATTTGTAAATGGAAGAAGTTTGGAACCACCAGGACTCTTCCTAGAGCTTGCCATCCGGCCAAACTGAGCGATCAGGGGAGAAGTACCTTGGTCAGGGAGGTGACCAAGAATTCGATGGTCACTCTGGCACAGCTCCAGAGAGGAGAACCTTCCAGAAGCACAACCATCTCTGCAGCACTTCACCAATCAGGCCTGTATGGTACAGGGGCGGATCCAGAGTCTAGTCTCGGGAGGGGCACTGCCAGAAAATATATTTTTTTGGGGTACATCTATCGGGGAAATGGCTGGTGTTGGCACTTCAATCATCACGGCACCATGGTTGTTATGGTGTCAGGATGATTGAAGCACATTATTACTATTATTACATTGTTATAAAAAATTTAAATAGTTTAACTCACCATAATGCAGAATCAGTGGGAGCCCCGAGTGTGTCACTTGCCAGGTCGCCTGTCACCAGATGAAGATTGTCACTTGCCACGTCGCCTGCCACATGTTGCGCATTGTCACTTGCCAGGTCGCCTGTCACCAGATGAAGATTGTCACTTGCCACGTCGCCTGCCATATGTTGCGGATTGTCACTTGCCACGTCGCCTGTCACCAGATGAAGATTGTCACTTGCCACGTCGCCTGCCACATGTTGCGGATTGTCACTTGCCAGGTCGCCTGTCACCAGATTAAGATTGTCATTTGCCACGTCGCCTGCCACATGTTTTGGATTGTCACTTGCCACGTCGCCTGTCACCAGATGCAGATTGTCACTTGCCACCTGCTAAGGTGGTCTCTTGTGTCCCAGAGACAGGCAGCAGAGAGATGATGTAATCTCTCTGCTGCCGCAGCTGCCTGCATGGTGAGGGGGGAACTGCAGGGATGCAGGGCAGGCGCCGATCGGGGGAGCAGAGAGATGACATCATCTCTCACCGCCCGTCGCCCGCCCTGCATCCCTGCAGTTCCCCCCTCACCATGCAGGCAGCTGCGGCAGCAGAGAGATTACATCATCTCTCTGCCGGCTCCCTGATTGTCCAGCAGCCCGCTCACACATCGAGCGGCGCCTGCACATCTCACCAACTGAGCCGCCGGGCCAGCCTGCTGTCTCTCTCCTGCGGAGCCGCCCGGCGGCTCTCTCACCTATGGAGCCACCCGGGGGCTCTTTCACTTACGGAGCCACTCGCCGGCTCTGTCACCTATGGAGCCGCCCGGCGGCTCTCTCACTTACGGAGCCGCCCGGCGGCTCTCTGACTCACCCGCATTTCTGGGAGGGGGCAATTGCCCAGTTGCCCCCCCCCCCTGGATCCGCCCCTGGTATGGTAGAGTGGTCAGAAAGAAGCCACTCCTCAGTAATAGGCACATGACAGCCCACCTGGAGTTTGCCCAAAGGCACCCGAAGGACTCTCAGACCATGAGAAACAAAATTCTCTGGTCTGATGAAACAAAGATTGAACTCATGGCCTGAATGGCAGGCATCATGTCTGGAGGAAATCAGGCACCGCTCATCATTTAGGCCATTACCATCCCTACAGTAAAGCATGGTGGTGACAGTATCATGCTGTGGGGAGGTTTTTCAGTGGCAGGAACTGGGAGACTAGTCAGGATTGAGGGAAAGATGAATGTAGCAATGTACAGGGATATCCTTGATGAAAACCTGCTCCAGAGCGCTCTGGACCTCAGACTGCGGTGGAGGTTCATCTTCCAACAGGACAACAACCCTAAACACACAGCCAAGATACTAAAGGAGTGGCTACATGACAACTCTATGAATGTCCTAGAGTGGCCCAGCCAGGCTTGAACCCGATTAAACATCTCTAGAGAGATTTGAAAATGGCTGTGCACCTACGCTCTCCACCCAACCCCCTGGAGCTTGAGAGGTCCTGCAAAGAAGAATGGGAGAAACTGCCCAAAAGTAGGTGTGATTTTTTTTTTTTTTTTTTTTTTTTTTAAATATGCTAAGATTTCAAACAAGCTTCTTTCACATTGTCATTATGGGGTAATGTTTGTAGAATTTTGAGGAAAATCATTAATTTAATCCATTTTGGAATAAGGCTATAACATAACAAAATGTGGGAAAAGTGAAGCGCTGTGAATACTTTCCAGATGCACTACAAATACAGGGTATTTTGACTTCATGTCTGTTATGCCACATCTTCGCCACTCTTACTCAGGCCTGTCCACTTGTAATCATGACTGTACTGTACCAATGTTACTCCGATGACACTACCCAGAAACATGTCCACACAGGAAATTACATTCCCATGCATACTGGGATGTGTAGTTTAATTTGGGACAAGGAGAGGAGGTGAAATTATGTGCAGTGCCACCAGGGCTGGCCCAAGACATTGTGCTGCCTGGGTCCAAGAATGAAATGCTGCCCCCCACCAAAAAAAAAAAAAAAAAAGCACGCCCATCAAAAGACCCCCCACATCCATTATTTTATATCATGATAAATGTAATTTTAGTTTTAATTATCAGGAAGTCACCTTGTCTGTATGCAAAATTATATGACATACCATTATGTTTAATTCCAAGGGGCCGTATAGGGGCAGGCTAGGGTAGTATAATGCAAGCTAGGTCTGTAGATTCCAGGAATGGTTGGCATTAAACTCCTGGATGGGCTCACCTCCTTTTCTTCTCTATCTTTCCAACTCTTTTTCTCTTTTTTCCATTCATACTATTTTTACCCCCTACTCTACTTATTTTTCACAAACGATTGGTAGTGGGAGTTGCATTTCCCATAAAGAATGCATTGTGTTCTGTTAATGGAGAGAGTAACTACAGCCTGCAATGGGGGTTATATACGAAAGGCAAATCCACTTTGCACTGTAAGTGCACTTGGAAGTGCAGTTGCTGTAGATCCGAGGGGGACATGCAAGGAAAATAAAAAACAGCATTTTAGCTTGCACATGATTGGATGGTAAAATCAGCAGAGCTTCCCCTCATTTCAGATCTACCCCTCAGATTTACAGTGATTGCACTTCCAAGTGCACTTGTAGTGCAAAGTCGATTTGCCTTTCGTAAATAACCCCCAATGTGTCACAAATCCCTAAGCAGCAGGCTTTGTGGGGTTCTATACAGTAATAAGACTGTTCACAAATATGTCTTTAATTAAAAATACAGAGCAATTGTACTGTACATAATAAATAGCATCTAATAGTAGTCTAGTAATCACAAAGTCTAGCAGAAGCTGAATCATTGTATAAGTGTAATCCGGGTTGGTGTGAAGATCACTTGTAAAGCAGTGAGTGTTCAGGGCTGGGATTATTAAGCAAGGAGATCCAGGGCTGACAATGTTTGTCAAGAGTTTACCTGTCCTTTCTTATTAAATTAATTATTTTATAAAGCATAATGAGCTTGATTCAGATTTAATGGTAGTCAAAAGCTGGTCATACAGGGATATTTTTTTAATTCAGTCAAGGAATCAAAATAGACCCTGTACCCCAGGGGTGCTCAACTTTTTAAAGAGTGCAGGCCACTTAAAGGAGTTGTAAAGGCAGAAGGTTTTTTTATCTTAATGCATTCTATGCTTTAAGATAAAAAACCTTTTGTGTGCAGCAACCCCTAATTACTTACCTGAGCCCTAGCTCGATCCATCAATGCCCACAAGTGTCTAAGCCGTCCGGGACTCTCCTCCTGAGTTACAGCAGCAGTGCCATTGGCTCCTGTGGCTGTCAATTAAAGTAAGTTAGCCAATCAGGGGAGAGAGGGGGTGGGGCCGGGTTGGGTCGGGGCTCCGTGTCTGAATGGATACACAGAGCTGTGACTCAGGTCGGGTGCCCCCATAGAAAGATACTGGCTGTGGGGGCACTCGACAGGAGGGAGGAGCCAGGAGCAGTCAAGAGGGATCCAAGAAGAGGAGGATCCAGGCTGCTCTGTGCAAAACCAACTGCACAGAGGAGGTAAGTATAACATGTTTGTAATTTGGTAACCGGTCACAATTAAATTAAATGGTTCTGAATTTCAATTTTTTTTTAATTTTGAATAGCATAATGAAGATTTTAACCACTTCCCATTCATGGTATAGCTGAAAGACGGCTACAGCGCAGGCTGGGAGGGCGTCCATGGAAGTCCTCCCATAATGTCGCTTTCCGCGCACCCTCATCGGCATGCCTCGACATGGACCTGTGATTGATGTGTCCTTGGGACACAGCTGATCACAAATCGGAGTAAAGAGCCAATCATAGCGGCTCTTTATCATGTGACCAGCTGTGTCCAATCATAGTGTAAACCATATTTGCCGGTTATCGGCAGTCCTCTCTTCACGATGACAAAGCGCAAGGAGAGGATTGCCGATAACCGGCAAATCTACACAGGGGACATCTACACTGTTAATCAGGGCACTGATCATTAGTATCCTGATAATCAGCCCAAAGGTTGCCCACAAGTGCTGCCTGTCAGTGGCCATCAGTGCATATCAGTGAAGGAGAAAAAATACTTATTTAGAACATTTTATAACAGAAACTATTTAAAAAAAAAAAAGTATTTCTATTTTCAGTCTTTTTTCGTTTGTTTAGCAAAAAAACCCACTTCCCTAACAGCCTATAGTCATATGACGTCCGCAGGAATACTCTGCCATCCTAGGCGGGCGACATATGACGTCCCTTGCTATTTGCCACTCCTGCGGGCCCCGCTGCGATTTGGGATGAGGCGTGTCCCTCAGAAAGCTCTATTTGTGTGAAAAAAATTATAAAATTTCTGTTTGGGTACAGTGATGAGTAATTGCCATTGAAAGTGCGAGAGCACTGAAAGATGAAAATTGGTCTGGGCAGGAAGGGGGTATAAGTGTCCTGTAATAAAGTAGTTAAATACCACCAAAAGAAAGCTCTGTCTGTCTCAAAAAATAAGATAAAAATATAGTTTGGGTACAGTCTTTCATGACCGTGCAATTGTCATTCAAATTGTGACAACGCTGACATCTGAAAATTGGCCTGGGCAGGAAGGGGTTGAAAGTGCCCAGTAGGCGAGTGGTTAAACAACCATCAGGATCATCATTTTCTGTGGGACCCATGCCAGCTGGATGTTTACCCACTGTTTCATTACAAACCTAAACATCACTTTTTTTATTAACCAGATCAACATTAATCCCACTCTTGCGCTCAGGTGTGACCAGCCAAAAAGCTTCAAACCAGTGTTGCAGCCTTCACTATATCGGGTTATTTGCAGCCATCCCTTGAATTGCCAAAACAAGAACCAGGGACGCACCAGGGAATGCCCTAGTAGTGCAATAAACTTCATTATTAAGCAAAGATAAAAATGACATATAATGCACTCACATGCTCTCAGAATGACACCAAGCTCATCACACAACTGAGAATCAACCTTCATAACCCCTGTATGGATGCCACTAGATGTAATCCACTTGGCTAAAGGCTCCTCTCCCTGTGTCTGTGTGTTAGGAAAGAAAGAAGATCAGGGAGCTGACTGCAATAGCGGCTTGTGTATGACAGCCACCAGGATTATGAAGGACCGGCAATCATTCAATAGAGCAGCATACACCCGAAGGAGGCTGTGCGGCTTGCCATAGTTTTGAGGTCGTAGGTCATGTGTTGAGCATACCTGCTGTACCCTGTAAATTTTAGTTGCTATGTGACTTGGGAACTGGCACCAATGATGCCAGTGCTGAAGAGTTAGTGTAAAGTAAAGTGGTATTCAACCGTATTTTTATCTTTTAATACATGGGCCCCCGGGTGGGTTATGCCATAATGTGCTAGTATGCACCACATATTAGCACATGATGGCAGATTTACCCAGCCAATGAAGCTGTCCAGGGCTGTGCTATCACTGCTCCTGCTGGTCCCACGCTTCCATCTTCACCTGGTCTTCCTTTCAGATTCTGTCTCTTTGGCAACTTGAATGGCTGTGTCATAATGATATTACTCCTGAGCATACACTTGGGAGTCACATCACCATGGCGCAGATCGGGTGCCATAAACATATGGCACCCGAACGCATGTGCAGCTCGGTGCAGCTGACAGGCAGGGAGAAGCATTTACGACAGAAGAAAATTGATAGGGTCTCTTCTGTCATAAATACCCTGTCACCAACGTTTAAAAACAATAATTTAACACCGCTTGAATTCAGTGTTTCCCTTTGCAGTCTACTGCAAATTTTTGTTACTTTATGTTGTGCATTGCCTTTCCATGTGCACTTTACTGAAAGTGCAAGTTATAATTTGGGGTGGTTGACATTTTTTGCCATTGGAAGCCTTCAGCTGCCATTGCTGGGTGTCCAATGTGCCCCTGTGCCCTTAAGAAGGAGTGAGCTCCCTTCAGGCATACCTGCCCTTAAAAAGTGGATGTAAACCCCAATTTTTTTTTTAATTAAGACTTCTACCTTGTACAGTAGAGGATGTCATGTCATCTGTGCCAGTCTTGCCAAGAAGAGTTGATCCAGCTCTGAGCAATCCTCTGATCATTTTTTTTAGTTTGAAAAAAGGACACAGATAAATATGTGCAGGTTTCTTCCTCTTGCTGTGAGTGACTTGTTAAAGGTAGGAATACATTTTGAAGACATATATAGATATATAATTTATTATCATGGCAATAGTTGATATTCATGAGTTTTGGGTTTACATCCACTTTAATTTATCTAGTTCTATATACTGTATACTCCAACTTGAAGACTGCAATTTGGAGTTAGGACCGCAGTATACAGAAGAGCCTTGGCAGGCACTGCGGTTTTCTCATAGATTTACAAGTGTATGCAACTAAAACCTCTGTTGTTAATGTGAATTATTATTTTTTTGCAGGCTGGCTGATAAGTGTGCTGGGAAATTTTTGTGTTTATGGTGTGCATTGCCCTTTACATGTGCACCTTACTGCAGAGGCTAGTTATAAATTAGGGTGGTTGACATTTTATTTGTACAGCTTGTTTGCTGTTTTTTATTTTTTTATTTTTTTTTTTAAAGTGCTACCTAAAATACACAGACCCTGACCTTTGCCCCAACACTTGACTCTAACTCTGACACTAACCTAGATCAAACCCTGATCTAGCTATTTTGTATTTTATTTTTCACACACACTTTTCTTTGCTTACACTTTTCCTGATAAGCCAGGAGAAATGTTTTATATCATGTATCTACAGTATCTCACAAAAGTGAGTACACCCCCTCACATTTTTGTAAATATTTTATTCTATCTTTTCATGTGACAACACTGAAGAAATGACACTTTGCTACAATGTAAAGTAGTGAGTGTACAGCTTGTATAACAGTGTAAATTTGCTGTCCCCTCAAAATAACTCAACACAGCCATTAATGTCTAAACCACTGGCAACAAAACTGAGTTCACCCTAAGTGAAAATGTCCAAATTGGGCCCAATTAGTTATTTTTCCTCCCCGTGTCATGTGACTCGTTAGTGTTACAAGGTCTCAGGTGTGAATGGGGAGCAGGTGTGTTACATTTGGTGTTATCACTCTCACTCTCTCATGCTGGTCACTGGAAGTTCAACATGGCACCTCATGGCAAAGAACTCTCTGAGGATATGAAAAAAAGAATTGCTGCTCTACATAAAGATGGCCTAGGCTATAAGAGAAATGCCAAGACCCTGAAACTGAGCTTGCAAAGGTCATACAGTGGTTTAACAGGACACGTTCCACTCAGAACAAGCCTCACCATGGTCGACCAAAGAAGTTGAGTGCACGTGCTCAGCGTCCTATCCAAAGGTTGTCTTTGGGAAATAGGCATTTGAATGCTGGCAGCATTGCTGCAGAGATTGAAGGGGTGGGTGGGTCAGCCTGTCAGTGCTCAGACCATACACCGCACACTGCATCAAATTGGTCTGCATGGCTGTCGTCCCAGAAGGAGGCCTCTTCTAAAGATGATGCACAAGAAAGCCACAAACAGTTTGCTGAAGACATGCAGACTAAGGACATGGATTACTGGAACCATGTCCTGTGGTCTGATGAGACCAAGATGAACTTATTTGGTTAAGATGGTGTTAAGCGAGTTTGGTGGCATCCAGGTGAGGAGTAAAAAGACAAGTGTGTCTTGCCTACAGTAAAGCATCGTGGTGGGAGTGTCATGGTCTGGGGCTGCATGAGTGCTACTGGCACTGGGGAGCTATAGTCTATTGAGGTAACCATGAATGCCAACATGTACTGTGACATACTGAAGCAGAGCATGATCCCCTCCCTTCAGAGACTGGACCGCAGGGCAGTATTCCAACATGATAACGACCCCAAACACATCTCCAAGACGGCCACTGCCTTGCTAAAGAAGCTGAGGGTAAAGGTGATGGAGTGGCCAAGCATGTTTCCAGACCTAAACCCTATTGAGCATTTGTGGGGCATCCTCAAATGTAAGGTGGAGGAGCGAAGGTCTCTAACATCCACCAGCTCCATGATGTCGTCATGGAGAAGTGTAAGAGGACTTCAGTGGCAAGCTGTGGTGAACTCCATGCCCAAGAGGGTTAAGGCGGTGCTAGAAAGTAATGGTGGCCACACAAAATATTCACACTTTGGGCCCAATTTGGACATTTTCACTTAGGGGTGTACTCACTTTTGTTGCCAGCAGTTTATACATTAATGGGTGCGTGTTGCTGCACACTCACTACTTTACATTGTAGCAAAGTGTCATTTCTTCAGTGTTGTCACATGAAAAGATAGAATAAAATATTTACAAAAATGTGAGGGGTGTACTCACTTTTGTGAGATACTGTATGTAATACAATGTATCTATTCTCCATTCACAAGGAGAAAATAAGACAGGGATGTGCTGTACAGTGACTAATCACTGCGCTAGCCAAACAGAGGCTATCACAGCGATGAGATGATCGGGAACCAGGAGAAACGGGAATGCAACCCACCCATTGTAATTCATTCTTGCAGCAGACAATGGGAAGTAAGCAAGGCCTTTATAACAATGCCTGGCGGGAAGTTAAAGGGCTTGTAAATGTAGAAGGCTTCTTACCTCAATGCAGAGGTGGCTGGTGGTATATTTTTTTTTTGGGGGGGGGGGGCAGCACACAATGCAAACCCCCCCACCCCCGGTCGCCAGCTCCACACTTACTCCATATAGGTCACGGGCAGTGCTTTCTGCGGGCAGCGGCTTACCCTGCATCTCCTCCTCCTCAGCATCACGGCGGCTTCTGCTATGTGTCTCCTCCCTCCTCCTAGGCGGTCAATAGGATCGCTTCTCCTCTCTGCTAATCGGGTGACAGGTCTCAGGACTCGCTTCCTGATTGGCTGGGAGGAGAATCAGGAAGACAATAGCAAATATGAATTCTCTATTGTCACACAACTGGGTGGGCTCAGGGCGCAGTGCTCTGCTCTCCGAGCTGACCCTTTTTTTGAAGCCTCTGGCTCTAATCATGTGCTTCCAAAAAAACAAAACAAAAAAACATTGGAATCCATGCATCCGGTGCCCTGCATGTTGATTAGGTGCCGAGCGCATGGGTTAGGGGGGGCGGCGCCTCGGGTGGCCTTTCCTTCAAAGCGTATGCACCAGTGATGTGACTAGCTGACCCCAATATTGTCTACTCCTTTTCATTCCAATTTTACATAAAGGAGGACACATTTGTGACAATAATCGCCTCACTTACAAGTACGGCAGCAAAGCGACCTCGCTGCGTTGGGTCACGAATCAGATATGTGATCCAGCACTTCTTGGTAGGGGGCGTATGCAGCAGAAACTGATCAGGGGGTGCCAGCCAATGATTGACTGCCAGCACCTGCTGATCGGCTCCATCATTCAGGTAAAGGGAGTTCTGGGAAGTAAACAACACAGAGCTCCGGACAGTGACAAGCGATCTTGCTGTTTTTTTTTTATTCCCTGCAAAGTAGGGAAAAACAACAGTAAGATCACTTAGTAAAAGCACCATAAAACACACACATATTGGGCGCAATCCAAATTATATATACTTATTGGGATTTTTTGTTTTACCAAAGACATGTAGCAGAACACATTTTGGCCTAAATTCATGAAGAAATTTGATTTTTTTCTATTGGATATGTTAGCAGAAAAAAAAATTATAATGTGGAAAAATGTAAAATAATGCATTTGTGTGGAAAAAAACATGAATGCAATCTACTTACTGGGGGGAGAACCTCTTAGGGAATCTAGGATGGAAAAGGACCTGGGGGTCCTAGTAGATGATAGGCTCAGCAATGGCATGCAATGCCAAGCTGTTGCAAGCAAAGCCAATAGAATATTGGCATGCAATAAAAAAGGAATTAACTCCAGTGATAAAACGATAATTCTCCTACTCTATAAGACTCTGGTCTGGCCGCACCTAGAGTATGCTGTCCAGTTCTGGGCACCAGTCCTCAGGAAGGATGTGCTGGAACTGGAGAGATTCCAGAGAAGGGCAACAAAGTAAAGGGTCTGGAGGATATTAGTAATGAGGAAAGGTTGCGAGCACTGAACTTATTCTCTCTAGAGAAGTGACGCTTGAGAGGGGATATAATTTCAATGTACAAATACTCTACTGGTGACCCCACAACAGCGATAAAACGTTTCCGCGAAAGGGCATTTAAAACGATTTGTGGCCATTCACTAAAATTGGAGGTAAAGCGATTTAACAGGAAACAGCATAGAGGGTTCTTTACGGTAAGAGCGGTAAGAATGTGGAATTCCTTTCTACAGGCGGTGGTTTCAGTGGGGGGCATCGATAATTTAAAAAAACTATTAGATAGGCACCAAATGACCACAATATACAGCAATATACAATGTAATACTGACATAAAACCGCACACACATAGGTTGGACTTGATGGAATTGTGTCTTTTTTTAACCTTACCAACTATATAATATAAAGGTTTCCTCTCTATTTGTGTGAAAAAAACTGATATAAATATAATTTGCGTACAGCATTGCATGACCGCGCAATTGCCAGTTAAAGTAGCGCAGTGCTGAACAGCAAAAAAAAATCCTCTGGTCATAAGAGGGCAAAATCTTCCAGAGCTGGAGTGGTTAAATCGTATCTAACTATGATTAGATCTACCAGGACTGTGACTATCCCACAATAGCTCCAGGTTCCCCGTCCATCACTGCCCATGTATCGTCACATATGGCGACCCATCACATTTGGCTACCCGCTGGAGTGCGCATGCGTGACGCTGCCATATGCGTTCCAACACTTTTACGACAAAACAACACGCTAAAACTGTCAGATAGCGTGACGGAACCGACGTTGAACTGCGCTTGCGCAGTTATTATGTGGCTCCACACCTAAGTCCAGGTTCAAGCCCCACCCTCCAAGTGTACATAGAATTAGATTATAATTATGCCGAGCGAAGCGAGTTCGCGAGGGGCCCTGTTGCAAAGTGGTGTCTTACAATCAATAATTATACAGAAGAAGAGCTTGTCTGTAACGTCACTTCCGTGACATTATGTGCTGACGGTTTCACTGCTCCATATTGTCGTAAAAATTTTTTGAACGCATATCGGCAAATTACGCATGTGCAATACGAAATTTCTCACTCATCATCGTCACTTCTGTAGCCAAATGTGATGGGTCGCCATATGTGACGAAACACCCATTCCTGCACACACGTGTGACCCACAATGCATCTCGTAGCAAGATCGTCGCTGCCATCTTGCTACACCTGGCACTCCTCTATAGTAAGGATACACTGGGAAGGGGAAAGCAGACATCTTGTTACACCCCCCGGAGTTTTGCATTTTACACTTTTTTTTTAACAGTAAACTGAGTTTATATAGTGCAATACAGTACTTAGAACTCCGTGTGAATGTTTAGATGTTGAATTTTTAAAGCAGCAAACTTTTGTCAGATTAGCAAACCTGTGAGATGAACAGGCTTGCGGCTGCTTTTATTATTCAACATCTAACCAGTCAGACGGAGTTCTAAGTACTGTATTTCACTATATAACCTCAGTTTACTGTTTAAAATAAGTGTAAAATGCAAAACTTCGGTGGGTGTAACAAGATGTCCGCTTTCCCCCTTCTTAGTGTATCCTTACTGTGGAGGAGTACGGGGGTGTAGCAAGATGGCGGCGACGGAACGTCACTTCCGTTACACATTGTGACGGGTCGCCTAATCTGACGGAAAAGTGGCGTTCACCATAGGAACGCTGAATGGTTTACAGATTAGTTGCTAAGCAACGTGTCGGGAGGCTGCTGTGCGGAGAGAGAGGAATCTGTGAGTATCATGTATTTATTAATGCGGAATAATAAAGCTGGGGCAGCGGGGTGTCCCGATGTATAGGCGGGCTACTTCGCTGAATAGAGTGCTAGGAAATAGTTATTGATCATTAGACTTTACCGGGATCCAATAAGTCGGCTTGTTTTATGAAGGGGGGTGCCGACACCGGTGTAAAAACTGCTAACAACACATTGAGAGGTATTTACTAAAGTTGAAGTAGCTGTGCACGACAACCAATCAGCTTCTAGCTTTCATTTTAAAAGCTTCACTGAACAAGCTGAAGCTACAAGCTGATTGGTTCCAGTTTAAGTAAATCCCCCCCCCCCCCCCCCCCAGTGCCTCCTAAGCAGAGGAATGGAATACTATTGCTGTGTGCTGACACATTACATAGGACCAAAAATTGCAATTTCGTCAACACAAGGCAGGGAATTGAGAAGGCACATTGGGGGCTATTCCCATTGCATGGTACCGCAGCGCACTGGTGTGAATGGGCCCTGGATGACAGATGTTTCCAATATGTCTTTTTATTATGTACGTTTTCATACAATCTCATTGTTTTGGATTGGAGAGCAACCTTCGGTCCTAAAGGTGGCCATGCATGGTGTGATAAAACTGAACGATTGATGATACCTGATCGCTTACTTATCAATATGGGTGCCAAAAATGCTATAGACCAACCCTGTAAGGCCTCATGCACACAGGACATTTAAAAAAAACACCATCGCTGCTGCCAGGAAAAGCTTTTAGCTATTTTTTTTGAATAGCGTTTATGCGTGTTTTTTGGCGTTAGTGTTTTTTGACGCTTTTACAGTAAAAACACTCCCTATAATGGAAAAACACTAAACGCGGCTAAAAGCTTGTCACAGCGTTTATCTGTGTTTAGAAGCATTTTTTGGAGTTTTTCGTTTTTACGCCTCAACAGCCTCTGCTCCTGCATGCACAGGCTGCCCCTAAACGCTTCTGAAAGTTTATGTGTGCATGGACACATAGGCTAACATGGAGGGGCGTTTAGAGGCAGTAAAAAACAAAAACAAAATGTCAGATCTCCAGGCTAATTTTTTTTTCAGGTTTTGCATAGAGGGATTGAGGAGTTAAAATGTCTCTCAGGTTTAAATTTCTGTCTTTGACCCCAATGAGAAGATTTTCCCTCCTTTCCTGCCCCGGTGACACTCGTACAAGAAATGGACGATGTGGGTGTCAAGGAGCATGGAAAGCAATAACAGCGGCAGTGGTGGCCCACAATGCAGGGCGCAGGTGCGCCGCCCCCTTTCCATGTATCCGGCCCCTTAATCTACATGCGGGGCGCCAGCCACATGGATTCTAATTTTTTTTTGTTTTTTTTCTAAGCACGCTATTAGAGCCAGAGGCTCTAATAGGCTTCAAAAAAGGGGGTGCTCGGGGCACAGAGAGCTGCACCCTTAGCTCACCCAGTTGTATGACAATAGCGAATTAATATTCGCTATTGTCTTCCTGATTCTCCTACCGGCCAATCAAAAAGCGGGTCCTGGGACCCGTCACCCAATTGGCCTATAGAAGAAGCGATACAGGGGAAGCCGCCGCCAGTCACCCAGGAGGAAGCGCTGCCTGATAGATAAGGTAAGTGCGGGGCTGGTGACTGACCGACCGACTGACCATGTGACTGTAATGATTTAATATTGATGGACTCCATTTGCAAATTAACCCAAATGGTTAAATGCAATTACAGATGGTTAGCTCTGGGCCCAAACTGCCTGCCTCCAAAGTTGCTCTTTAGTCCCTAATCGAAAGTAACTGCTTGAATGTGCTGGTACATACAAACAGAGCAGGAGACTGTCACCAGCACACCAAGGATCTCCAGAATGGGTCCAAAGCTGTATTTAGTGATCTCATCGTTATAGCAGATTGTAACGTTTCAGAAAAGGAAAACGCTATGTGTGGCAGAAAACAAACACTGCACATCACCCTGAGCATCCCCACTGTGAAACATGGTGGTGGCAGCATCATGTTGTGGGGATGCTTTTCTTCAGCAGGGACAGGGAAGCTGGTCAGAGTTTATGGGAAGATGGATGGAGCCAAATACAGGGCAATCTTAGAAGAAAACCTGTTAGAGTCTGCAAAAGACTTGAGACTGCGGCAGAGGTTCACCTTCCAGGAGAACTACGACCCTAAACATACAGCCAGTGCTACAGTCGAATGGTTTAGATCAAAGCATATTCTTGTGTTAGAATGGCCCAGTCAAAGTTCAGACCTACCGTATAACACGCACCCCAATTTAGGAGGAAATTTTAAGGAAAAAAAAACTTTTAGGAGGGAAGTTGAAGGGAAAAAACTTACATTTAAATGCCCATCATTGCAGCCTTGTCAGTGCAGCCTTGCCCCAGTGCAGCCATGTCAGTGCAGCCATGTCAGTGCAGCCATGTCAGTGCAGCCTTGTCAGTGCAGCCATGTCAGTGCAGCCTTGTCAGTGCAGACTTCCCCAGTGCAGCCTTGTCAGTGCAGACTTCCCCAGTGCAGCCTTGTCAGTGCAGCCTTCCCCAGTGCAGCCTTGCCCCAGTGCAGCCTTGCCCCAGTGATCCCTGCCATTCTGGGCTTCAAAATCGCCGACCGCAATTTGAAAATGGCGCCGCTGGCGCCGAAATACACAGAGCCGGTCCTCGGCTCTATCCGGCGGCTCTCGTTCACTTCCGGCTCCACTCGTAGTCCCGAGCGGAGCTATCCGAACCTACTCGGCTAGGTTTGGATAGCTCCACTCGGGACTACGAGTGGAGCCGAAAGTGAACGAGAGCCGCCGGAAAGAGCCGAGGACCGGCTCTGTGTATTTCGGCGCCGGCGGCGCCATTTTCAAATCGAGGTCGGCGATTTTGAAAATGTGACAGGTCGGGATCGCAGGGGATCGGCGTATAACAAGTGCGTGTTATACGCCGATAAATACGGTAATTCCAATTGAGAATCTGTGGCAAGATTTGTAAATTGCTCTTCACAGACGCTCTCCATCCAATCTGACAGAGCTTGAGCTATTTTGCAAAGAAGAATGGACACAAATTTCACTTTCTAGATGTGCAAAGCTGGTAGAGACATACCCAAAAAGACTTGCAGCTGTAATTGCAGTGAAAGGTGGTTCTACAAAGTATTGACTCAGGGGGGCTGAATACAAATGCACCCCACACTTTTCACATATTTATTTGTAAAAAGTTTTGAAAACCATTTATCATTTTGCTTTAACTTTACAATTTTGTGCCACTTTGTGTTGGTCTATCATATAAAATCCCAATAAAATACATTTACGTTTTTGATTGTAACATGACAAAATGTGGAAAATTTCAAGGGGTATGAATGCTTTTTCAAGGCCCTGTATATATATATATATATATATATATATATATATATATATATATATATATATATATATATATATATATATATACAGTGGGTAAAATAAATATTAAACACGTCACCATATTTCTAGGTAAATATATTTATAAAGGTGCTATTGACATGACATTTTGACCACATGTCGGTAACAACCCATACAGTTCATACATACAAAGAAAACCAAAACAAATAAGCTCAGAAATTAGGTTATGTGTAATAAAATGGAATGACACAAGGAAAAAGTATTGAACACGCTAACTGAAATTGATTTAATACTTTGTACAAAATTCTTTGTTGGTAATGACAGCTCCAAGACGCCTCCTGTATGGAGAAACTAGTCACATGCATTGCTCGGGTACGATTTTGGCCCATTCTTTCACACAGTCTTCAAATCTTGAAGGTTCCGTGGACCTCTTCTATGAACTCTGATCTTTTAGTTCTTTCCATAAATTTTCTATTGGATTCAAGTCAGGTGATTGGCTGGGCCATTCTAGTAGTTTGATTTTCTTTCTTTGAAACCAATGGAGAGTTTCCTTGGCTTTGTGTTTGGAATCATTGTCTTGCTGAAATGTCCACCCTTCATCATCCTGGTAGATGCCATCAGATTTTTATCAAGAATGTCTTGGTACATTTTTCCATTCATCCTTCCTTCAATGACATGAAGTTTGCCAGTACCGTATGCTGGAAAACAGCCCACACCATGATGTTCCCTCCTCCAAACTTCCCTGTTGGTGTGGTGGTTTTGGGGTGATGTGCAGTGCCATTTCACCTCCAAATATGGTGTGTATTATGGCATACAAAGAGTTCAATTTTGGTCTTATCTGACCAGACTATATACTTTCAGTATTTCACAGGCTTGTCTAAATGTTGTGCATACAAGCCATGACGGTTGAGTGCAAAACTTATTGTTTTCTTTGAAACAATTGTACCTGCTAATTCCAGGTCTTTCTGAAGCTCTCCACAAGTGGTCATTGGCTCTTGGACAACTCTTCTGATAATTCTTTTTACTCTTGTTAGAAATCTTGTGAGGAGCACCTGGTCGTGGCTGGTTTATGGTGAAATGATGTTCTTTCCACTTCCGATTTATGGCCCCAACAGTGCTCACTGGAACATTCAGAAGTTTAGAAATCCTTCTGTAACCAATGCCATCAGTATGTTTTGCAACAATAAGGTTGCAAAGGTCTTGAGAGAGCTCTTTGCTTTTACCCATCATGAGATGCTTCTTGTGTGACACCTTGGTAATGAGACACCTTTTTATAGGCCATCAGTTGAGACTGACCAGCTGATAATTATTTGCACTGACAAGGGGTAGGATTGCTTTCTAATTACTGATAGATTTCAGCTGGTGTCTTGCCTTTCCATGGCAATTTGCTCCTCCCTTTCTTCATGTGTTCAATACTTTTCCCTGTGTTATTCCATTTTATGACACATAACTTAATTTCTGAACTTATTTGTTTTGGTTTTTTTGTATGTATGGGTTGCATGGGTTGTTACCGATATGTGGTGCAAATTTCATGTCAATAGCACCTTTAGAAATATATTTACCCAGAAAAATGGTGACGTGTTCAATACTTATTTTAACAACTGTGTGTGTGTGTGTGTGTGTGTATATATATATATATATATATATATACACAGTACTGTATGTGTACAGCACCAGTATACAGCACCTTTAGAAATATATTTACCCAAAAAATGGTGACATGTTCAATACTTATTTTAACCACTGTGTGTGTGTGTGTATGTGTATATATATATATATATATATATATATATATATATATATATATATATATATATATATATATATATATATTATATATATATATATATATATACACAGTACTGTATGTGTGTTTAATTCTGACTATTCAGGTGTTTCTTGATACAGTACAAAATGTCTGAAAAGTATCCCGAATCTCAAGAAGACATACTACACTATGAAGCTGTTGGCCAAGATATACCTATGGAAGTCAGTGAAACCAAGGCTGCTGAAAATAATGAAGAGCACACAATGCTTCCACCCAGCTATACCTCCCTAGAGGACCACCCTAAGACTACAAGTGGAGATGAGGTGGAGCAAGAAAATGACAATGTACCACATAATCAAAGCCCCTGCAGTCCGACTGATGAAGAAGTACTTATAAATGTAAGAGTATGGAAAGTCAATTACCATTTTTGTGCTTTGCAAAGGAATCTTATTTAAAGCAGTATTAAACCCAAAAACAAACATTATATTGCAGTTTAACAGTTCTTAGATGTTGTGGCTACAGTCGTTTTCTTTTTTAGGCTTTCTTTCTTTTATTATTACCTGGTTAACCTGCCAGTAAGTCTGCAGATGTAGCAGTTGAGGGTTGAGACAAACCATTTTAAATTGACAGGCACTCTTACAATGATCGGCTTTTATTTATGTAAAACCTTTATCCCAAAAAGAAAAATTTGGTTGATGTATCTACCTGATGTAAAAAGTGTTACCTGGAGTATATTAATAATAATAGTATAATAATTTTTACAATAGGTGAATTGTCATGTGATTTGCCACATTGTCCAGGTGTGTTTGGCTAAAGTCCTGCATTCTTCATTTTCGTTGCAATGACTTTTTTTTCCTACAAGTAAAACATTTTCAAAAAAAATCACCCACAATACAAATTCCCCTCCTCACTCAAATATTGTAGCCAGCAAAACTAAGCTAATTATAATCAGTTTCCAAAAATGAAATGAAAGGGTGCAGGGGTTGGTACATAGTTTCATTATCATGCCCAGAACCAAAAAATGACAAGGTAGGGGCTTGTGGAGACTGGTGTTGTTGTCAAACATTGCCTTATGCTTTTTAATGCAAGTCAAAAGCATGCGTTTGAACGCAAAATGCATCCAAAGGCTGCATTTCAATTGCTTTGCCTGCAATGCAAATGCATCACAAAAGGACGTCTGTGTCTAAAGAAACGCAATGTAAAGCAGATCAAACGCAGCCTCAGTATTGTTAGTCACACTACACCATTAAATTAAACAGGCGTCTGCCGATCTGCTTTTAAAACTCTTGTCAGATCAAGAAAAGCATTGCCTGTGTAATTTTTTCTTATTGCAAAACAAAGATTGTATACATATAACAAAAAAAAAAAAATAAAAAAAAATATATATATATATATATATATATATATATATATATATATATATATGTGTGTGTGTGTGTATATATATATATATATATATATATATATATATATATATATATATATATACAGTAAATATAAAACATCAATTTATTCCTAAATAAAAAAATGACCTGGACCATTGTAGTTTCCCTTTAGAAACATAGGTAAAATTTAGACCAACAATAATCTATGAGAGCTCCCAAACTGGGCCATATATGCCGTACAGCAATATTTTGTGGAGGCAACACACACTCCCTGAAGAAAGGCCTTTTTGTGTTTCTGTACCAAAATACAACAATGCAGAATATCACTGTCATGCACCTTCATTTTGCAAATTCTACTGGATTGAGTGGCTGATCTCCCTTGTTTTTGCAAAAACATAATTAGTCGACATATTTAGTCGAATTATGGCCTCCCATTCCTGTAATGTTGTGGCAACAATGCTGCACTGCTCCTGAATTCAGAGCACAGTTGCCACTCTCATGTAGTCTGTGGCTGCTTGCACCACAGCTGGATGAAAAAAACTGTTGCAGGGGGTACGGCCATCAGCATTGCTGCTGCTGAATCATAAGCCTGTAGCTTGTTAGTTACCACCTGACCACACTTAGTCCCGCCCACTGCTTTCTGGATTGGCAGCAGCTGAAACCCTCCCCCTGCGAGCTGCAGTGTCTAGGAGTGGGAGCATGTGAAACATAAATGAAGGAGGATTTGACTCATTCACAGTAAGTAAAGGTAGTTTTTACCTTCTTTATGCGGCCTGTGCACATTATATTATCTGGATTTCATACTTCTTTAGACTTGCACACAGGAGCCTTTAATTGTTCTTTAAATACATGAATTACAATGTTTGAAAATGCATGCATCTAGTATGAACAAGATCTCAATGTTCTACGAGTAGTTTCATCATAAAATATTAAATCTCATCTTTATTTTACAACTAGGAATTAAATAGTGCAAGAGACAGCATGCCAGACACTCTCTATGAGACAGATACAGAAGAACAGGCACTTGATGGATCGGTGTCACAATTAAACCATGATACCGAGGAAAAGCAGCCTGAACCTACAAATGTACAGGTAAAGTTTGTTTATTATTTTGCATCAAAGTAATAATGCCTTAAAGCAGAACACCAGCCAGGCAAGTTACATGTAAGTCAATCATTTTTTCACTTGCCTGTGCAAAGATCTGCAATTTTGTGATCTTTGCGCCCCTGCCAAACAGCATATTCAGGTCCCTGTACTTAACGTGGAACTTGAAGTAAGAAAAATAAAACATTTGGCAAACAGGCAGGATTTTAATGTGGAAGAGACATGCTAGGTCTCTCCTGCATAAAAATTCCTTTAGCTGCCTGTATGTCCTGTAAACAGTGTACAAATGACGGCAATGCCGAGATGAATGAACTCCTGCAGCATGCGTGAAGTTATCTTGGCCGGGCCAATGAAAATGGCTGAAGATCGATACCTCGAAGCTGACCTGATCGAAGATGACAGCGACTAATGGGTAGCCCTGGGAGACCGCAAAGATGGATAGTAGGTGAGTATAGTTCCACTTTAAATTTTTGCCATTAAAGCAGATCCAAATTGTATTGTAATTGTACTGTCTGCGTTTATGTTGTAAAGCATTGCGTAAACTGTTGGCGCTATATAAAATGTATAATAAAATCTTACTGTTGTTTTCAGGCTTCTTTGTTGTCCAGTGCACACTCCATATCCTCCACTGATGCACCTCACTAGTGTAGATCTGAATGTGTCTGCATGTAGATGTGTAGTGCACCTCAGGGATGAGCAGAAGAGGGTGGCTACGTTGACATGCGACTCTGTTCAATGCGCTGAGATAAAATGCTGTGTTGCAGTATGAATGGGATACACAGAAAACAATTGTTTTTTGTGTCCTTGCGGTGACCAAAGTTTTACAATGCAGCAAAACACGAATCACAGCACATAGCGCAAATTCAGCCTTATAGTTAATGTCACATATTAATTCTGCTTTGTAAACATTAATACACTACATGGTTTTTTATATATTTAAATGCAAGCAGTGTCAGTACCTGAATTTGACTTGGTGTTCTGCCTCTTGCAGTACCTTTACAGCTGAGCTCAGGGAGGGGGAGAGAGAAGCTGCACAATGAGCCAGTCAGGTGTGCCAAGGTGCAACAAGCTGTGCTAAAAGAAGGAGAGAGCAGAGTGAAACAGAGACAAGTTCATCAGTGTGCTACTTCTGATTTCACTGCCCATTCACGGGGTGAGGGTTGGGAGGAAACCTGTATCTGAATGTGAAACTGCAACTGGACTCTCTCCGAACTGGAGAGAGTCCAGAGAAGAGCAACAAAGCTAATAAAGGGACTGGAGGACCTCAGCTATGAGGAAAGTCTGCAAGCATTGAACTTACTCTCTCTAGATAGGAGTCACTTGAGAGGGGATATGATATCAATGTACAAATACCGTACAAATACCGTACTCATGACCCTAGCATAGGGAAAAAAATATTTCAGTGAAAGGGAATTTAAATAGGCACGCAGCCATTCAGGGACCATCAATAATTTAAAAAAACTATTAGATGGGCAGTTTAACGACCACAACATACAGGGATATACAGTGTACTATTGACGTAAACGCACACACACAGGTTGAACTAGATGGACTTGTGTCTTTTTTTCAACCTCAACAACTATGTAACCAGTGGCGGCTGGTGCTCAAAATTTTTGGGGGGGTGCAAACAAACTGAAAAATTCTTAAAAAAACCCCATCAAACGCAGCCACTGTGCCCATCAAACACAGCCACTGTGCCCATCAAACGCAGCCACTGTGCCCATCAAACGCAGCCACTGTGCCATCAAACGCAGCCACTGTGCCATCAAACGTAGCCACTGTGCCATCAAACGCAGCCACTGTGCCATTAAACGCAGCCATTGTGCCCATCAAACGCAGCCAATGTGCCCATCAATTGCAGCCACTGTGCCCCATAAAATACAGCCACTGTGACCATCAATTGCTCCCACAGTGCCCATCAATTGCAGCCACTGTGCCCTGTAAAATGCAGCCACTGAACCATCAAACGCAGACACTGTGCCATATCAAATGCTGCCAGTGTGCCCCCCCCCCTGCCGGCCCGCCGTCTGCACTTACCTATATCGGTGGGACAGCTCCTTGATGTCTTCTCCTGTTCTCTCCTCCCGTCCTCTGCTATGATTGTACGTCTGGTGTCCAATCACAGTGCCTGTTGTTTCAGCCAATCAGGTGATGGGTAACAGATCCGAGCACCTGATGGGCGGAGAGGCGGTTTAGTGTTAGGAAAGCGAATATTCATTCGCTTTTCTAACACAGCTGAGTGACCTGCGAGCGCCCAGCATGGCGCTCGCAGGTCACCTATTTTGATTACTATTAGTGCCTATGGCTCTAATCAGGTCCTTCAAAGTCATCCCCCGTCGCTGTAATTCAGGCACCCTGCGCCCGAAAATGGGCCGGGCGCCTGAATTGGGGGTGGCAGTGACGGCCATAGATAGATTCATGCAATTCATGAATCTATCTATTGGTGCTAGAGGGCGTGGCTGGAGAGAGGGGGCGGCACCCTTGTACCCTTAATGCACTGGCCACCACTGTATGTAACTATATAAAAGATCAGGTCCCTTTCCTACCCCTGCTAGACGTGACTTTGCTGTGGGGTAAACACTGTAAAAGCTCAAGACTGGATAGACACAATTACAAATTCTTTGAAGAAAACTGACAAAAGGCATAATGAAGAAGTAAAGAAGTGTACTGGACTCAGTTTGGCTATGCCACCAGGTAGAAGGAGCTTTTGGATATAATGTATATAATAAAGTTGGAATCTGAATCCGATACCAGCAGGACAGAATTTTGAAGCCTTGTTCTTGGATCTGGTTCAGTATGAAGGATTTATAGACCAAGTAGATTGTTCTGTAAGTTGGTGGCTCAGTGAAAAAAGTTTGTAATTTTGTTTCCTATTACATGTGTAAGGGGGCACATAATCCTCTGAGAAAGTGGTCAATAGTTTGTATAGTTAGGATAACAAGTGGGAGGAGAGTACCATAGCATATGTCCTTAAGTCTCTGTCCAGGATAGCTCGTAAAAACTGGTGGAGATGGTATGCCACTCAGGCATCAAACGGGGGGAATGCCAACTTTTGAATTTGTTCATATTGTAGACATCCCAGGGCGGTAAGAAAGTCTTAGTGCCGGAATTTGCCTGTAGGCATTAGTGGGTTCTGTGGCCACGGATTTTAGGGCCTGGAGTGGGGTGAGGAAAACCACAGGGGACAGTGAGTAATACGTATTCACTGAAAAACAAATACAAATTCTTTAGAACTGCAACAATGAACATGCTTTGTATTTATTTTTTATTTATTTTTTTACCATCTGTTGTTTTTTAGGAGAATATTGCAGATGAAGAACCTTTGAAAATTGACAGCGATGAATTGGAGGATACAAATCTCCCACAGCAGTCAGATATTATTGTCCAGAATGAAACCTCCCAACTGTGTGTTGTTGAAGATCAGACACCAGATACTAATAACACAGGAGACCCAGTTCTTGAGGACATCAATGAACAGGCAGATTCGGAGAGGAGAAGTCCAATACATGAAGACTCCTTAATATACACTGCAAGACCTAGGACTGCATTTGAAGAGGAGAACACACCTCCGATGGATAAGCCTCTTGTGAGTATTATCAGGGTTACCAGTGTTGACTGATACATGGTGAAACACATACCATACAAAAAAGAAATATTACTTTATACACATGAGCTAAACTTGTCATGGAAGAAACAGGGATGCTAAAATCACTGACCTCGTTCTGCAAATGCTAGCTACCTGGCTTTCATACCAAGCTTTTGTCTTCAATATTTTGTAAATCACTGACCTTGAATAAGTACGCAGTTTAGGAGTTTTATCTTCACTTGCTGCATACTCATTTTGGGTCAGTGATTTAGCGGTTAGCAGTGGCAGCACAATGGCTTAGTGGTTAGCATTTCTGACCAACCAGGACATTATCTGCATGGAGTTTAAATGTTCTCCCTGTGCCCGTGTGGGTTTCCTCTGGGTTCTCCGGTTTCCTCCCACACTCCAAAGACATGTTGGTAAGTTAATTGGCTTCTTTCTAAAACTGTCTTTATTCTGATGTTCGGCTGAGCGTGCACAAGATGGTTGTCTCATCATCGGCCTCAGCAGCAGTTAAAATGCTTTTAGCCTACAACTAGGCAGCCAGCATTTTCAAAAGGAAATCAGCAGTAGTAGCCTACATATATTTTTTTGTGTTTCCTGTATTTTATACACCTAAAGAAATGTTATTCCTCCCTTTCCATCAGGGGCTCTGAGGGTGACATGTACCTTCTATGTTTTCTAGCTCTGCTTGTACTAGTTTAGAGTCTTACTTTTTCTACTGAACAAAGAGGAGTCTTAAAGCGAAGTTCCAGCCGTTAATGTGTTTACTAAAAGCCAGCAGCTACAAAAAGTGTAGCTGCTGACTTTTAATAAACACACACTCACCTGTTTAATGATCCAGCGATGCTGCTGCCCGAACCCTCGGTTCTCTCCCTCGCCTCTCCCCAACGCCGGCATTAATAGTGTGGGCACCCGGCTGTGACAGCTTGCGGCTTCACAGCCGGGTGCGTCCTGCGCATGCGTGATTCGTGCTGCGCCTCCTGAACGGCCGGGCAATCTTCAGCTGTGATGTGTCTCAGAAGATTGCAGGGAGGGAGGGGGAGAGGAGAACTTCCGCTGTAAGGGGGTGAGGAGTCCATAAAGCAGAAGTTTCACTTTTGGGTGGAACTCCGCTTTAAGCTGACCATACATGCATAGAATTCTCCAGCAAGGATGGAGGAATATTCCCTGCTGGCTATTGTGTTTTGACAACAGACTCTAGTGCCTGTCAGAATACCTGAACAGTGGCTGTATCTGATTGGGTACAGTGACTGTATGGCCAACACGTTTCTACCCAGCTCCCTTGACAAAATTTGATTCAATAATCAACTTTTGACCAGGTCAAGGGCATCTAAGTTGGTACCATCTTTGAAAAACTTGCCATGTATGCGGATGACCTTCTGTTTTTGAACGACTCCGGCCCCTCTCTTCGGGAGGCCCTGCAGGTTCTCTCCGGTTCCACTGATTGCTCCAGTTTTAAAGTTAACTGGGACAAGTTTAGATACTGCCAATTGACATTGTAGCTAAAACTCTAGCTGACTCAAATCTCCCACTACTATGGACCGCCAAAATGAAATATCTTGGCATTTATATTTCATCATACTCCCTTGATTATTGTGCATTGAATCTAGCCCCACTGTTACAAGTTTTGAGGGCTAGACTGAAGGCCTGGGCTCATCTCCCTTTATCTCTGATTGGGAGAATCAATTTATTTAATATGAAACTTTTATCAGTATTCCTGGTTGTTCTACGACATTCCCCTGTGTGGACACAAACAAAAAATGTTTCGCCTCATAAATACTATCCTGATCTCCTCTTTTTGGGGCCCAGACCAGCCAAGATTTAAATTGACAGTACTGCAAAGACCCTGGGGGGAAGGAGGTCTGGCTTGTCCTGATCTTCATAAATATTTCCTAGCTGCCTTATTGTCGCATGGACACAATTGGCTGGTCTCAGACTAATCCAATGCAGCAGTGGTTCTGGAGGCGGCCTACTTGGGCTCCTACAAAGTGCTAAGAAGCCTAATTTACCGTGGGCCCAGAGCACCTTTTTCTTTGAAAGCGGCCATGAAAACTGTTGTGAAAGCACAGCTAGCAGCTAATTCTCTACATTCTATGCCCCCTGGACACATTTCACCACATAACCCTCTTTGGTATAATCTGAAGCTATCAGAATTTATGTCAATACCTGATCCTAGTGTGTGGGCACTCAAAGGTATTAAATATGTGGGTCAAATATGTACTGGGGGCGACTACATACTTTTGATGAGCTAAAACAAAAATATGACCTCCCTAATTCACATTTGTTTAGGTTTCTGCAACTTAGACACGCCTACAATACCCAATTTGAAAATTTCCAGGTGGCCATCTACACTTCAAGCCTGGACGCTCAGGGATGATTCTCTACCCAAGCCCTAGTCTAGCATATATAAAATGTTATTACCCAATGTGCACATAGGCCTAGATGCTCTGAAAGCTAAATGGGTGACGGACTTCCCCACACAGGTCTCGGAAGAGTGGGAAGAAATGTGGGAGTGCTCCTTCTCCCAGCTGGTTTCTTACTTTATACATATATTTTGGAGATGTTCCTTGGTTAGACCTTTTGGACTGGGGTTACTGCGACTATTCTGGCAGTCACTACAATCCAAATCCCATTGACAGTGGACGTATGTTTACTGGGACTTGTAAATCCTCTGGCCCACAGCCAGGCGGTTAGAACCCTCTTAGGGATACTACTTTACTATGCTCGTAAAGCTATTGTCCTACGATGGAAATCCCCCTCTGTTCCATCAATTAACTTGTGGAAACGTTTGATTAATTCAGCCCTTCCATTATATAAAATGACATACTTGTCTAGAGGCTGTGCCAAGAAATTTCATAAAGTGTGGAACATTTGGGTGGATTTCCCCTATACTAATTTTGATTCCCCGGAAGACTAGTTCATACTGTATTTAGTCAACTACTATCAGTGGACATTGGTGGTGGAACTCTGCAGTTATGTTTTATTCTGGGGAGATGCTCCTGTTGTCTGGGATCGGGGAAGGGGTGCATTTTATCATTCTATGACTCGTACCTTGTAGGATGTCTGGGACTAGATTAATTGGTAAAAGTCCGAACAGTTCAGCCTTCACCGGCGGTTAGAGCGTACCATTTGTTTTTGTTAGACTTAGGTATTTTGGTTAACTAGGTTCTTTAGTTTTTTTTCTTATTTTTGTGTAAGTGAGCCTGGGTATAGGCTTTGTTTTATACATTACTTTGAAAAATTGTAATAAATATAATTTTCCCCCAAAAAATAATTGACTTGTTGAATTGAGAGGGGGGCAACAAAGGCGCCTACAGCTTGAATTCAAACAATATGTGACAGCCTTTACTCCTGTTGTGTATATAATAAAAAAATAAAAAAGCAGGTGGGCAGACTTGGTAACTAAAGCAGCTTGCATGCTTCAGAACAGGGTTGCTTGATTCAGTCTAGTCGAACATTCATGTGTATGTTTGCACTGGGCAACACAGGGGCAGCAGAGTGATTGAATCGTACCTAAATGTTTGACCTCTATTCTATGTCTGTTTTCTTTGTGCAGAATTTGGTATGGTCGTTTGGCATGAACAATACTATCCCTGTTTATAATCTTCATGATGAAGAGCATCAAATGCTTGTTTATGTCTGTGCTCACACAGCTGTCATTCACGACTTCACTCTTAACCGCCAGCGCCACCTACAGGTATGAATTGGATATATCAGTTACATTTATGTGGCATGTTGCATTACTGTATGAAAAATGGGCACCATTCTTCTTTAAACTTTCATTTAAATAGTATTCCATTCACAAATATTAATTAAAAAAAATCTAATACTTAAAGCAAAAATGCCATATATTATATATATTATATTATTTTTTCAGAGTGCAATTGCAGAAAAATACTTGCTGATCCTGCCAGAAATCCAATATGCTTGTAACTTCCTGTGTACTGACCTGAAATCTCAAAAAACTTGATCAGACTTCCCAGTTCTGTCTGTAAACTGTAGAACATCCTCAACCTATGATATGAAGATTAAGAAGGGGAAGCAGTTTGTAGTCCAGATCAGACCAGCCTAGCCTAGGCTGACAATACTGCTGCTCCATAGAGCACAGAGAGTAAGTGCTGTCACCCTAGGATAGGAAGTGCAAAATACCAGGTGAAAATAATGGAAAAAAAGTTTGAAAAAAGAAAACAAAGACAGCAACCATATCTAGAGAGGGAACTACTATATATTACAGTTTTATTCTTGGGTTTCTATACAATTAAAGTTAAAAATGGATAGGCTTTCATATTTGAAAACATATATTGACCTTCAAAAGGTTGTGGAATTTTATAGGCAATCTATTAAGGCACTGATAGACACATCTGTGGGAAAATGGCAACCAGTCGGGTTTCATACCCTCACCTCTATGGTAGCCATACCTCCAAACCTAGATGCTTCAGTGTATGTAAATAAGTTCTCTAGTTGTACATCTTAGCCCGAGAGTTGGATTTAACCTGCTTATCCAGATTTTACAGATTTTCTGAATGAGTGTCTAGTTTTACTGGTGATTAAATAACCTCACTATACTCCTACAGGGGCACTGTAGTTGCATTTCTTGCATGTGTGTTAGTGAAGACAGGAGATGGATTGCTACAGCTGACTGCGGACCAGAGAGTCTTATCATTGTATGGGATTCTTTTTCTGGGTAAGGTCAACTATATGCTTTATTCTCTAATAATATAACCTCCGACATGGTTGTAAAGTACCAGTATATTCACTGGCATCACTTGTTGCTGATACAAGACTACTTCACATAAATGCAGTTGCATCATCAAAAAAAAATGCATGTGGGATCCTTTCTTTGATTTGACAGAAAGCATGTGACGAATCTTAAATCTGGTATTTTTATTTTAGTACTATTATATGGTTTGGGGATATCCTTAAAGAAGAACTCCAGATTCAGCCCAACATTCAGTATACATTTGTGTGATCATGGTGTAAATATGTACAATTTTCTGTAAAAATGATTTCCCTTGGCTCACTACAGTCTCCAGGAAAAACAAAGAAGTAATGTAAACTTGAGTATCCTCTGCATCTCTGTTAGCAAATATTTTTCTATTGGTGCTGCTGATCGAAAAATTGCTTTATGCATAGCAACATCTAATAACTGAGTTGGATAAGTATGAACAGTCTACGTTGTGGGATTGGAAGAGGGTGCAGACTTATACCAGAAATGGGGTGTAGGGGGGCAGCCACACAGGAATGTTGGATTTTATCATAATGCTGTACCTGCAACCACTATGTAGATTTCAATACATTACCTGTTCTTGGACAGTGAAGACTGTTGCTCCTCTGAAATTGCAGTGGGGCTTTAAGGGGACAGTTTTGGCAAATATGTGCTTCCTGGAGTTCTTCTTTAATAAGTCAACTAATTGTATTGTTAGGTTTGAAGTCAGCAGTTTATAAGTGCGATAAAAGTGGTTAAAGCATGACCATATCTATTACCTTCGCACACCAGATGTCACCATATTGTGAAGCAGTGCTTCAAACTGCGCCCCCCCCCCCTCCGGTTGTAAAGAAGGCTCAGTTCACACCTAGGCATTCCGGATTGCTGTGATTCTGCCTGCAATTTCAAAATTGACGGACAGACACGCTTGCGATCCCATTACTTTAAATGGCACCCCAATCGCGGTGCGATTTTGTGGCAATTGTCCCTCAACAAATTGCGACAAAATTGCAGGACGCTTGTTGCCCAAAAGAAGCTCTGGAATACCTAGGTCATAAATGTATCTTTATACACTGATCGGTGCTAATAATATGCACCGACACTGTACTAATGACAACGGCTGAGAAGGGGTTAATATCTAGGGGCATCCAAGGGGTTAATTGTGTGCCCAACAATGTGTAATGTGTGTACTGATTTTTACCATTGACTGGCTTGTTTATTTTCCCTGCTTTGCAAGCGAACATTTCCTTTGTATAGAGCCCTGTGTTGATTGTCAACACAGGGCTCTGGGCTGTGACACAGCCAGTCAATAGGTCCCGGCCATGAATCACTGGTTGGGCTCTGCTGACATACTCCCACTGTGTCAAATCACAGGGGAGTAGGCGGGCAGGGGCATGCACCCGAAACCCTAAGCCTAGATTCACACTGTAGCAATGTGAGAACCAGTGCGATTCCAGCGCCGGTTCCCACATCGCATCTCTCCCGCTGCCCTCTGAGAACTGCTGTGGGTGTCAATAGAATGTTAATAACACCCCCAGATCGGTTTACAGATTGCAGTGCGAACTGTGGATTCGGACAGGAATCGGATCGAATGGGTGAGAACACACGAACATGCGATCTGATTCTAGTGCAGGAAAAAAAATCCCTGCATCTTTTTTGTGCAAATCCAATGCGAGTTCAGCCATACAACTGTATGGCTGAACTCGCATTGCACAGACATCGCATATGATCGGCAGTGTGAGTGCGAATCATATGTGATGTCTGTGTTCGCTACAGTGTGACCCTAGGCTGAAACAGGCAGTGATGGGTATGTCGCGGTGCTTGTAGCTGCCACCCCATCGCAGTATATGTACTGCGGCGGGTTGGCAAGTGGTTAATTACCAATGGTATTTGTAATATGCAGCATGAAGGGGTTAATGTGTATTATCAATGCTGCATTAGTTACAACTGGCAGTTAATTAACCCCTTTGTGTTGCATTAGTGGCATCAGTGTTAATTAACTGCTGCAGCATGCAGGGGTTAATTAACACTGACACTGGTGCCACTAATGCAGCCCAAAGGGGTTAAAAAACTGCCACTTGTCACTAATGCAGCATTGATAATACACATTAACTACCCTTCATGCATATTAAAAAAATACCATTGATAATATATTAACCGCCCCCCAAAAAAGAGTTAACAAATTAGTCTGCAGATGGCTTACTTACTATTGCTTGGTTCCTCCTCCTCTAGATCACACTCCCTCCTGTCGAGAAACATCCCCTATCTGATAGTGTCTGCCCTGTACTGCACAGGCGCACAAAGGAGACGCCGAAAGTCTCCGAAGATGAACGGCTGTTCAGTGCGGATCTTTCTCGTCAGAACAGCGCTGCGCCTGTGCAGTACAGGGCGGACAGCCCAACACTATCCCACGGGGGGGGGGGGACTTTCTTGTCAGAACAACGGCAGTCGGGCGGAGATTGCTCCGCCTGACAGGGAAGTGAAGGGCTCGTCCTTGCTGTGCACTAGCGCATGGCACAGACATCATAGCAGCTCTGACTGGCTGTGCAGTATTCTGTGTGTACAGTCCAGCCACTTCACCTGCGCCCCCCTTCCTCTAGTAATTTGTCCCGCCCAGGGCATCCGCCCCTTCCGCCCCTGCCTTGTACCGACCCTGTTGTGAAGCAAACCAATATTAACAAAGCAGACTATCACTATTTACCAGGGACATTACTGTTTCATGAGGTGCATGGTGTGTTGCTGAGCTGAATATTGATTTAGACCATAAAACATCTGGTTCCAATATATAAAAATTACAGACAATTAATACTCAAAATATTCTTTCATGCCATCCAAGGAGCAACAGTATACATTTTTGTATGTTACCAAACCATGACTTGTAAGCTACTATACCATTTGCACTAAAACAATAAAACACTGGGGACTGTTTACCGTATTGGAATATTAATATATATATATATGGCATACTTTGTATGTCTGTAACACTTATAGTGATGCAACAATTGATTTTCCTGTACAGCCTCCAGTAGGTACAGTGGTTGAACTGCCATGCATGCCATGGGTGCAGTTATAAACAGGCACCGAAAGCTGGGAATACTTCTGATTTCACTAACGAGGATCTGGCAGTCTATTCACGATGGTGTGGAACTTACTGGGGGTTACTAGAAGTCTGCCCCTAAACAGAAAGATGTACAGAGGTTACCCTGATGTACAGTGGCACCATCCGATGTCCCTATCATGTCACTCAAGGAATAAGTTAGGTTGTCCTCTTCAGTAAGCCAAATGATTATAATAGCTTCCTGTAACAGTATACCAATCCAATGTACACTCTATTCACTAGATCATATTTTTTTTACATGTATTCCATTTCAGTAGTCAAGCCACCAAAAAGTAATATTTCAAATTACTTTAGTTTACTTATTTCAGGTATAGTTGGGCTGAACCACCCACTTGTTTGAGGATTCCAGAGGAATTGCCTCATCACCAGGATTCTTGATTATAACCTCCCCTGCCCTGATTAGGATATCTTGTTTACTACTGCCATCTCTATCATGTAAAACAAATTAAAAATCCTACAGGAAGAAAGAGGTCCTAATTCAATAAATGGGGTAAGTCTGATAAGTGGTATCTAAAGTGCAGAATGCAGAACATTCATAGCTGGAACCTCAGATGCTGTATAGTAAGATGCTAAAATGTGACCCAGGCCATCAATATCCTTCCAAAAGTGTAATACCAATTTTGACCCTTTCAGCAAACAAAAGCATCTTATGCTATTCAAGTTTTGTCGAGTTAAAGTCATCTTGTTCTGCTATTCATCCCCAGGTTATCGTCTTACTTTTAAATAATATACTTGATACAAAAAGACTGGGTCTGACATACATGAGAAATACAAGCTAATTCACTTAGCTGTATTTGCAATAAGAGTTGTTATTTTCAGCCATGTGACTTTAATTTTCAACTCTTGGCTCTCAGTGCTCAAAATAATGGAGGTTATTGCCAACAATTATCTGTATTATTATCATTTCCATCTTGTGTTCTGCAGCATCCCTGTTCATACGATATTCCAGAGTCATCCAGAAGGGGGAGTAGTTGCCATAGCTATGTCACAGAATGCAAAGTACTTGGCTACTATTGGAGGAGGAACAGTTCAGGTATACTGCGATCAGTTTTTCATGTACATGGTATTTCATTATATAATAAAAAAAAACACTCAAAATATATATTTAACCAATCGAGCCATTAATTGTTGAAGAGATCTCCTTATCCATTCACTTTTGCTTTCTAGATTGTTCATAGGTACCCCTTCCTACATTCACTTGGGTTCATTGAGTGTTCATCTTTTATATTTGATGTGTGTTATAGATGCCCTGCATTATGATGATACCATTGCCCTTATTAGGCTTCATGTACACTGCTGCTGGTAAACGGACATTTAGGAGCAGTTGGGCGTTTTTTCAGCTGCCCCTGAACTCTCTTCTATGTTATCTTATCAGTACTTGTACACAGGGTCCTTTATAGTCGTTGCCAGGCAGTTGAGTTTAGAAGCATTTTTTGGAAAGCAAAAAAAATGCGTTCAGGACAGATGTTTAGAGGCATTTAAAATGGCAAATGCCTGTAACAGCTTGTAAACGCGGTAACTCGCGTTTAGCCGCGTTTCGTTTACTAGGACATTTTTAATGGAGATGCGTTTTTTTTTGTTTTTTTTTCAAATATTAAAAAATGTTTCTAAACGCAAATGCAGCTAAATGTGGCATGTAAATGCGGCAAAATGGACGTTTTTAAACGTCTGTTACTATCTGTCAAGTTAAATCGTTCAGGAGAGATTTTAAAACGCCCCGTTTACATTAAGCCTAAGGGTCATTTTCTTGTGAAAAAAAAAAAAGCCTAAGGGTCATGCAAAAAGTCTGTGCTATCTTTTATTAGGCAAATTCCTACTGGCTGATTTGCCACTACAGGGCTTGATTTGGTAGATTGTTGGCAGAGTGAATACATTACTGATTGTGTCCTTTCCTTGTATGTGACAGATGCTGCTGGATATGAATGAGCATATAACTTACTCTATGTGACAGCGCTAGACTTCAGTGGTGTCACATTGGGAGTTCATAGCCTTGTGTAAGTATGACTCTGGCAAGTCATATGAGGGGCGTTCAAGTCAAACTGGGACTTTTCATTTTACAGGTATAAAAAGGGATGCTAGCGTGGCGGTACTACACGCAATAGTAAGTGGCAAGTGTGTCTTATTACTTATAGGCAGCGCACATGTCGAGTGCCAGTCCAGAGACCATTAATCAAGATGGCAGACAACAGTGTTAGTGCGTGCATGGAACAGCGTGTGGCAATGAAGTTTCTTAATGAAGGCGTAAAACCCGCCGATATCTACTGAAGACTTCAAGCACAGTACGGTGATGAGATGCTCAGTCGCAGTAAGGCATTTGAATGGTGTAAACGTTTCAAAGATGGTCATACGTCCGTCAGTGACCATCCCTACCATGGTGGTTCCCAGCCCACAGCAGTCATTCCTGTGAACAGGGAACACCTGGTCCTGGATGACTGACGCATAACCTGTCGTGAAATTGCACAAGAGTCTAATCTTTCTGATGATGAAGGGAAGCAGACTGTTCTAGGATGGTTCAGGCGTACTGACAAATCTTTCAATATCAAAGCTTTCCAGACATTAGTTAAACGCTGAGAAAGTGTAGAAATGTAGCAGGGGAGTATGTTGAATAAAAAAAAAAATGCAGTTTCCACTTCTTGAAACTTGTTCTTTTATTATATAAACTCAAGAGTCCCGGTTTGACTTGAACACCCCCGTAGCTTTCGGAAAACTTTTTGTTGCTCCCAGAAGCTGAAGAGAGCAACGGGGGTGCAAAAGAAGGGAAGTATATGCTGCTAAAGAGGGCTAACTTAAAGTGAACATGTTATTTTGCTCTGTGTGGGCTAAGCATAGTTTCACCATGAGTATCCTCCCTGTGCCTCTTCCATCTCATGCTTTTCACACAGGTACTTTGTAACATATTCCCTTTAATGATGTAGATTATATTTTATCTTATATATTTTCTGCAGAAAGTCTGTATTTGGGACTGGACCACAGGATCTGAAACACCAGTCTGTACTGCTGAGCTTAATGGAGAATTTGGTCTTCAGGTAACAACACAAATTGCTATGTATGATGCTGACCTAGGCCTGATCTAAATTGTTCGAGTAAGCACAGTTAGTGTTAATGTAAATATTTAGTGCATATGCTTAGCTAATATAAAATGGACCTGGTTAGAACTAGATTTAAACCAGAGTTTACCCATGCTTAAAGTGACTGTAAGGGTTTTTTTTTTTAAATAACAAACATATCATACTTACCTCCACTGTGCAGCTCATTTTGCACAGAGTGGCCCCAAACCTGGTCTTCTGGGGTCCCCCGACGGCTCTCGCGGCTCTTCCCCACATCAGATAACCCCCTGGGAGAAGTGTCCTTCCAGGGGATTACCTTGCGGGCGAGCTCCAGAGTCCAGCATTTGGCGTCCATAGAGGTTGAATGCAGGACTCGGCCCCGGCGCCTGCGTCATTGGATTTGATTGACAGCAGTGGGAGCCAATGGCTGCACTGCTATCAATCTATCCAATCAAGTGCCGAGAACCCCCAGGTAGAGAGACAGGGCGTCCCCGTGGGTCAAGTTCCAGGGCTCAGGTAAGTAAAACAGGGGAGCTGGGGGTAGGTCACTGCCAGGTGTTTTTTCACCATAATGAATAGGATGCATCAAGGTGAAAAAACACGTAGGTTTACAACGCCTTTAACCGCTTCAGCCCCGGACCATTTTGCTGGCCAAAGACCAAAGCACTTTTTGCGATTCGGCACTGCGTAGCTTTAACTGACAATTGCGCGGTCGTGCGACGTGGCTCCCAAACAAAATTGACATCCTTTTTTTCCCACAAATAGAGCTTTCTTTTGGTGGTATTTGATCACCTCTGCGGTTTTTATTTTTTGCGTGATAAACAAAAAAAGAGCGACAATTTTGAAAAAAACGCATTATTTTTTACTTTTTGCTACAATAAATATCCGCAAAAAATATATTAAAAAAAAATTTTTCTTCAGTTTAGGCCGATACGTATTCTACATATGTTTGGTAAAAAAATTGCAATAAGGGTATATTGATTGGTTTGCGCAAAAGTTATAGTGTAGGGGAGGATAGTTTTATGGCATTTTTATGAATCGTTTCTTTTTTACTAGTAATGGCGGTGATCAGCGATTTTTTATCATGACTGTGACATTATGGCGGACACGTCGGACAATTTTGACCTAATTTTGGGACCATTGGCATTAATACAGCGATCAGTGTGATTAAAAATGCATTGATTACTATAAAAATGTCACTGGCAGTGAAGGGGTTAACACTAGGGGGCAGTGAAGGGGTTAATGTGTGTCCTAGTTTGTGTTCTAACTGAAGGGGGATGGGGACTGTGCAGGGAAACTAACAGATCGCTGTTCATACTCTGTATTAACAGACGATCTGTCAGTTCCCTGCTCAGAGAACCGGAAACTGTGTGTTTACACACACAGTTCTGGGTTCTCCGTGTGCCCTGAGCGATTGCGGGAGCCCGGCGGTGACCGCCGGGCACTCGCATCGGCTCGGGGAGCAAGCGGGGCCCCCTAGTGGCCATAGGGCAAAGCGACTTTACATAACGTCGTTTCGCCCAGCTGTGCCATTCTACCGCAGTACAACTGCAGCGGCTGGTCGGCATGTGGTTAAACCTTATTGGATGGTGGCGACTAAGATGATTAGCCTATATACTCTGTAAAGTGCTAAAAAATTTGTTGATACTACAGTGGGAACGGAAAGTATTCAGACCCCCTTACATTTTTCACTCTTTGTTATATTGCAGCCATTTGCTAAAATCATTTAAGTTCATTTTTTTTCCTCATTAATGTACACACAGCACCCCATATTGACAGAAAAACACAGAATTGTTGACATTTTTGCAGATTTTTAAAAAAAGAAAAACTGAAATATCACATAGTCCTAAGTATTCAGACCCTTTGCTCAGTATTTAGTAGAAGCACCCTTTTGATCTAATACAGCCATGAGTCTTTTTGGGAAAGATGCAACAAGTTTTTCACACCTGGATTTAGGGATCCTCTGACATTCCTCCTTGCAGATACTCTCTAGTTCTGTCAGGTTGGATGGTAACCGTTGGTGGACAGCCATTTTTAGGTCTCTCCAGAGATGCTCAATTGGGTTTAAGTCAGGGCTCTGGCTGGGCCATTCAAGAACAGTCACGGAGTTGTTGTGAAGCCACTCCATTATTTTAGCTGTGTGCTTAGGGTCATTGTCTTGTTGGAAGGTAAACCTTCGGCCCAATCTGAGGTCCTGAGCACTCTGGAGAAGGTTTTCATCCAGGATATCCCTGTACTTGGCCGCATTCACTTTTCCCTTGATTGCAACCAGTCGTCCTGTCCCTGCAGCTGAAAAACACCCCCACAGCATGATGCTGCCACCACCATGCTTCACTGTTGGGACTGTATTGGACAGGTGATGAGCAGTGCCTGGTGAAAAATGTAAGGGGGTCTAAATACTTTCCATCCCCACTGTATATACAGTAAATTAGATTAATAAATGGATAGATATATTGGTGCAGTATACATGAACAGACTTAATTAATAGCTGTCCCATTTTTATGTTAACATTTCAGATTTCTTTATGAAATTACCGTACCTAGGTACACAGATATACATTTGCTTACTAACTCAAAATGCGCTGCAGACATATAAATGGCTGTAAATCAGGGGTGTCTAACCTTTTGAGCCTCCTGGGCCACATTGGAAGAAGAATTGTCTTGGGCCACACATAAAATACACTAACAATAAAGATAGCTGATGAGCAGAAAAAGTCGGGCAGATCACAAGATCGCTGATATAGATAATGTATCTATCTGAGTAATACACGTCATTTTTTTGTAATATTTTTTATTACAAAAGTAAAAGAGGGCCACATAAAACTAGTGTAATATTTGACAGTGTTTTTGATAAACTAACACATCAGTATCTGGTTGGATGGATGTTGTAGCAATTCTCAATGAAGTCCCAAGGTGCTCATCAGATATTTTGGTTCTAATTTTGCCCTTTGTGTGCTTAATCCTTGAAAATAGTTGCTCACAAAAATACAGTATCTCACAAAAGTGAGTACACCCCTCACATTTTTGTAAATATTTTATTATACCTTTTCATGTGACAACACTGAAGAAATGACACTTTGCTACAATGTAAAGTAGTGAGTGTACAGCTTGTATAACAATGTAAATTTGCTGTCCCCTCCAAATAACTCAACACACAGCCATTAATGTCTAAACCGCTTGCAACAAAAGTGAGTACACCCCTAAGTGAAAATGTCCAAATTGGGCTCAATTAGCTATTTTCCTTTCCCGGTGTCATGTGACTCTTTAGTGTTACAAAGTATCAGGTGTAAATGGGGAGCAGGTGTGTTAAATTTGGTGCTGTCGCTCTCACTCTCTCATACTAGTCACTGGAAGTTCAATATGGCACCTCATGGCAAAGAACTCTATGAGGATCTGAAAAAAAGAATTGTTGCTCTACATAAAGATGGCCTAGGCCAGTGATGGCGAACATTGGCACCCCAGATGTTTTGGAATTACATTTCCCATGATGCTCATGCACTCTGCAATGTAGTGGAGCATCATGGGAAATGTAGTTCCAAAACATCTGGGGTGCCAAGGTTCCCCATCACTGGCCTAGGCTATAAGAAATTGCCAAGACCCTGAAACTGAGCTGCAGCATCGTGGCCAAGACCATACAGTGGTTTAGCAGGACAGGTTCCACTCAAAATATTCCCTGCCATGGTCGACCAAAGAAGTTGAGTGCACGTGCTCAGTGTCATATCCAAAGGTTGTCTTTGAGAATTAGAGGTATGAGTGCTGCCAGCATTGCTGCAGAGGTTGAAGGGGTGGGGGGGTCAGCCCGTCAGTGCTCAGACCATACGCCGAACACTTCATCAAATTGGTCTGCATGGCTGTCGTCCCAGAAGGAAGCCTCTTCTAAAGATGATGCACAAAAAAGCCCGCAAACAGTTTGCTGAAGACAAGCAGACTAAGCACATGAATTACTGGAACCATGTCCTATGGTCTGATGAGACCAAAATAAACTTATTTGGTTCAATTGGTGTCAAGTGTGTGTGGCGGCAACCAGGTAAGGAGTACAAAGACAGGTGTGTCTTGCCTACAGTCAAGCATGGTGGTGGGAGTGTCATGGTCTAGGGCTACATCAGTGCTGCCGGCACTGGGGAGCTACAGTTCATTGAGGAAACCATGAATGCCAACATGTACTGTGACATACTTAAGCAGAGCATGATCCCCTCTCTTCGAAGACTGGGCCGCAGGGCAGTATTCCAACATAATGACCCCAAACACACTTCCAAGATGACCACTGCCTTGCTAAAGAAGCTGAGGGTAAAGGTGATGGACTGGCCAAGCATGTCTCCAGACCTAAACCCTATTGAGGATCTGTGGGGCATCCTCAAATGGAAAGTGGAGGAGTGCAAGGTCTCTAACATCCACCAGCTCTGTGATGTCGTCATGGAGGAGTGGAAGAGGACTCCAGTGGCAACCTGTGAAGCTCTGGTGAACTCCATGCCCAAGAGGGTTAAAAAAAAATAATGATGGCCACACAAAATATTAACACTTTGGGCCCAATTTGGACATTTTCACTTAGGGGTGTACACACTTTTGTTGCCAGCGGTTTAGACATTAATGGCTGTGTGTTGAGTTATTTTGAGGGAACAGTAAACTTACACTGTTATACAAGCTGTACACTCACTACTTTACATCGTAGCAAAGTGTCATTTCTTCAGTGTTGTCACATGAAAAAGATATAATAAAATATTTACAAAAATATGAGGGGTGTACTCACTTTTGTGAGATACTGTAGGTGCTGATGACATGAATAAGGTATGATTGTGAAGAGTAGGATATTTTTCTTTGGGAAGATAAAACTAATAAAAGCCCAGTGAAGAGACATTGTCAAATGTATGTGTTTGCTAAGTGTAAATGCATTTTGACAAAAAATTGCCAAAAGAGTATCAAAATTTTTAAGTACATTCATGATTTTGTGTTGGGCCACATTCATAACCGCCATGGGACGCAGGTTGGACACCCCTGTAGATGTTCACATGCACTGTAATAGGTCTTTGCCATTGCATTACTTATGAGATAGCTAAAGTATATAAGGAAGTTATATAAAGTATATAAGGGGTTAATTGCAATATTGTAACCTTCAAATTTACACTGTTTCTGCATCAGTAATGCAAGTCTGGCTAGATGTTTATACATTGTCAATATCTGTTCACATTTCAGAAATATATTATATTTAATCCTCAAGATCACACACAAATAATTACCAACAGTGAAACACAAGTGATATTTTACTCATGGGTAAGTAGAACATCTAAGACTACCACATATTTGTCTTTATCATTCACTATTTTTCAGTAGTTGCACACACTGAAATTATTGATATATACCTTGCCCAAAAGAAAAATTTATTAACATAAATAACTGCATACCCTCTTGACATTGTGCCACCTGGCCAAAATCTGTCTCGAGGAGGTATTCACAGAATATCTAAATTGGTTTATGTCTGCATAGGCCGCTGCTGATTATGCCTCTGGAACTGCCATATCTCTATATTTACTATCAGCTATGCTTCAGCTGTGCCCTCACTGGCATCAGTTGATCAGTTGCAGTGGCGTTACCAGTGCCAATAGATCCATTCCTATGCCAGCCTGTTTACACAGACCTAAAGTCAAAATTTAGGTCTACTTTAAACCAGATCTGTAGGGATATTAGAATAACTATAAACCTATCTCTAGTAATAATAAGGAGATTTAGCTAATTATGGATTATATAACCTGTAATCTGCTAGCAGGTTAGGGTCAGATGACTTGAAATCAGAGCACCGGTAAACATTCTTATTATGGTGCATAGATAAGGTCATGATTAGTAAGGATGGGCCGAATGACCCCCTGTTCGGTTCGATCCAGAACTTAAGTCTATGGGACCCGAACTAGAAAAATACAAAGTGCCCATTTAAAGGCTTATATGCAAGTAATTGGGCCTACAATGGTTATAGGGGTCCGGGTACTGCCCTGGGGGACATGTATCAATGAAAAAAAAGTTTGTAAAAAACGTCATTTTTAAATGGGCAGTGATTTATTGATGCTTAAAGTGAAAGCATAAATATAGTGGCGGGGGGGTCCCCCCTTAGTCTACCTGCAAAGTGGCACATCTGTATTGTTTAAAGAAGCTGCTGCCGCAATAACTGCATTTATAATACTCAAAAAAATGACATTTTCCCTGAAAGCTTTCTTTATTTTGTAAGCAACAGCTTGGGGAGCCAGATTTTTTGGATACATTTTTCTTTCACAGACTTTGGATAGAAGTAACGGGTGCGGAAAAATTGTAACGGGTGCGGTGGCCCCCTCACACCATAACCCCATAGAGGTAATCTTGATAAAAGCAAGAATTGGCCTAGCTGTAAAAAATTGCAATGATATGCATCTGTCAAACAGGTGCGAAAAAATTGGTCTTTGGGTGTCGGTGGCGCCTTCACACCATAACCCTATAAGAGATACTCTTGATGAAAGCAAGAATTGGCCTTGCTGTCCAAAATTGCAATGATATCCACCTGTCAAACAGGTGCGGAAAAATTGGTCTTTGGGTGGTAATTGTGCCCATGAAACCTACAACTAAAACATTCTTCCAGATGAAATCAACACCCACAACGCTAGGCAGCCTAGAAGCCCTGCAGAGATTCCACATCTCAAAAATACTTAATCTGCGACATTGGCATCAGGGGCTTCATAGGTGCTAGCAATCCATGACTGCTTCATTTTGAGAAATGTCAGACGGTCTACGGAGTCTGTGGACAGACGCATTCTATTACCAGTAACAAAACCTCCAGCAGCACTGAATGCCCATTCAGAAAGTACACTGGATGCAGAGCAGCCCAGGAGTTCAATTGCATACTGGGCAAGTTCTGGCCAGTGGTCTATTCTCATGACCCAGTAATCCAGTAAATCGTCGACTGGAAAGCTCTCCATCTCTGTTTTCGCCCCTAGATAATCGTCCACCATCCTATGGGATGTGGAAGCTGACAGCCCTGGGCAGCGAGGACTAAAAAAATTGTGAAATACTCTCTTGACCAATAGAAGTCTCAAAACTACGTTTTCCACTACGCTGTAATATACCAGAGTCTGGAAAAGCGTTAGATAAACTCCTCTTTAAGGTGTGCTCAAGAGATTTCATCTTCTGCACTCTCTGTGGGGACGGGATGAGTTCTGAGACTTTCCCCCTTGTAACGGTGGTAAAGGAGGGTTGCCAACCAATAGTGATCCTTTTTCCTTTACGCCACTTATTCTTGGGTCCATTCACAGGCTTTGAAGCATGAGGAAGCTCATGCACCGCAAATTTGCGGAGGCATGAGAAGCAGACTCCTCGGGGTCATTGACTATTACAGTATCTGGAACGGCCTCCTCCCAGCCATATACTACTCCCAAGGGTTCTGGAGATGGAAAACCATGCCTTACTGTTTAAGGTATGTCTTCCTCTGCTTCAATGCCTCCAAAACTGCCAGAATCCACCTCCTCCCTCTCCTCCTGTGTGTTCTGTGGTGTAGGAACAATGGTGTCTGCATAAAGTGGGCCTTGCTCTGCCTAGCGTGCCCTGTCCATAATGCCACACAGAGTCTGCTCCAGCAGGAACACAACAGGGATTGTGTCACTGATGCATTGTCACGGTTCACCATCTTTGTGGCCTCCTCAAATGGTGACAGTACAGTGCATGCATCCTTTATGAGCAGCCATTGGCGTGGGGAAAAAAAGCGGAGCCGGCCTTGAGCCTATCGTTGTGCCTTAATCACACAGGTTGATGGCCCTCTGCTGCATGTGCAGCCGCTGCAGCATTGCCAAAGTCGAGTTCCACCTGGTGGGCATGTCACAAATCAGGAGGTTTACGGGCAGGTGGAATTCCCACTGAATTTCAGCCAACCGAGCACTGGCTGTGTATGGCCGCTTGAAATGACTACAGACTTTTCTGGCCTGCTTTAGCAGATCTTCCAACCCTGGATACCTATTTAGGAAATGCTGCACCACCAAATTGAGGACATGTGCCAGGCATGGAACATGTGTCAACTTTCCCTGTCAAAGGGCGGACAGGAGGTTTGTGCCCCTGCAGAGCTGCAAGAATCTCTGCTCCAGTGTGGTTCTTGTCCCCTAGACACACCAGCTGAAACACTGCATGGCACCTTTTAGCCTGACTCATTGAATAGCCCCTTGAACGCTTAGGGATTACTTGTGGTTCATAGGACAATTCAGCAGAGAAAGGCATGGAGGAGGAGGGGGTAGAGCTGACAAATCTCGCATCATCACCACTAGCTGTATGGAGAGGTGGGGGCACAACAAGCTGCAGCACTGAGCCCTGTCCTTCATCTTTCAGAGTTGCAAGCAGAGTTACCCAGTGTGCTGTGAATGAAATATATCATCCCTGACCATGCTTGCTGGACCACGTGTCAGCAGTAACATGGACTTTGCAGCTGACTGCCTTGCCCAACAATGCCACATTGCTACATTGCCTTGCATGTGATGGTACAGAGCTGTAATGGCCTTACGTGAAAAAAAAAAGCGGCTGGGAACCTGGACATTCTGCAAATTTACGGAAGGGGGCAGAATCCACCAGTTGGAAAAGCAAAAGTTGTAGAGCCAGCAGCTTTGACAAGCTTGCATTTAGACGCTGGGCATGTAGGTGGCAGTGACTGTATTTTTTTTCACTGCAGCAGATGGGGCAGAGAAATGTGCCTGCTATAGTCTACAGCTGGTGGTGTACTGCTGGCAGATGTGCTGCAAGGACCTGGGACACCCTGCGCTATACCATTATCTCTGTCAGTGGAAGCTGTTAAGAGGTCATGAGGCATAGCGGGGGGCAGACTGAGGTGAGTAAGGAGCAGGAACAGATTTGCGCTTTCAGGTGCTCTTGCCAACGGGCTGATTGGTGGTAGGTTAAATGCCTTGTCAAGCATGTGGTACCCAAATAGCTGGTGTTTTTGCCGCTTGATGTGCTTGAGACAAATTGCAACAGTGTGATCAGCTGCAAATGTGCTAAAAAGGCCCAGACAGCTGAGCTGTGGGAAGTGGGCCGGGAGATAACAGCTCCACAATGTATTGGAATAAGATGGCTGCTCTCTACTCTTCCATGATGGCTGCCTCGTTGGGGTTGTGCCACACCCTCACTTTCCTCCTCTGCTCTATCTGGCACCCAAGTCGTGTCAATGACCTCATCATCACATCATCATCTTCTCTATCTCATTACCACTGGATACAACTTGGCAATACACTGCGGCTGGGGGAAGTGCAAGTGTTCTCCCCTCTCTGTAGGCTCATGTTCCTGCCTTCTTCAACCTCAGAGCCAACATCTGAATCAAGTAAATGGCTGTGCATCATCAAGGGGCAACTGGCTGACGCTGTGTTCAAATGACTCAGCTGACTCCTCCATGACTGATGCTGGGGCTATGGCAGGAATAGCTGTGGACAAGGAGGCAGGTTTAGCCACTCTGGCAGCTGCAGTGGACTGCGCACTAGTCTCTGCTTGGGTGACGGAGGATGAGGATGGTTTAGTAAGCCAGTCCACTACCTCCTCTGCATGCTGTGGCTGGATAGCACAGGCAACATCACAAAATAGAGGAAATAATGCCCTGCCTAAGGACTTACCACGTCCACCTTTGCCTGTGGACACATATGCTGCTGGCCCCCTCACAGTGCCATGGGAACGTCTGCCTCTCCTTGTTGTCCTCCCAGACATGTTGGGGGGATGCTTATTAACAAAATGTAATAAAGATGTGGAAATGTGTACATGGATGCACTTTAATCAATGTGGTGTTTGGTGCACTTTAACTTGAGAACTCATTACGCACACACACGCCACTGATACACTATAATATACTGCAGTGAAACTGCAGTGACCCACTGCAATATACTGCGGTAAATGTGCAGAAATGCACAGAAATATACTGCCTTAAACGTGCAGTAACGCACTAAACTATATTGCGTTAAACGGATGGTAACGCACTGAAATATATGGCGTTAAACTTGCAGTAACGCACTGAACTATACTGCGCTAAATGGAAGGTAACGCTCTGAAATATACGGTGTTAAGCTTGCAGTAACAAACTGAAATATACTGTGTTAAATGCACACTAACGCACAGAAATATACAGTGTTAAACTTGCAGTAATGCAATGAAATATAGTGTGTTAAACAGTCACTACACTCACACTGACTGAACTATCCCTAGATTCACACTAATGTAAAGATGAATGGTGGTCACACTACACTCACACTGATTGAACTATCCCTAGATTCACACTAATGTAAAGATGAATGGTGGTCACTACACTCACACTGACTGAACTAGCCCTAGATTCACACTAATGTAAAAATGAATTGTGGTCACTACACTCACACGGACTGAACTATCCCTAGATTCACAATAATATAAAGATGAATGGTTGTCACACTATACTCACACTGACTGAACTATCTTTAGATTCCCACTAAAATAATATTCTACAATATTCAATAGAATCACAATAGCACACTATAGCACACTGAAAGGGGGGGGGGTATAGTGGAGCTTGGAGAGAGACAGACCGGTGGGAAACAAAACTGTAGGTAAAGGTGGGTATGATAATAAAATCCAGTGGTTAGGGATGGCTTGGACCCTGGAAAAGTTCAGTTCAGGCTTGAATGGGTTAGGAACAAGTTTGATGGGTTAAAGATGTATATAGCACTCTAGAGGTGCAGTCAGCTGTGGAAGAGGAAGCAGCTCTGTAGATATATAATGTAGAGAACAGCGGCACTCATCTGAGTGCAGTATATTAAAACAATTAATGATGAGTTTATTAGGATAAAAATTAAAATAAGAATTAATTCACAGGGTAAGGGTTAAAAAGGCTAGTCACAAGGGGAGGCTTGTTGTATAGTCCTGATCCAGATAGCCGGCAGTGTGGGGTGCTGCTGCTGTCTCGCTAGCTGCAGGGGTTTCCAAGGCTACGAGTCAAGATTGAAAGATTACTTTTATAGTATGGGGCGGGAGCCATGATTGGAAAGAGTCATCATGACAGTGTCCAATCATGGCTCTAAAAGTGCTCTGTGCCCTGATTGGGCAAAGCTTTCATTGCTTCAGCCAATCAAGGCTTTTAATGCATTGTGCGGTGGTGCAGTGCATTGTGGTTGTTCGGTGGGCCGACCAAACTGTCGAACGCCCTGATAATTTGGGTGTTCGGCGAACAGCTAGTGTTCTGCCCGAGCTCATGCTTGTGCTGAACCGTTCGCCCATCCCTAATTATTCGTATAAAACCCCTATCCACTTATTATTTGCCTATTTGGCAGATCTAAACTTTGAGCAAAATTTCCTATATATGCAAGCAAGCTAAGTTTTGCCGCAGACACTAAGGTAAGCGTCACTAAGGGAATGCAACACTTGCCTTCCAGTTAGTGTCAGAAACCATGAAATCAGACCAAGACAGAAGTACAGTTAAATCACACTTGTTTACTAAAAAAAGTAAAAAGAACAAATATAGTCAAAACATAACCAAAGTTCGGTAATCGGAACGGATAGTCAGCCAAGCCAGAAAGTCAGGGATCAGTGTAGTGGAAAAGCAAGCAGGATCTGGAGCCAGAAGGGATGTCAGCCAAGCAAGTCTTTAAACAGGAACGCAGGAGGTAGTCTCTGTGATGTTGACCAAGGCGAAGGCAGAGATCCTCTGGGCTGGACGGCTTAAATAGGCAGGACTGACGAGCAGGGTATTATCAATAGGCGAGTAACTGTGGAGAGATAGGAACTGGCAATTAGCCAACAGCTAAGCAGCCAGCTCAGAGAAGGAAGGGCTGAGCCCAGCCCTGACAGTTAGTTTTGTATATCTTTAGAGAAAATGTAATCCAATTGAGCTTTGTTTTTTCTGTTGTTAACTGGTTCCGGACCAGCCACCGCAGTTATACTGCGGCATGTTGGTCCAGCTGCGCGAAGCGTCGTAGCTATACGCTTCGCTTCGATTCGATCCAGAACTGATCAATCTCCAGGCCAATGGTGATCGGTCCTGGCGAATGAGATCCTTCCCCTGTCTGTGAAAGTGTAAACACAGCAGGGGAAGTGATGTCATCTCTCCTTGTGTCGGTCTTTTTCTTCCAGACCGAGAGGAGACATCTAATAGTAAGTGCACCAACACTACACTGACACCAGTCCACGTAGGTACACTTGACACCCCCGATCACCCCCTCAATTAACCCCTTTAACCCCTGTCACTGTGTCACTGTGTTACCCAGTGCAGCATTCAGATTTTTTTTTTTATTGCTGTACTGGTGTCATTAGTGACAAACATCAGCGTTAGGATAATTAGTATTAGGCCCAGATAGTTCTAGGGATCCCCCCAACCCCCCCAATAAAGGTTTAACCCCTTAATCACCCCCTGTCACCATTGATCACTGTATAAGTGTCACAGGTGAGGCAGGTTAGCTAGTTTATTTTTTTATAGCATCAGGGCACCCACCATATTTTACCTAAATAAAGGTTTAACCCCCTGATCACCCGGCGGGTGATATAAATTAGGTTTTAGCTTCAGTCAGGGTCTGCGTCACCCCAGGCAGTGTCAGATTAGTGCCAGTAGTGCTAACACCCACGTACGCACGCACCATACACCTCCCTTAGTAGTATAGTGTCTGAACTGATCGATATCTGATCTGATCAGATCTATACTAGCATCCCCAGCAGTTTAGGGTTCCCAAAAACGCAGTGTTAGCGGGATCAGCCCAGATACCTGCTAGCACCTGCGTTTAGCCACTCCGCCCATCCCAACCCAGCCCAGCCCATCCAAGTGCAGTATCAATCAATCACTGTCACTTCCAAAACATAAAACACATAACATGTCAAATCAAAGGTACACTAGTGAAGAGGTTTACACGTTTCTGAGCATGACAGATCGTCAAGAGGAAATCACTCATCTGTCAGATTCAGGCTCAGAATACGAACCTGTAGACAGCAGCAGCACCCTGACAAATAGCTCTGACGACGGAGTTGTGGTCCCTGCCAAGGTCAAGCGTACCAGACCCCGTTCTTCTGCTGTCGTTGAGGTGCAAGAACCACAGGGCTCTCGTATGGAGCAGAGAGCCAGTACTAGTGCCGCTCATCCTTCTGGTGTACTGGCAAGCACCAGCAGCCTAGTACATCCTGGTCGTACATCCAACACTGCAGTAACACTTGGTAACATGGCGAGTCCCATAAGTGCCGTTCAAGCTGGCGAGGTGACTAGCACGAGTAGTGTCCCGCAGTCACTAAAAAGAAGACAAACACAGGCCCATCAAGCCCATAGTGCCCTTCCTGCTGCATTCTCCAATCCTAATTTGAAGTTCACCATTTCTGCAGCACCTGTACTTCCCCCATTCACTGGCCAACCCCGAATTCAGGTGGAAACAGTTGATTTTACGTGAAAAGAAATGTAGCGCATAAACTGTGAAAAACCCTCAAAAAGGGGAAATTATTGATAAATAATATCCACATCAACAAATTAACTCATAAGTCTCTCAACATAGATAAATAAAGTCCAATAAGTGAACAACAAAAGTATGGAAAGTGTCCCACTGATTAAAGGTGAGTGAGTGTATACAGCGGCAGATGTTCAAACACAGGCAAATCTTTAAATCTCCCAGGAAGACCACATCCAACGGTTGTATGAATCTTGGTAAAAGTGGTGTGTAAAAAACTCTTACCAGATTGATTGGACTCCCTTGTCAGCGACAGGGAATCACTAAGGCAGGTTGCCCCTCAGGGCCTTGGAACAGACATTCCGACTCTGGAAACCTTCTGGATCGAACTCTGCATGGATCTCCCGGGGCTGCCAGGTAGGTCCTCACAAAGAATAGCCAAGGCACGGATCAGAAGAAACGGGACATCTCACATGAAGCTGAAGTGGGAGCTGAATTTTCTCTCAGATGGTATGTGGAGAAAAAATAAATAGGCTCCACATAGTGTAGATGAAAAAAGGTGGGTTTTTTATTGCTAAAAAGCCTGGTTACAATAAAAATGTGATCACAAGATATAAAAACAAGATGGGCAACAAGGAGGATGCTGAAGGCGCCCGAAGCGTTTCGACCAATGGGTCATCTACTGGGGCATTGATGCAATCCTTGCAGCTAATTAGCCTCTAGACTGCTTTTATAAGCAGTGGGAGGAAACGTACCCCCCCCACTCCCACCGTCTTCCATGGTTTTCTCTGGCTCTCCTGTCCCAACAGGGAACCCGAGAATGCAGCCGGTGATTCCACCAGCTGACCATAGAGCTGATCAGAGACCAGAATGGCTCCAATCATCTCTATGGCCTAAGAAACCAGAAGCTATGAGCATTTCATGACGCCGGGTATAAACAGTGCCATTGGGAAATGGGCAAAGCATTTTATCACACGATCTTGGTGTGGTCAGATGCTTTGAGAGCAGAGGAGAGATCTAAGGTCTAATAGACCCCAATTTTTTTCAAAAAAGAGTACCTGTCACTACCTATTAGTATCATAGGGGGTATTTACATTCCCTGAGATAACAATAAAAATGATAAATAAAAAAAAAATGAAACGAACAGTTTAAAAATATAATTAAAAAAGCAAAATAAATAATTAAAAAAAAAAAGCACTCCTGTGCCCCCGTGCTCACGCGGAAAGGCGAACGCAAGCGTCGGTCTGGTGTCATATGTAAACAGTAATTGCACCATGCATGTGAGTTATCACCGTGAAGGGCAGATTGAGGGCAGTAATTTTAGCAGTAGACCTCCTCTGTAAATCTAAAATGGTAACCTGTAAAGGCTTTTAAAAATGTATGTAGTTTGTCGCTGCTGCATGTTTGTGCGCAATTTTAAAGCATGTCGTGTTTGGTATCCATGTACTCGGCATAAGATTATCTTTTTATTTAATCAAACATTTGGGCAATATACAGGGGGTCCCCAGGTTACAAACAAGTTAGGGACTGTAGGTTTGTTCTTAAGTTGAATCTGTTTGTAAGTCGGAACAGGTAAATTTTTTAAGTGTAGCTCCAGCCAAAAAAACAATTTTTAAGCTTTTTGGATAGCATAGGGGAGGGTTATCACCCCTGTAACATTTGTATTGCTGTCTGTCCCAATGACAATTGGATTTTGAAAATTTTGGGTTGTTGTGGAAACAAGCCTTGGTGATAAAGCATCAGTGGAGATACCTTTTCCCCATAATAACTCTTACAGGAGTGAATTTCCCTTCCTAGGGGTAGATTTCCTCTCACTTCCTGTTATCTCCCTCTGTTTGTAAGTAGGAGTCGTTTGTAAGTCAGATGTTTGTAACTAGGGGACCCCCTGTAGTGTGTTTTAGTGCATTGGAATGAGAAAAAAGTGTGTTTTTTTTCCAAAAAAATTGCGTTTGAAAAATCGCTGCGCAAATACTGTGTGAAAAAAAAATTGTAACACCCACCATTTAATCTGTAGGGCTTTTGCTTAAAAAAAATATATAATGTTTGGGGCTTCAAAGTAATTTTCTTGCAACAAAAATTATATTTTTGTGAAACATAAATAGATGAAAAGACAGCGCTCGCAAATAAATAAATTATATTAGAAACTAATTCATGTGTTGTAGCTGCTAGGTAAAAAGTGCTGACACTTTGGTAATATGTAAGAAAAAAAGACCTGCGCTGACAACTCACCAAATGGATGATTATAGAAAAAAATTCAAGAAATATATGTACCATATAATGTTACACAAATACACATTTAGTGAGTATTAAATGGAAATGTACACAGAAACTGTGCACAAACACACTGCCAAACTAAGTGACTAAAAGTGAATTAATAAACGTAAATAATATGGTCTAGATCAATTCGTCCGAAATCTAGATCAATTCGTCCGAAAGCTAACTTTTGGACGCTATGCGACTAGAAAGTCACTAGACTAATAGATAAATAATCCCATATATTCGTGAATAGTAAAGTGAATCTCTATATAGTAAAATCCCAAAAAATATATAAATCAAAGATCACACATAACATAAAGTCTATTAGATCACACAGTTCCTTCACAGGAGGACAATCTGCAGACTTCAAGCTTATTCATTCATATGGTAAATTTAAATGGCAGATAAGGCCGGTGCCGGTAATGCTTGAGAGGAGACTTTTGGAATCACAAACCTCACGTTCCACCAAAAGGAGAAGAGAAAACACATAGCATAAAACCTATGACATCGTGAGATCACCTGCGCATAAAAGCGCTACTCACGGAACCGATGTGCAGAGCAGGCATTCAGATATTAAGTCGGTGTTCGCTGCTGAACGGCGTGCGTTCCACCAACTCCAGGAAGAGATGTCACTGGTTCTCGGGTTTGCAAGCATGGGCAGGATGTTGCGTCGACGCGTTTCGCCCCTCCCCCAGGGCGTTATCAAAGACTTAACATCCAGCTCAGGCCATGAGTTATTTATACTGCGCTCAGTGAGTGACAGCCCATTACGGCCAATGGATGAAGCATCACCCATTCCTTCCTAAGTCATCATATCCTGTTGCACTTTGAAAAAACTTTAATCAGTGACCGAAGACACAACATCTCCGATCCCCATACTAACAAATGTGCATATCTATACAACCTATATAGGACATCACATTGACGCTTATTGTCCCATACAGACATAAATATATATTACAACAGGATATCTAGACATATAAAAAATGCTTACATGATATTACTAAATATTTGATTTTTCTTATTATACCTTACAACAGACATATCTTTAATGAAAAAATAATAATAAGCAATAATAATGTGAAATTAAAATGGAATAAAAATGGGCAATTAAAAAAATTTTTTAATAAAAAAAAAATGGTTAAATTAAATTAAAAATAAAATAGAGGTAATAACCAGTTCCTTGTACTAAAACGTGCCATACCCTGCTAGTTGCTATATTTATGACAGGGGAAATTGTATTCCATTGTATATATATATTGATGGACCATTCAAAAAATGGAAAGGATCCCAAAAAACTATATATACAAAAGACTTATAATAAGAAAAATTGGAGCTACCAGTTGGATAAAAAACAGTTGAGGTCTAGCTCAATGTTCAGGCCCAGGGGGTTCAAAGTGCCTAATCTATGTATCCACTGGGTTTCATTTTGTGATATATTTTGCCTGAGATTGGAACCTCGCCAGTGCCCCTCAACCGTACCGATCCCACAGAAGGTGAGCAGACTCGGGTCTTTGTTGTGAAACAACCTGAAATGATTGGAAAGGCCATGAAACTTATACCCCTTTTTTATCCTGTTCACATGTTCTTGGAGCCTAACCCTCAATTGTCTTGTAGTTCTTCCTACATACTGAAGGTTACAAGGACAAGATAAAAGGTAAGTGACATGTGTGGTGCTGCAAGTTATGAATTTTTTAATTTCATAAGATCTACCATCTGCCAAAGAACTAAAATGGGTGGTTTTCCGTCTGCGGAATTTAGAAGTTTTGCACATTACACATCTGCCACAACTGAAAAACCCCACACTGCCTAGAAAGGTACATACCTTTCTAGGGGGGTCTATGACATTATGCGCTAGCTGGAGCCTTAGCGTGGGGGGTTTGGTGTAAACAAAATTGGGCTGTTTTGGCAACACCTTCCTCAGGTCGTTGTCCCGAAGAAGGAGGGGCCAATGTCTCTTGACAATTTTCTCGAAATCACGGTACTGCCTGTTAAATCCAGTAAGAAAGAACAGATTGTAGTTATGTACTCCTTTCTCTCTTGGCTTAAACAGATCATTTCTATCCATTTCCCCAACCATTTGTTTTGTTCTCTCTAGGTTTTCTAAACTGTAACCTTTTTCTTGGAACCTTTTCAGAATGACACTGGCTTGGGAGTTAAAATCACTTAAGTTGCTACAGTTCCATCTAATCCTGAGTAGTTGGCTTTTTGGGATGCCTCCTAGCCACCTGGGATGGTGGCAGCTTGTCAGGGGAATATACCCATTTCTATCGACATCTTTAAAGAAGGTGCGAGTGAGTAGTTTGTTCCCCTCCTTGAATAATGTCAAATCTAGAAAATTAATTTGATGGTAGCTGAAACATTCAGAAAAAGAGATACTGAACCGATTAGTTCCTATCCTGGCCAAGAATTCCAGAAAAGAATCTGGTGATCCTGCCCAGATAATTAGGATATCATCTATGTACCTTTTGTAGGGTATGGCACGTTTTAGTACAAGGAACTGGTTATTACTTCTATTTTATTTTTATTTTAATTTAACCAGTTTTATTTTTATTAAAAAAAAATTTTAATTGCCCATTTTTATTCCATTTTAATTTCACATTATTATTGCTTATTATTATTTTTTCATTAAAGATATGTCTGTTGTAAGGTATAATAAGAAAAATCACATATTTAGTAATATCATGTAAGCATTTTTTATTTGTCTAGATATCCTGTTGTAATATATTTTATGTCTGTATGGGACAATAAGCGTCAATGTGATGTCCTATAGGTTGTATAGATATGCACATTTGTTAGTATGGGGATCGGAGATGTTGTGTCTTCGGTCACTGATTAAAGTTTTTTCAAAGTGCAACAGGATATGATGACTTAGGAAGGAATGGGTGATGCTTCATCCATTGGCCGTAATGGGCTGTCACTCACTGAGCGCAGTATAAATAACTCATGGCCTGAGCTGGATGTTAAGTCTTTGATAACGCCCTGGGGGAGGGGCGAAACGCGTCGACGCAACATTCTGCCCACACTTGCAAACCCGAGAACCAGTGACATCACTTCCTGGAGTTGGTGGAACGCACGCCGTTCAGCAGCGAACACCGACTTAATATCTGAATGCCTGCTCTGCACATCGGTTCCGTGAGTAGCGCTTTTATGCGCAGGTGATCTCACGGTGTCATAGGTTTTATGCTATGTGTTTTCTCTTCTCCTTTTGGTGGAACGCGAGGTTTGTGATTCCAAAAGTCTCCTCTCAAGCATTACCGGCACCGGCCTTATCTGCCATTTAAATTTACCATATGAATGAATAAGCTTGAAGTCTGCAGATTGTCCTCCTGTGAAGGAACTGTGTGATCTAATAGACTTTATGTTATGTGTGATCTTTGATTTATATATTTTTTGGGGTTTTACTGTATAGAGATTCACTTTACTATTCACGAATATATGGGATTATTTATCTATTAGTCTAGTGACTTTCTAGTCGCATAGCGTCCAAAAGTTAGCTTTCGGACGAATTGATCTAGATTTCGGACGAATTGATCTAGACCATATTATTTACGTTTATTAATTCACTTTTAGTCACTTCGTTTGGCAGTGTGTTTGTGCACAGTTTCTGTGTACATTTCCATTTAATACTCACTAAATGTGTATTTGTGTAACATTATATGGTACATATATTTCTTGATTTTTTTTTCTATAATCATCCACTTGGTGAGTTGTCAGCGCAGGTCTTTTTTTCTTAAAAATTATATTTTTTCATGTAAACAAAAAGTGTCAGAAAGGACTTTGTCTTCAAGTGGTTAAAAGAGTGGGTGATGTGTGACATAAGCTTCTAAATGTTGTGCATAAAATGCCAGGACTTTTCAAAACCTCCCAAATGACCCCTTTTTGGAAAGCAGACACCCCAGACTATTTGCTGATAGGCATGTTGAGTACATGGAAATATTTTATATTTTGCCACAAGTTTTGGGAAAATTACACTTTTTTTTTTTTTTGCACAAAGTTTTCACTAAATGATATATTGTTCAAACATGGCATGTTTATATGTGAAAACACAAACATGCCACCACTCTCATTTATAGCTGGCTATCGCAGTAAGCAGCTTTGGGAGGCTAAAACTGTCCTGTACGCGGCTAGGCTCCCAAAATGTCTCACACATGAGGTGTCCCCATACTCAGGAGAAGCAGCAGAATGTATTTTGGGGTGTAATTCTACATATAACCATGGCATATGTGAGCAATATATCATTTAATGACAACTTTGTGTAATTTTTTATTTTTTGTAATTTTTCAATCACTTGTAACAAAAAAATAAAATATTCAATGGGCTCAACATGCCTCTCAGCAATTTCTGGGGTGTCTACTTTCCAAAATGGGGTCATTTGTGGGGGGGGGGGTTGTACTGCCTTGCCATTTTAACACCTCAAATGAGATAGGTAGTCATAAACTAAAAGCTGCGTAAATTCCAGAAAATGTACCCTAGTTTGTAGACGCTATAACTTTTGCCCAAACCAATAAATATACGCTTATTGACATTTTTTTTTGCCAAAAGACATGGCTGAATACATTTTGGCCTAAATGTATGACTAAAATCGAGTTTATAAAATTTTTTTTTATAACAAAAAGTAGAAAATATCATTTTTTTTCAAAATTTTCCGTTTATATCGCAAAAAATAAAAATTGCAGAGGCAATCAAATAACATCAAAAGAAAGCTCTATTTGTGGGAAAAAAAGGACGCAAATTTCGTTTGGGTACAGCATTGCATGACCATGCAGTTACCAGTTAAAGCAGCGCAATGCCAAATTGTAAAAAGTGCTCTGGTCATTGAGCAGCCAAATCCTCTGGGGCTGAAGTGGTTAAAGAGGATACCTGACATATTTAGAATTTTAACGTTAGGCTCCTATCTACCCTATATACAGTTATATACACAATGTGTACCAGCAACTTTTTTTTTTTTTTTTTGGCAACTCTAATTTTTACCTTTAATTTATCATGAAACAAAATGTGCACTTTAAATCACTGTTACCTTACTTTATTTTCCCCACTAACAGGATAACTCTCTTTTGGAATACACAGCTCCTCCCCTAAATGATACCGTAAGTACATTTTCTTGATTTTGTTTACCCTTATGACTAAGACATGGTGGGTGAGGCGAAACGCATTAGCAGGTGTGGCTTCTTGGATATATGTAAGCTGAAGCCGATACTTATACACAGGTTTTGCTGGCTGATTGGGAGAGTGGCATTTTCTTTATTCATTGCACACATAGCATTGGATGGGCATACTGACAGCCTGCGTCCCTACATCTGTGCATCATGGGAATGGAATCCCTGGCTTTGAGCAGTGTTCCAAGCTTAGTCTAAGGTTGCAAAGCAAAATATTTACTCTATACATAACCAAAAGGTGAAATATTGCCCGATGGCAGGATTTAAATTAGCTTTCTATGGTGACAATATCTGCTGCTGCACACGATCACTTAAATTGTTAAAGCCCAATTGACCGTTAAGTTTAAGTCACCTAAATACTTTTCAGGTGCAAAAATACAGAAAGTGTTCAATGTCTTACAGTTTGTTTTCTTTAGAAAGCAGCTACAACCAAAGAGGAAAAGCCTATCCCCTGCCAGCATGCTGTAAAAAAATAACTCCTGCTCTCTGTGTGCAAGCAGTGGTCTCTCTGCCAAGGTCTGACACGCCCCCTGCTGAGTCAGAGCCAGAACTCTCTAACTAGCAGGGAGTGTAACTTAACTTATTGGAGAGTAAGGATGAGGTTTGGTGTGTTTGGATCTTAGTCCGAACCCTCCTGAGTGAGGGTTTCCTCCTGCCAGGAAACTGTCACTGTTCTGGGCCACTCATAAGAGGCATTCACTGCCATGCAGCAGCATGTATACAAGCCCCTTGTATACATGGGGCTATGGGGCAGGAAATGCCTCGGGGATGCTTATGATTGGAACAATACAGTGACTACTTCCTGGTGGGATTGCTTAGGTGGGTTCAGCCTGGGATCCAAACACACCTGAGCTCATTCCTATTGGGGAGCTATATGTCTAATTCAGTTGGGTACAATTGGTATTGAGTATTCATTTAATTCACCCTGTGCAACAGCCCCTTTTTTGTTCCAGTTTCCTGTTCTTCACTTTCAGATAGTCATCATAGACTAGCCTTGATCAGTCCAAATGCAAGCTGCAATAAGTAGCCCAGTGTTAAACTGGCCATGCATTGTAAGATTTCTCGGGGCTGGATAAGAGAATTTTAGTTGATTCCCTCATCTACACTAAACAGCGCGAATGGAGGAATCTCCCTGCCTGCTATTATAGTCTGACAGCCGACATCCTAATTGAATGCAGCCACTGTTGCCGCAGAGAGCCTTCCTGGTTGGCAGAACACAATGGTTACTGCTAACGGCTATGGTAATCACATGTAAAAAATCTTAAAAGGCTGGTTGTACCCAAGTCAATCGATGGATCGACTTGCATACAATCAGCCTGCCCATATATGGATCGCATCTTGGCCGGTCCCTGCTGAACTGGCAAACCCTCAATCCATCTATGGCCAGCATAAGACCCTTTATTTATTTTTTCCTTACTTGTATACTTATAGTAGTGTATTATTGGGATTTTCTTCTCTAAAGTAAACTCAATATATAAACTCTCTGAAATGAGATAGTATGCAGTATAAACAGAATTTTTTACCTCCAAGTATTTAAAGTCATTGTAAACTCAACATTTGCACTTTGCTGCATCAAAATCATTTCTAATCAAGGTACATGGTGCTCTTTTTACAGTTTGCCTAACCTTTGTCATTCTGTTGAAACTGAGCCAGAATCACTTTCATGACGTCATTGGTGCATGCGCAGATTCGTGCCTATTTATGGTATGAGGTGTGTGCTGTCAGTCTTTTCCAGCCGATGCCGTGCCTCTGTCATCCACTCCCTGCGGCATTGCATTGCAATCCCACGAGACTACAGCCCTGTGCTCTCCTTCCTGAGACACCCCATGTGACTTGCCATGTCACATGGAAGTGTAAACCTCAGCACCGATCACCAAGGACAGAATGCAACTTGCTAAAACTACACCAAAACAGCAAATATCCCACAATGTTACATTTCTTTTCACTTTTATTAGTACCTCTGTTCAGAAAACAGATACATATGTGTAAATTGTAGATATGAAGGACTTCGTTGACATAGTAATCCTAGAATGTAAATGAGGGCTGGTTTTCACGCATTTGCGAGATTCCGGCCTTTACCACAACAAAGGGCGGAAGTTTTACAGTGCACAGATGCGGAAGACAAAAGTAAAAATGGCGCTGCCTTCAGACCAGAGGCATGGAAACAAAAATAAGCTGCTAAAAAGTAAGAAGGGACCAAGGAGGTTTATTTATAAAATGGAATGATTTAAAATGCTTTTGTGTAGTGGATATATTTATTATCAGGATTTTTTTTTGCTAAGTTTACTTCCTCTTTAACCTGATCACATGTACTTTATCAATAATTAATTCAATTTCACTATTATTGTGTTCTCTTTGCAGACCTTTAACAAAGTTGTGGGAGCCTTTAGCCAATCGGTTTTCCATTCTGGTAATGTAAGATCCTTGACAGCTACATCTGCTGGAAAATTGGTTGTCTGGGAGACCATGAATCCCCCTTCGATCAGAGCAAAAGCTTTCATAAAGCCACATAATAAGAAAGCATTAAAGCTGATGCATCTGCAGAAAGATGCAATTACTGTGCTCACTGCCCATGACAGGTAATGACAACAACTAGACACAGTAATTAAGAAGGCAAAAAACAGTTAATGTTTGAAGTGGCAATTCCAATGAGATATATTTTATTATGTAAACTAAAAATATACCTCCCACAAAACATTATATTAAACTTACAGAAAGCAGTAACTACACAGTAAAGAATATTTATTAATTCAGCACCAAGAGCAATAATGCAATGTAATGTACAGCATCTAGTCAGGATCAGGTTTTCCGATAAAGGTTTTGTTTTAATAAATGAAATAAATAAATAAATATTTGCAGAAAAGGCTCACAATGAAAGAGAAAGTTTACTTAAAGTGATACTCCACACACACTATTTATGGAGTTGTATGGGCTAGGGGGGTACCTTATCCTTTGTGATATTTTAAAAGGACTGATGTAACAGACTTTAACGGTACCAGTGAAGGACATTGAAACAAAAATAATACTAAATATTTTTATTACAAATTAGTTAAAAAATATTTTACAGGTAAAATCAATTTAAAATGATTGTCAGAAACCATGAAATCAGACCGAGGCAGAAGTACATAATACATAGCCAAAGTTCAGTAACCAGAATGGATAGTCTGCCAAGCCAGAAGTCAGGGATCAAAGTAGTGGAACAGCAAGCAGGATCCAGAGCCAGAAGGGATGACAGCAAAGCCAGTCTTTAAACAGGAACGCAGGAGATGTTTCTTGTGACGTTGACCAAGGCGAATGCAGAGCTCCTCTGGACTGGATGGCTTAAGTAGGCAGGAGTGACCAGTAGGATATCAACAACAGCTGAGTAACTGTGGAGAGAGATGGGAGCTGGCAATTAGCGGACAGCTGAGCGGCCAGCTCAGAGAAGGAAGGGCTGAGCCCAGCCCTGACAATTATATGGCTCCAATCAATTTGACCTCTAATCAATTTGATCGGTCATTATTATATAATAGATCTCTGTTAGTACAGTGTCGAGGTCAACACATTTCACATCTGTGCTTCCTCAGGACCTTACATTCTTGACTAAAAACAGAGATTCTGTTCAGAGAGAAAAAAAAGAACATAAACATTATTTGCATTTTGATTATGTTGGAGTGCAGCATACAATCTAATTGGGTAAAAAGATGTACATCGAGGGCTACTCACATCTAGAAAAGGAGCACTCAAGAAATGACGTGCCAAGTGTCATGGGGGAGCAATCCGATAGCTAATGTCTTCAAACAGTAAATAAATGAGCATATATAGGGAAATGAGATGACCGTGTGGTTCTATTCTGAAAAATACCAATAAACATGGAATTGGTAGGGAGTGTTATAGGATGAGGTAAATGCAAAGTTAGGTATTTAGCCAAGATAATATAGTACTTACTGGCGAGGGGATCCCAAAAAGATAAAGGGGGCAAGGGGACTGCCCTCAGCCACAGGTAAAGGCCTGAAGACCTTGCAGTCAGTTCACCAGCATTACCCCTATATAATCCATCCAGTACAAAATCAATATTCAGTATGCTGAAACCAGGTTACTGAGGTCATCACAAGGAGACAAGCAGGAAAATGTACCTCAATAGTATTGAAGATTTTACTCAATAGTGCTGTCCTTTTGTCCCTTTTCAGGATGTTGTTAGAAATTGAATCTACAAACAATCCAAAATAGTGTGGTATGAACAGAATGATCCCATTCCCTAGATATGTATGTGCATTCAAGTGAGAAGAAAGTTCACTTGAAACAATGCAACAGTGTGCACACCTACCATCTAACTTGTGACAAAAAACTCTAAACCCGGTTGATATCTCTAAGTAACAAGCATCTCTCATCATATCCTATTCAGTATATGCAGCCAGAGTCTATAAGATATATAATAGTACAGCCAATAAATTGGAGTCAGCTCCTTCAAACAGCAAAGGTAGTATCAGTATTAGCCTAACCAAATATCCATTACACTCACCTAGATTAGCTCCCACTACATAGCACAGCACTGTCTACCAATCCTTCCATCCACAGACTGATCTAATATAGCCAGTGGTTGGCGCCAAAACGGTGTTTTAATTACTATAAGTGTCAGGTGAGAAAAGGAGAGGATGTTCTCAAGCCGTAGGTCGTCTCCAGTTAGCCTATTTAGTAACAAGAAAATATGCGCTGAACCATACTCTCGGCCGAAGGCAAACCGAAAGTGCGCAGTAGAGCCAGTGCGACGTGCCAGTAGAGCCAGTGCCAGTGCAACGCAATATCTGACAGCATAAGCAAAACTGGCCTATACAAGGCAAAAAAGGTGCAATCCTACCGAACCAAAGACGTATCCTCACATCACCTGACCCTCATATTTGCAGCCATGGGCAATACATCTCAAATAGCTTTCTATTTCAGGTGACATAGTAATCTTTGCAATATAGATGTACCCAGTTAAATGGGATTACCCAAGACTCCTACCACCTCAACCCCACCACCTTGGTCCGGCAAGGGGCCAAGAATCAGCCCTCCTGCCCCCAGATTGTAACCATGCCAGGGATCCCATTTATAGGGGCATCATTACAGATCGCATATACAGACACTATAGTACGTCATTTAAATACACATCTCCCAAACTTCTATGAAAAACAAGGAATTTGTTATTTCCTCGTATGCTAGTTTTAACAAATTGTTGCAATATGCTGCATCCACCTCCACAATCCTATACATGAAACCTATTTGCAACAATTCTTCATAACAGAATATAATACATTTCATGATCTGATATGCTTGCCTTTAAAAAAACAGACAACTTTATACATTAGGAGACTGGGCCGCAAGACAGTATTCTAACATGATAACGACCCCAAACACACCTCCAAGACGACCACTGGCTTGCTAAAGAAGCTAAGGGTAAAGGTCGTGGACTGGCCAAGCATGTATCCAGACCTAAACCCTATTGAGCATCTGTGGGGCATCCTCAAACCGAAGGTGGAGGATTGCAAGGTCTTTACCATCCACCAGCCCTGTGATGTCGTCATGGAGGAAGGGAAGAGGACTCCAGTGGCAACCTGTGAAGCTCTGGTGAACCACCATGGCCAAGAGGGTTAAGGCAGTGCTGGAAAATAATGGTGGCCACACAAAATATTGACACTTTGGGCCCAATTTTGACATTTTCACTTAGGGGTGTACTCACTTTTGTTGCCAGCGGTTTAGACATTAATGGCTGTGTGTTGAGTTATTTTGAGGGGACAGCACATTTCCACTGTTATACAAGTTGGACACTCACTACTTTACATTGCACATGAAAAAATATAATAAAATATTTACAAAAATGTGAGGGGTGTACTCACTTTTGTGAGCTACTGTGTGTGTGTATATATACATATATATATAGAGATAGATAGATAGATAGATAGATAGATAGATAGATAGATAGATAGATAGATAGATAGATAGATAGATAGATAGAGATTATAAATATATATATATATATGTAAAACTCCAATAAATATGTCCATATTACATCTTGATTCACACTAATGCGTTTTTTGATGCTTTTTGCATTTTCCAGAAATGCAGGGAATCATTTTAACATGGGTTCCTATGGAACACGTTCACATCAAACACATGCCTCTGCGTTTTTGGAAAGGGTCAGGGGCTTTTTTTTCCCGCAAAATGCAGACTTCAATGGACCCGCATCCAAAACACTGTTTTTTTTGCAGCAGTTTAACAAGGGGGCCTCCCCAGATCCCGCCCCCCCCCCCAATGTGAATGGGTATTGGGTACCCTACCCATTCACCAAAAAAGCAGTGAAATGTAAAAAAAAAAAGAGCAGTTTTTTGACAAGTCCTTTGTCCTCTGTCTTCTCCCGCCGCCGTCTTTCCCGGTGCCATCTTCTCCCTGAGTCGTCTTCTCCCGCTGCTGTCTCTCCCGCCGCCATCTTTTTACAGAGCTCTCTTCTCCCTCGCCACTGTCCTCTTCCTCGCCGACGGTTACCTGCTAAAAACAAAAAAGTCTGCTCTTGTCCTGATGCTGTCTTCCTCCGTTGTGATGTCCCCAGCTGTCTGACATCTCTTATGTGTGGCCATCCGATGATGTCACCCACAGAACCTGCCCCTTGTGACTTTTTTTGGTGAATTTTTTTAGCCGGCAATTTTTTCTATTACATTCAGCTGTCAGCGCGGAAGCTCGCTGACAGCTGATGACTCATCCATTGCTAAGGCCCCACGCAGCTGACTTCCTGACCTGCTCCTTACCCACCAGCTATATACAGTGAATGTAAAAAAAAAAGACACAAATCGCAAAGCACAGCAAAAAGCACGGCAGAAACGCTCAAAAGCAACATGCATGAATCGAGCTTTACTGACATTGCTGTCTTTGGACACATTTCCAGCAGCAGAAAGATCAGTTGGAGCTGATAGGAATAATTACTGTGGTCAGGTGTTTCTACATTACTCACCCCTTAATTGTGAATGTTCTTATTCCCCCTCAATGTCTCTGCATCACACACTGATATTGTTACATTCCTTCTTTTCCAGATATTATGTCACTGGTGATTCTCGTGGACATGTGAAATTTTATGACCAACAACTACAACTTCTAAACTGGTACAGTCATCTTAATCTGACTCCAATCCGGTCCATTTCTTTCTCAAAAAGCTCCCCTGTACCAGCAAGCAATAATACAAAATATCCTCAAGATTGTTCTATTACAGGGGATCAGTTTGCTGTAAGGTAAGTCGGAATACCTTGTTTATACTGAAGGGCTTATTTTGCCTAAAGGGTAACTTCACTTTTGTGAAAAAAAAATAGCAAATAAAAAAATTATTATTAAAACCTAAAAATTACCTTCCCTTTTCAATCTACAGTCAATGCTGATTTTGATGTAAAATTTCAATTTAGTTTTAGTCATAGTCTTTTGCATAAAATGCCATTTTAGTTCGTCGTATTTTAGTCTTCTGAATTGTCTAATGCAGCGTACACATGGGCGGACTTTTCGACCGGACTGGTCCGATGGTCTATTCGACAGACTTTCGGCGGACTTCCGATGAACTTTCCCAACGAACGGACTTGCCTACACACGATCACACCAAAGTCCGATGGATTCGTACGTGATGACGTACGACCGGACTAAAATAAGGAAGTTGATAGCCAGTAGCCAATAGCTGCCCTAGCGTTGGTTTTTGTCCGTTGGACTAGCATACAGACTAGCGGACTTTTCGACCGGACTCGAGTCCGTCGGAAAGATTTGAAACATGTTCCAAATCTAAAGTCCGTCAGATTTTGGAACGAAAAAGTCGGCTACAGGTCCGATGATGCCCACACACGGTCGAATTGTCCGTCGGACTCGGTCCGTCGGACCAGTCCGGTCTAAAAGTCCGCTCTTGTGTACGCGGAATTAGTTTTAGTCATATTTTAGCAACTGGTCACACCAGTGCGACTTCTCATACGATTTGATTGTTTCAAATTGCACCATATTGTCTGCAATTGAAGCAGTCAAATCGGTGTGACTCTGACTCAGTTATAGTCACACCATTTTTTAAAGTAGTTCAGTCACTACTTTTTGCAAGTTCAGGTGCGACTTGCATAGAAATTAGACATGTACGGTTCGTTTAGTTTTGAATCAAAATTCAGATTAATTTTTCATTATTCTGAGATTCGGATGTATCTGAATTACAATAGTGATCAATTTAAACAAATCCGAAATAACAAAACGAAATTCGGCCGAAATTCCAAATCAAATTCAAAAACAAGAATAGAATAAAATAGAATAGAAAATAAAGGAATAGAAGAGAGAAGAATTGAGAAGAAAATAGGAGAATAGAAAAGAACAACAGAATAGAATAAATTAGAAACAATATAACCGTCTTCCAAAAATTCAAATTTCGAATAGAATAAATTTGAATGCCAATTTGAATTCTATTTGAATTCAGATGAATTGATTTAAAATTGACCATATTCGGAAAATTTGAATCAAATTCGAAAAGAATAAACTAAACAAATTTCGTAAACAAATTTAACTAAACCAAATTATTTAAATAATGAATTGAAACCAAACCAAACTAAACAAAATGTTTTCGTTCTGCATATGTCTAATAGACATGAAGTCGTACAGATGCCTTCCAAGTCGCACCTAATGTTGCACGATTTCAAAGCTGCATTCGGTGTGACCAAAGCCTTAGTCAACTAAAATGTCCAGTATATTTTAGTCGTCTAAAATCTCCTACAATTTAGTCGACTACAATCTCCGTTACAATTTAATCATCTAAAATCGAATGGGTTTAGTTAAATTGTAATGCATTGTTTAAGCATTTCTCTAGAATTTTCAAACTATTATATAATCCTGGAGTCCTCCGTTGTGTCCTATGACAATTTGTCCTGCACTGCCTCTTCTACCTCTTCTAAAATGTTACTAAACCCACAACAGTAAAATCTGTCTGTATATGCAGAATAGCATGCTTGTTATACTCACTGTGGAACTTAAGGGGTTAGTCCTCTGCATTGTGTAAAAAGGCTCTTTAATCCTGTATGCACAGATCCTCCCCCTCCGGGCAAGGCCAAATAAGACACAGTCAGAGTAGTAAAGCTGCACATGCTCAGTTTGGTCTCTATTGCTGGAGAGAACATTTGCTGTTTCAGTTGAGCTTTTCAGGTAACATGATATTGACATCACACATTTGGGTGTGTATACAGATCCTAAATGACAGCACAGTCCCCCCCCCTCCATGCCCAGTAACTAAAAAAGAACACAATGACTGGGATGTCACATCACATCTGGGGTCACCAGTACGGTACGGTGAAATCATATCCCCTCTCAAGCGTCTCTTCTCCAGAGAGAATACGTTCAGTGCTCGCAACCTTTCCTCATAACTAATATCGTCCAGACCCTTTATTAGCGTTGTTGCCCTTCTTTGTACTTGCTCCATTTCCAGTACATCCTTCCTGAGGGCTGGTGCCCAGAACTGGACAGCATACTATAGGTGCGGCCGGACCAGAGTCTTGAAGAGCGGGAGAATTATCGTTTTATCTCTGGAATTAATCCCCCTTTTAATGCATGTCAATATTCTGTTTACTTTGTTAGCAGCAGCTTGGCATTGCATGCCATTGCTGAGCCTATCATCTACTAGGACCCCTAGGTCCTTTTCCATCCTAGATTCCCCCGGAGGTTCTCCCCCAGTATATAGATTGCATTCATATTTTTGCCACCCAAATGCATTATTTTACATTTTTCTACATTGAACCTCATTTGCCATGTGGTTTTTATTTTTTGCGCTATAAACAAAAAAAGAGCGACATTTTGAAAAAAGCGCATTATTTTTTGCTACAATAAATATCCCCCAAAAATATATTAAAAAAACAATTTTTTCCCTCAGTTTAGGCCGATATGTATTCTTTTACATATTTTTGGTAAAAAAAAATCGCAATAGGCGTATATTGATTGGTTTGCACAAAGCGTCTACAAAATAGGGGATAGATTTAAAACATTTTTATTATTATTTTTTTTTTTACTAGTAATGGCGGCGATCTGCGATTTTTATCATGACTGCGACATTATGGCGGACACATCGGACAATTTTGACACATTTTTGGGACCATTTACATTAATACAACAATCAGTGCTATAAAATTGCATTGATTACTGTAAAAATGTCACTGGCAGTAAAGGGGTTAACACTAGGGGGCGCTCGAGCGGTTAACTATGTCCCCTGGGAGGTGATTCTGACTGGAGGAAGTGATGGATCTCGTGGTTCCTAGCTAATAGGAACACACGATCTGTCACTCCTGTCAGAACACACTAGTCCCTGCTCTGTCTCTCCTGCTCACGATCGCTCGAGGCCGGCGGTCATCGCGACCGTCGGCCAGGAGCACCGGCACCCCCTCTGTGCAGCAGGCGCGCGTGCCTACTATCCCGACCCTGGGAGCCAACGTATAGCTACGATGGCTTGCGCAGGGGAGCCAACCTGCCGCAGTATAACTGCGGCGGTTGGTCGGGAAGCAGTTAAATGTATTACCCAATGGGATGCATTGGCTAATGCCCTTATTTAATATGCTCTTAAAGCAAACCCATCTCTCCTCCGTATTCTTTGTTCCTAAGATTTTATCCCAATTTTTGCCTTCTAGCAAGGTTCGTAGTTTAGGGAAGTTGGCTCTTTTGAAATTCAGTGTCTTTATATTCCCCTTATGTTTCCTATTTGTGTGATTTATACTGAAGCCAATTGACCTGTGATCGCTGTTACCTAAATTGCCCCATATTTCCACACCTGTGATCAGGTCTGTATTGTTGGTAATCAGTAGATCCAGTAACGCTTTATTTCTAGTTGGTGCGTCTACCATCTGACCCATAAAATTGTCCTGCAAGACATTCGGGAACTGGCGAGCCTTAGACGAATGCATGGTTCCCTCTGCCCAGTCTATGTCTGGATAATTAAAATCCCCCATTATGATAACACTTCCCATCCTTGCTGCTAATCCAAATTGTGATAGGAGGTCTGTCTCCACTTCCTCCCTCAGGTTTGGGGGCTTATAGCATACTCCCAGTATTAATTTCCCCTTAGCTTCATCCCTTTGGAACTCTACTCATAAGGATTCCACCTCCTCCCTAGCTCCCTTAGTGATGTCATCTCTCACTCTCACTTGTACATTATTCTTGATATATAGACCTACCCCTCCCCCTTTTTTACCCTCTCTATCCTTGCGATAAAGGGTCTTGGGTTTATGTGCTTTGGTCAACCTACCACTAATGCCCCCAATACTACCCTCTAGACTATGTTCCACGCTGACTATCTCTACCTCTGGACCCTCCCCCCCATCGCCTACTTTAAAAACCCCTCTAACTTTTTGGCCATCTTCATGCCCAGCTGATCTGCACCCTCCTCATTTAGGTGCAGTCCATCCCTTCTATAGTACTGGTTATCAACTGAGAAGTCAGCCCAATCCTCCAGGAACCCAAACCCCGCCTTACTATACCAGCTCCTCAGCCACTTGTTTACTTCCCTAATCTCCCTCTGCCTTTCTGGTGTGGCTTGATGTAACGGTAGTATTCCCGATAATACTACCTTGGAGGTCCTTTCCTCAATTTAGCTCCCAAGTCCCTAAAATCTTTCTTTAGGACACTCCATCTGCCTCTGACTTTGTCATTGGTGCCAACGTGCACCATGACAGCTGGGTCTTCCCCAGCCCCTCCCAATAATCTGTCCACCAGATCCAAGATGTGCCGAACCCATGCGCCTGGTAGACAACATACAGTTTGGCGCTTCCCGGCCAGCTTAGTTCCCAGCCAGCTTCCAGTAGGAGGCACAGTGCCGGTTCCCTGGGATTACACATTCCTGAGTGGGGTTAGTTTGGTCTAGCCGAGTGACGCCAGGGCTCGTCATCTCATCTTCCCCCACCTTAGCCCCTGAGTCTGGGTTCACTCTGGAGCAGTGCGGGAAACCGCATGTGATTCGAACAGGAATCGCACCACATTCTTTGCAGTGCAATTTGAGCCTAATTATTTTGTATGGGCTCAAATTGTACCTCCCTCACATTTTTGTTCGTTGACAAAAATTGGAATTGATTTTCATCAGTTTTTCATCAATTGACAAAAATACAAATTTATTTATTTATTTATTTTAGTTTTTATCACTGGAAACATACCTTGACAAAAATTATGAAGTAAATATCTTCGTCAACAAAATTAACACTGTCTGCAGCGCTTTAATTTTCTGAAAAATGCAATATGGCAACCTGGAGGTGTTCTGTACACAGATGGTGTATGGACTGCCCCCTGAAATGTCATTTCCTGCTTGTGTGATTGGCTCACAGACTTTCCCAGAAGTCTGCACTAATATACAATTCAGATTTTTTTGGCATCCCGTGCAACAAAATGTCAGGTTTGGTGAGATACTCTCAAATGAAAATCACATCTAAAGGGATTTCCCTGCAATTTTCCTCATTAGTGCCCTGCAGGTGCAGCAGCTGGTTGATATTTATAAATCCACTCCCATACAGATTCACTCTGCATGGACACACACAAATTATTCTTCAGAATAACAAAAGGTAGGAATCTGCAACAACGGTTTTTCTCAACAAAAATGGAGTTACTCTTTAAACAGTAAGTTCCTAGGCTGTTTAGTTCTCTCAATGTGATGGCATAGAGGGTTTGTTCCTTGGCTTTAGCAGCGTTGCTTCCTCTTCCTCACCTTCGTCAGTAGTCTCCTCTTATACATGACTGTATGGAGTTTGCACACTACCATATTTCACATGCTGGTTAAACACAGTCACAATGTTTGAAATTGTTAGGTACTGGAAAGATGTGATCCCTACACTAAACATTATATTTGGTGTCTCTCTCGAATGTCACCCCCTCGCTGGTATACTTGGCTACTTTGACACAACCGCTCTGGATCAGTACACTATACGGCTATATTTTATGCGTTCTTTATTTATGGATATTTTTCAAAAAGTTTTAACAATCAGAAAAGGATAGAAATGCAGTATAAACAAAGCCATCCATGTGCAATAAACAGAGATAAAACCAGGATATTATAATAAGGCTAGGTATCATATAGAGCCAGTAGTCTTAAAGTGTTACTAAACCCAGGACCCTGCATTCACTATATCTGGTCTCCCACAGTACACAGAACATGGAAATGGAAATTATTTTAGTAAATATAAACTGCTAAATACCTTTTCTCATCAGCGGTATATAACAGTCTTATGACTTCTATCAGAGTCTGGCCAAGCACTGGTTAAAGCTTGTAGGAGGAGTTTTCATCCTCCTCTGACTGTCCTATGAGGCTGCATGACCCCTGACCCTCTGACTAGACTGTGCTGATTGGCCCCGTGCACCCTCCCGAAAAAATTTACAAAAAAACCACTCTAGCAATACACACCAAACTGAGCATGTGCAGAGTACCTCCAAGGCTCTGTTCTATCAGGAGATATATTGGGGGCAGTGGTAAAATGGGATGATCAGAGAAGACAGGATTAAACAGCCTTTTTACACAATGCAGGGGATTAACCCCTTAGGTTCCACAGTGAGTATAACAAGCATGCTTTACTGCATATACCCTCTGGTTTTACTATTGTAGGTTTTATAACACTTTAACTTGTGATTATCATAGGCACACATTAATCCAAGATTATAGCCCAGCAGGCTTTGTGAAGTTGGACACTTCATCTAAAATCATTATACAGGATATTTTCAGAGCTCTCTTTATTGCTTGCAAATTGATTGCCAGGAGTTGGGTTTCTTTGATTGCCCCCATGGCTAAACAGTTACTTAGTGGAACTACACTGCATCTGAGCACCACAACCCAAAAACACTATTTATTCATTTTTAATATTCAAAGCAAATCCCCCCATCCACCCATGTCTCCATGCTTTATTTTGCTGAGAGATTACCTTGAAAAACACCCCCTAATATTTCTAGTTGTGGCCATCTTGAGTAAGGGCAGATGATTCATGTAGCATTTACTTCCTGGAATCCATCTGCCCTTAGCTCAGACATGCAGGCAGGAGAGTGGGCCTAGCTGAGATATCCCATCATCCCCTCCTGAAGACTCCTGGGATGTATGACGTCATTTGCCTAGGCCTGAAAACCAGGAAGTAACTGAAGAAATGTAAAAAAAAAAAAAGTTTAAAACAAGTGAATATGATATTCTTTCCTATCTATTTACTAATGGTAGCAGCATGAGGATTAAAAATAGTCAGTGTTTATTGGGAGAGTGAAGTTCCACTTTACATATAATGAAAGTTTGTGCCTGGCAAAAATTCAATATATTCTTTATGGTTTGTAAATGGATAGCTGCTTTGGACTTGGCCCCTCCTCAACGGTTGTTCTTACTCCATTTGTAATAAGTACCCTTTGCAGGTGCTTGATTTGAGTGGTAATGATCAGTGTGGTAAATGATGACTCAACTAAAAGATAAATATAAAATTATTTTACCATTTTCATTAAGAACGTCAATTTATATTATGGGGTTTTCATAGCATTATACTTGCAACCTGTAAATGTTAAAAGAAAGCAGCTTCCTATGGTGGTGCACAGAGAAGAGGAGGAGCCAGGAGTGCCAGCGGGGGACCCCTTAAAAGGGGGGATCAGAGCCACTCTTTGAAATTCAATTGCACAGATCAGGTAAGTATAAAGTATAACATATTTGTTATTTTAAAAATGAGGACTTTACAATTGCTTTATACCCACAAGCAAATATCTATTATATTGTAGCTTACCGATTCTTAAATGTGATGGCTTCATTCTTTTTCTTTTCTAGGCTTTCTTTCTTTTATTTTCACATGGTGATCCTGCCAGTATCTGTTGTCTTTCAACAGAACAAACTGTCCTGCAGATGTAGCACTTGAAGGATTTTTGACAAACCATTTGCCACTGGCAGGGGTGCCTAAAACTGCTGCTGTAACTGCTTAACCATTTGCCTACTGGGCACTTTCGCTCCCTTCCTGCCCAGGCCGATTTTCAGCTTTCAGCACTGTCACATTTTGAATGACAATTGCACAGTCATGCAACACTGTACCCAAATGAAATTTGTATCATTTGTTTCACACAAATAGAGCTTTCTTTTGGTGGTATTTAATCACTGCTGGGTTTTTTATTTTTTTACAAAAAGAAAAAAGACCGAAAATTTTGAAAAAAAAAAAAAAGTTTTTCTTAGTTTCTGTCAGTAAATTTTGTAAATAAGTAATTTTATCTTCTTCAATGATGTGTGCTGATGGGAACTGATGAGGCAGCACTGAAGGGTACTAATTAGGTGGCACTGATGAGGTGGCACTAATATGCCACACTGATGGGCACTGATGGGTAGCACTGATATGCGGCACTGATGGGCGGCATTGATGGGCAGCACTGATGAGCAGGCACTGAAAGGCAGCACTTACTGGCATCACTAATAAGCACTGATTGGTGTCACTGATGGGCACTGATTGGTGTCACTGATGGGCACTGCTGGGGCTTTACTGTAATCAGTAAATCTACCACAACTGGTGAAGGACTGGTAAGCTGCAATATATAACATTTTTGGTTTGGGGTTTAATACCACTTTAACTTCTAACAGATATAACTCTTTAATTAAAAAGATCATTATATTGAACAAATGTATTGTTTCGTGTAGCCAACAAATGATACTGCATTCTATTAATGTTTCCTGTAAAGGAGATTCTGCAATCCAATAAACATGTATGATTATGATCACTCTAACAGAATTTTAGTAAAGATATGTATGCATAATTACCTATTGCTATTAAACATATCAATTCTATCTTTCAGCAATTTTATTGCATCCACATGGGATGGTCAGGTGCTGCATGTGTTTACAGATGGCACAATGCTGAAAAGGGTGTTACAAGAGCCCAGTGAAGCTGTCCATGCACTTACCTGTCATCCTGGCAAGACACAAATTGCCATTGGAAGTTACAATGGAATCTTGAAAGTTTGGGACTACAAAGATCGAAACTGTTTTATCAGCAGGATTTTTGGCAAAGGCAAATCTTTGCAGTGCCTGTCATATGACCCTAAAGGTAATCTCTTTCTTCCATTTTTCCCTCTCACTTATATGTGGCTGATATGCAGAAAAATATAGGTGGCAGGTTTTCTAATAATAAAATCCTTTTAAGCCTAGCCATTATACCCTGTTTATGGCTGGTGCCAGGGGTTTGTACTGAATACACTTGTCTGCTTGAGTATTATCTGTGTACATGGGTGGGCAACTGCTGGGCAGAAAGAGAATTGGTTGGCATTCCGATTATGTATGCTGATCCAGGGTACTGATGTGTTTGCAGGTTGCTATGTGAAGTACAGTGTGTCATATGTTACCCCAGACAGCATGTACATGGTCTTTTGGCTTGACTTTTGTTGTCTTGGAATTACAGGGTTCTATTTAGCAGCCGGCTTTACAGATGGAAGTGTACATATAATGGATGCTGTGACTCTGGAAGATGAAACTAAAGAACCATTCAAGTATGCAAGAGGATCAATAATTAATATCTGTTTCTCTCATGATTCGCGGTATCTTGCTACAGCGGTAAGTATAAATAAAGCTGCATTTTTACCTTTATATATAGAAAGTATGGTAATGGGAACCTGTCACTGAGGGACTCCTGAAGCAAGCAAAGACTCATTTACTTCAGTGAATAGGAAAAAAATGCTAGGTGGAGCAGGAAGAGAAGAGCCCAGTCACGTGACCTGGCAAAGGCTCTCCTCCAATCCGCTCTCCTCCAGTCCCAAAGTACTTTCTAAAGTATTATGGTATCTTGGAGAACCTTCCATAGGACACCACAGGTTCCATACTTTAGCCTGCATTTGCTAAATCATTCCCAAAATGCAGGCTAAATGTACAGGGAATACTGCAGTGTCCAGTAAAGAGCAGCTACCAATATATGCCCTCTGTTATGAACGGGCCTCTAAATATCAGTAATTTGTTTTTGCATTTTTCATATCTTTCTGCCTTCACTTTAGAATGCCCATTCATTTGTCAAGTTTGTGGCAGAAAACATAAATCTCCAGTCTTTTTTTAAATATTTGTAGTGATACAAGCAGATCTGCTGTTATGCTCCCTTCTCTCATCTCATTTCTCCGGTGGTCATAAATTCAATATATGATTGTGTCTTGCAGCCTTATGTTTCAATGTATCAGAACGTAGGCTGGCCATACACTGATCCAATTTCTACTGTTTCCTGCTTAATAAGCTGAAATTCTATCTTTTGGTGGTCCTGACAGCACCGCCTGGCTCAACAAACTTTGCTCTGAAGATCGTAGGAGTGGGATGGAAATTTTCTGGGCAAATATTGGCTGCAGCAAATCACCTGCAGTCAGTGCTGGGTATTCCAACAGCCTGGAGCGCCGTTGTTACATACAACAGCCATTAGAAGGGATTCCTCCATTCACACTGTTTAGCATGGATTGATGAATCTGTTCAGTTTAGATTGATGAGCCCGCAGCCTGGGGTTTGGCCAGCTTATAAATTTAAGTTATTTCCTCAGTGCCCTCACTCACATTCACAGTTGTAGCACATTTGAAAGAGGAGAGTAAAAAGAGGAAGACCTAAACAGGGATCTGAGATCAGTAAGGTGATGGTTAAAGTCACAGAAATAGATATGTAGTACAACACATATTGTTCTAGTAACCTCTATGTTCTAGGCCAAGGGTGGGCAACCTCCAGCACTGGTGCTGCAAGCGGCACGCAAAGCCTTCTTTGCCAGCACTCGACTCCCTCCCCCATCAGCAGAGTAGCGCAGAGAACTGTCAGTGAGACACTAATGCATTACAATCTCAGAGTTCTCCATGCTGCACCTGCACTGAGGGGGAGGCACTGTGCCCCCACACATTGTAAAAGATGGGAAACATTGTTTGGTTCTCTAACTTTGCTGTAGCTGCGATCGTCAGCTTTTGTGATGGGGAAGAGATTGGGTGCAGTTCTGCTGGGGGGGGGGGGTTCCAGGAGGAAGAGGACTGTCATTGGCCACTTCTAAAGCCAATCACAGTCCTGTTAGCCCCGTCCACCATCTGGAAGAAGATGATTCGCTTGGTTGTCACTATCAATCTCAGAAAGAAGGGATTTCGAGAGAACCACAATCAGGTGACAGTTTGTGGAATTACTGTTAAGTTTCTGGGAACTTTGTTGAAATTACTCCTGACCCATTGCGTCAGTTACTACTGAACCATTGCACTCTGTGTCCCTTTAAGCCAGAGACAGTATTCAGTGCAATGAACATCACACCCAACTTTTCCTGTGGCGCAGAGCGCCACACTTTTTCTCAGCTGTGGGGGCCCAACTTATGATCCTGCACACAGGCCCACTGCTTTCAGAAAATGCCCCTGACCTGAGCTCATCATTGGGCATCCATTCCAGATGCTTGTAGGTGACATCACATAGATGCACGTGGGCTGGATGCGAGAGTTGGATCAACAGGATAAGTTTTCCAGGACAGGTAGATGTGTCTCATCCCTGCTTCCTTTCACAACTCTGCTTATCACGCATATCATAGATGAGAAGAGGGTACAGTGGTGGGGAAAATGAGTAGGAGGGGTTCAGAGGTGGGACCGAATAGCTGGAGGGTACAGCGGTGGGGCAGATGTGCAGGGGGGTACAGTGATGAAAGAGATAGGCTCGTTCAGCAGTGGGACAGAAGAGCAGGGGGCTACAGTGATGGGGCAGATGAGCAGGGGGGTTCAGTGTGGGGGCAGATGAGAAGGGGGTTCAGTGGTGGGACAGAAAAGCAGGGGGGTAGAGCAGTGGGGCAGATGTGAAAGGAGGTGTATTGGTGGGACCAGAGGCGGCTCTCTAATTAGGCAAATTAGGCGGTTGCCTAAAGCCTCGCACTCACAGGGGCCTCGCGGCCGCCTAATTTGCCTGTTCTCAATCACTGAAGTTGACGTCGGTGGCTCCGCCTACCCCCACTGGGACTCTGTGGCTTAGGAGCTGACGGACAAAACAGATACTGCCCGCAGCCTGAGGAATAGCGGCCTCATCGCGGAGCGTCCCAGTCCATGGGGCCTCATGTGTAAGTTTTGCCTAAGGCCTCACAAAGCCTAGAGCCGCCTCTGGGTGGGACAGATGAGCAGAGAGTTACAGTGGTGGGGCAGGAGAGCAGAGGGAACAGAGGTGAGACAGATGTGCAGGAGGTACATTGGTGGAGCAGATGAGAAAGCGGGTTACAGTGGTGGGGCAGATGGGTTCAGTATTAGGACAGATGAGAAGTTATTCAGTAGTGAGATAGAAAAGCATGGGGATACAGCAGTGGAGCAGATGTGCAGGGAGGTACAGTGGTGGGGCAGATGAGAAAAGGGGTACATTGATGGGGCAGATGAGCAGGAGGGGGTTAAAGTGGTGGGACAGAAGAGCAAGGGGGTACAGTTGTGGGGCAGATGTGCAGGAGGTACAGTGGTGGAAGGGATGAGAAGGGGGTTCAGCAGTGGGACAGAAAAGCAGGGGGGGTTCAGCGTTAGGGCAGATGAGAAGGGGGTTCAGCGGTGGGACAGAAGAGCAGGGAGGTACAGCAATGGGACAGATGTGGGGCAGAGGTACAGGGGGTTACAGTAGTGGGGCAGATGAGAAAGGGGGTACATTGGTGGGGCAATTGAGCAGGGGGTTACAGTGGTGGGACAGAAGAGCAGGGTGGTACAGTGGTGGGGCAGATGTGCAGGGGGTTACAGTGGTGGGGCAGATGTGCAGGGGGTTACAGTGGTGGGGCAGATGTGCAGGGGGTTACAGTGGTGGAGCAGATGAGCAGGGGGTTACAGTGGTGGGGCAGATGAGCAGGGGGTTACAGTGGTGAAACAGATTTGCAGGGGGGACAGTGATCTGAAGTGTGGAGTTGCAGGAATTGGGGCTGATCTGAGGTGTGAGAGTGCAGGATGTTAATTTCTCGCTACTAAAGTAGTTTACAGCATTTACTTTATAAAAAATCCTATTCGTGATTGAGGGTGTGAAGTTGACATTTTTTTTGTTATAAAATCGGCACGCTCAATTTCTTTGAAAACATTTTTCGGCACACTGTGCTCAAAAGGATGCTTACCTCTGGTCTAGTCTTTCTTCTACAGGAGCTGTGCAGGGAGTCAAAGTGTAGCTTCATTCAAAAACAAAAATATACACATTATAATACATCGCAGCTTACCAGTCCTTAGATGTGGTTGCTGGATATGTTTTCTTTTCTCTAAACCTTTTTTAGGCCCCTTTCACACTGACGGACCGATCGGATCCACCTGTCAGTGTTTCAGGTGGATCCAATCGGACCATCCATTGCTCTCTATGGAGTGGCGGATGTGCGCTGAGACTTGCCAACATCCAATCTGATCCTGTCCGCTAAAAACAGATGAATTGGGATCTGTTCCCCATCCAGCCGGTGGATCGGATGACAAACGCATGGAAACGGACAGGTGGTCCATTTCCATTCTGACAGCGAGCTGTGTTTTTGTCCATTCTGCATTAACGGAGTGGTCATGCGCCTGCTCAGCAGGGATCAGTGGAGAGATCCCCTGCTGAGCCGGCGGACTCTGCCAGTGTGAAAGGGGCCTTACTTTCACTTGGTGATTCTGCCAGTAACACACTCCCAGTCCTAAATGACAACACTCATTCACCATTCAGTATTAAAATAGGACTATGGCATTTTGCCCCTCTGCTATTTTTCATAACATAGAGGAGAGTGGGGTTTGTATTCCTCAGAGATTACTAGGAACAATTTAATATATGAGTCAGTAGAGTCAGGTACACCCCATTAACTATTCCCCCCTCCCCCCAACACTTACCTGAGTCTTCTGTCGATGTAGTGCTGTGCCTGTCTGCCACTCTTTGTTCTCCTCTTCCTGCTTTCACATGCTACACTTCGAGCAGCAGTCAGTTAAATCCTGTGAGGAGGGTGCGGGGGGCGTGGCCGAGCTGTGCTGTGTGTGCCTATGGATGTACACAGCTCGGCTCGTGAGTACGCCTGCATGGGTGCCCCCATAGCACACGCCTTGCATTGTTGGCACTCGTAAGATGAAGGAGCGGAGAGCGCCGGCAGGGGACTGCCACAGAAGAGGTAAGGGACCACTCTGAATATCGTTGCACAGAACAGGTAAGTAAAACCTCTTTTTAATAATAATTTTTAGAAAATTGCCTTTAGAACCACTTTAATTGGGCTTTTACGGAAGAGAGCTATTGAAGTGTGTTGGTCCCCAGTATATATAAATTGTTTTCTGATAGCACTGTTTATGCATAATCTAGAAAAGGAATAGTGTGGTCGTTTGACCATTTACTGTACTATATTACCTGAACAGCAATAATGTAAATAGAGGACATGATTAATAATGAGGAGCTGTTGTCCTTTTTAGATTTTTTAGCTGTTGTCCTTTATTACATTTGGAAGAGTCATCTTAATCTAAATAATCTTGTCAATGTTGGTTAGTCTATTAAAAACCTGCCAGTATAAAGTCAGTCAGTGCTAGCATAGAGCAAAAGTAGCTTTCCAATTATATTCATCTGTGTACTACTTACTGTATATAACAATGTATCCAGCATCCATCACATCAAAGTCTATCCACAGTAGTTGTGACTGCTATAAGCATACTGTATATGCTACTGTTGTTGCCAATTACATCAGAGTATGTATCCACTCACATATGCTGTTATTCTCATTCATACATATGCCCACTACACTGCTCCAGCTGGTGAGCTTTCAGCTTTGCTGCTCACCCGTGATTTACAACTGCTCTGCTTCAGGGAGACAGATAATGAACTCCAGCTATGAAATAATAGTTATATGGTAGACTATCAGAGGGGGGTATAGTCTTCACCTCTCAGGTCCCCGGCCAGTGACAGGGATGCGGTATCACTGGAAAAGCCACAGAGGGTTTAAAAGCCCCTCTTCTAGGGGATGTCATGCTGTGCCTACTTGTTAATTCATCCAGAATTTTTAGTGTTACTGCTGACACATTTTGATGAAAGCTTTTTTACACATTCCTCCCTCTAATGCCGCGTACACACGATCGGACATTCCGACAACAAAATCCATGTTTTCTTTCCGACGGATGTTGGCTCAAACTTTTCTTGCATACACACGGTCACACAAATCTTGTCGGAAATTCCGAATGTCAAGAACGCGGTGACGTACAACACGTACGACGAGCCGAGAAAAATGAAGTTCAATAGCCAGTGCGGCTCTTCTGCTTGATTCCGAGCATGCGTTGAACTTTGTGCAGCGGAATTGTGTACACACAATCGGAATTTATGACAACGGATTTTGATGTCAGAAAATTTGAGATCCAGATCTCAAATTTTGTTTGTCGGAAATTCCGACGGAAAATGGTCTACACGTGGTCGGAATTTCCAACAACAAGCTCCCATCTAACATTTCCCATCGGAAAATCCGACCATGTGTACGCGGCATTACTGTCCTTTCGGTAAGGGGGATTGGGTGCAAACTTTGACCTTTGGAAAAGATTTATAGATTTTTTTATCTTCATCTAGAGAGGGTTTAAGGAAGATTTAGATATATTTATTGAACATGCCAACAATGATTACAGCCTGCAGTTTATGCCATATGCCAAGAGAGACTTCCTGGACCTTAATATTTTCATTGAATATTTTGAAAAGGACCTTTAAAAAACAAGTGGACTGCAATAGTAAGATTTTCACTATCAGTTGTCATGTCCTGTAATGTTTGATGAGCATACCACAATTTATTCAGTTGAGCAGATTGGAAGATTACAAAAAAGAAGCAGATGAATTAGTGCTCCAGGCTATGGAAAAAAGGTTATGAACGAGAGACACTATTGAAGCAGAGTGGGTAGAATGCTTACCTAGAGAGAGTCTTCTATAAGAGAAAGATGTCACAATGATGATCCATCAAATGCATTTGACTTGGCCATTTCGTTTAATTTCAATGCACAAACACCTACTGTAAGAAGGTGTCATTTCTTGACATTGGAATCTCTTGAGGGAGGATAACATTCAGACAAAGGACAACGAAAACCATAAACATCCATTCCCTAAACATTCACAGGAATATCTTAGTAAGAGCCTGACTGGCGCCCTCGTTTGGGGATAGAATGGGTAAAATGTGACTGGTGAGGAGGTAGTTTCATGTGGAAAATGTCACAGACCAAATCAAAGTGCATATTTTATTTTGATACTTTTGCTTCACCAGGGCTCAATCATGATATGGAATTGTTTGCTTTTTTTTTTTTTCAATTAGTTTTATTTAGGTTTTATACATATGTACAAAGTGAAGAGATATCAAAAAATATGCAAACCACTGTATAAAATACATCAGGTACAGCAACTGTCTGGATAAGACATGAAATGCACAAGGTCTATGTAGGATAGCACGCAACTCAGAGAAATTCGATAACAGCAGTATACAAATACCTCAATGGTGATCCCAGCGTAGGAAGTAAACTATTCAGTCTCAGGGAGTGTAAGAAGACACGGGGTCACACGATGAGACTGGAAGAGACGCGGTTTAACCTTAAGCTGCGAAAGGGTTTTTTTCACTGTCAGGGCAATAAGGATGTGGAACTCTCTTCCACAATTGTGTCAGCAGGAAGTATTAATAGTTTTAAAAGACTCTTGGACATGCATCTTAGTGAACACAACATAAAGGGATATGGGAAATTATTATCGACATTGACACACACACACCTACACAGCTTGAACTGGATGGACTAGTGTCTTTATTCAACCTTACCAACTATGAAACAGTGACATTATTTACAATATTAGGCATTAACCCATGAGGTCCACGGTCTCCATGAGCGATCAAACTTATCTATCAGAATTGTTTGCTTTTGTTGAAGAATTATGAGTGTAATATTTTACTTTTTATTTATTAGTTCCAGAGTTTTAAGAAAATAATAAAGTGTTTTTATTTTATTTTTAAGACACAGGATTTTTATATACAGTAATTGCTCCTGAAACAGAAGTTTTAACAGGGTAACTTTAGAGACTGATTAGTAATGAAGCTATAAGGATATGATATAAACAAGCACAACAGGGGTTAACAGAGGGAGGAATACATGAAAAGCAATGCCCTAAGCATTCCTTGACAAAGAGAGAGGCTTCTATCGAAACGCATCGGTGGTAACACTGAGGCACAGCGTGACATCACCAAGCAGAGCAGCTTTTAAATTGGCTGCGACTTTTCCAACAGTACTGCATCCCCATCACTGTGCCACTGCCTGGGGCCCTGACAGGTGAAGACATCACACTCTCCCTCTGATCGTCTACATTCTAAACCACTACTTCATGGCTGGGATTTATTATCCGACCCACTAAAGGAGAGCAGTTGTAAACGGTGGGTGAGCAGCAAAGCTGAAACCCCACCAGCTAGAGCAGTGTACTATGCATATGCATAAATGAGAACAGCTTATGTGATTGTATACATACTTTGATGTAATTTGCAACAACAGTATCATTTATGCTTAGAGCAGTGACAGCTACTGTGGATACACTTTCATGTGATGGATATTGGATACATTGTTATATAGGTAGTCCACAGGTGGAGAGCCATCATTTGCTTTAAGCACTGATTGATCAAAAGTCAAGAGAAACAAGATGGAAGGTGCCAAAAAAACACAATCAGTAAACTTTTGTTACTTTGTACTTTTTCTTATATAATTGGTGTCTGTAATTATATGTAAGGTTGTTGAGAGAGGTCTTTTTAAAAAAAAAAAATTTTATACACATGGCGTCTAATTTAGTGCCGGTTCACACAGGGGCGACCTGTCAGGCGACTTAGCCGCCTGACAAGTCGCGCTCCATGTTTTGCAATGAAACCTTTCTAAAAGGAGCGACTCAAGTTGCTCCAACTTAGAAGAGGGTTCCTGTACTACTTTGGGGCGACTTCAGAGCGGCTTGCATTGACTTCTATACAGAAGTTGTTTTGCAAGCCGCGCTGTGTGAACCAGCACTAAACCTATGTGATTGTATCTATGCTGTAACAATAAAAGATAACTGATTTGTTGGCACCTTAAAAGTCCATTTAGTTTCTCTTGATTTTTGATTATGTTAATAGGATGTTGATGCCTTTGGCAATCCCCTGATCCCTTTGGAAGGACTGACTGATACTATATTGGCATGTTTATATCTGAGGACTGATCCAATACAATGTAGCTGATGAAAAGAAAACTGAAAGCTCCGGTCGGGAGCCACTGTACTAACCATGCGATCTCCCCCTGATGAGCTGTTGTGTTGGACGGGTTAATTTGGTTGGTAAGCAGACTGGTTGGGGAGTTGAGCTGGGAATTTTCTCTGGTTTTGTTTTGCATGCATTTCCCTTCCATGTGCTCCTTGCTGTGAAGGCCAGTTTAAGATTGGGACAGGGGCCATTTGTTTGAACCTAAGGCAGCTACCTAAGCAGCCTTATGCTGGCGCCAGACCAATGTGAATATATCATTTTATATTTTGTCCTTAGATATGATTTAATTTAATCACCTTTAATGTAAAAGGTGATTATTAACGATAGGCCTCATTATCATCTGTACACATTCCTCAGTAGGGAAACTGCCTGTTTAGACATTTTGATGGTAGATAAACAGGAAGCTATTTATATTTGACATCTGAAAGTCCTACGAGCAGGCAGACTCTGTATTGCAAAAGAGACATGCAAACCCACCTGCCTACTCACATTGTTCTTTGGAAGAAAAAGCGCAGCTCAGTTTACATACCAGCACAGAGCCTGTGTGCAGGGATGGCTGTCGTGTGCATGTGCAGGAGTGACGTCATCCCATGTTGGCCAAGCAGCCAGGCATCCAGAAGACTCTAGGTAGAAGATGCTGGTGAGGGATGTCAGACCATTGAAGGAGAAGTACGGTAAGTATTGCAGAGTTTAGCTCCACTTTAGGATTCCTTCAGCACTTTAGTGATATTAGTAAAATGTAATCAGTAATACCAAACATCACTGCTATTTAAAGTGGAGTTCCACCCCTTTTTTAGTGGGTCGCGATGTGCTCTGCTATTGGCCAGGCATTCTTCTGGGACCTGTGACGTGTCCCAGAAGATTGCTGGCAGGGAGGGGCCGCCTAGGGCGAGAGGAGAAGAGGAAGGAGGAAGTGGGACAGGAAGTTCCACTAAAAAAAAGGTACCCACTCCTCCCCCCAAAAAAAATTACATGCCAAATGTGGCATCTAAGGGGGTGAGGAGTGCTTAAAGCGGAAGTTTCACTTTTGGGTGGAACTCCGCTTTAACAACACAGTCTCATTCATACTGTAGGTCATACATTTATCTCATAAAGGAAATGTGTTCTCTTGTTTCAGGATGAAAAGTTCACAATAACAGTCTTTCAACTGACTAAACAAAATGGATATACATTTTGGGACTACCTAGCCAGGAATCAAAGTCACTATAGACCAATACAGAATATAATGTTTGGCATTCACCTGGATAGCAATGAACCCAGACTTGTATCTCTTGGAAGCGATCGGATGTTGGTTGGTATTTATTCTATGTACTACTAGGTAGAATGCAGTGGTGCATATTTATAAGCACAACTATTGCTGAACATTTGTCCTAATGTGTATTTTTTCTGAAATGCAAATGTAATGTCTTTGTATTGCACAATTTTGCAAAAAATGTGTAAGTTGTTTTGCACAACACAGGGTTTTTAAGCTGTGCTGTTTTTTTATTGTTTGTTACTGATGCTTTCATGGTTTTCTCTCCAATAGGTGGAGTATAATCTTATCAAGAGCAGTAAAGACAATCTAGTAATCGAAAGCAGTGACCGCATTAACCAGAGTGCAGTTCCACAGTGTTTAGTATGGTACCCTCCTTTAACAAAAGAAAATTTTATTCTGGTTGCTAATGATCAATATAAAATGAAACTTTACAACACAACTACCAAAATGTGCAGGTGAGTAGAAGCACTGTATACGGTAAATCACAAAGCATGTCTTCTCTGTGTTTTCTTCTTTATCTTTAAAGAAAAACAAAATTCTTCTTAGGTGTTTGGAGTCAGTTAGATTTAGCCTGCAATGTTAATGTGGCCATACACATAGCAAAATTCAAGCTATGGATGACCTTCTTGACACCCTCCCTTTCCAACACCCTTCAGCATCTCCCTTTCCAACACCCTTCAGCATCTAATCAAATCTAATCAAAGAGGTTGATTTACTAAAACTGGAGAGTGCAAAATCTGGTGCAGCTTTGCATAGAAACAAATCAGCTTTCAGGTTTATTTTGCACGTGACGTCACAAGGGGCAGGCTCTCCGGGCGACGTCATTGGATGGCCACGCCCCATGGCTATATAAGGGGTGCTGAACAGCGGGGACATCACAACGGAGGAAGACAGCTTCAGGACAAGACTGGCTTTTTTTGTTTTTTAGCGGGCAAAAGAAGAAGACAGCGGCTGCAAGGAAGAAGACAGCACAAAAAGAAGACGACATCGAGGGATGCCGGTTCCGGGAGAAGATGGCTCCGGGCTTCCTATTTAATAAAGGACTTGTCAAAAACCCGCTCTTGTATTGTGTTAACATTTCACTATTTTTGTTGGTGAATGGGTACGATGTACGATTTACATGGGGGGGGACTGGGATCTGGGGGCCCCCTTGTTAATAGGGGCTTCCAGATTCCGATAAGCCCCCGCCCGCAGACCAAGACAACCACCGGCCAGGGTTGTCGAGAAGAGGCCCTTGTCCTCATGAAAGCACCCACTCCCCCATGTTGAGGGCATGCGGCCTGGTATGGTTCAGGAGGGGGGCGCTCACTCATCCCCTCCCTTTCCTGACCTACCAGATTGCACACTCGGATAAGGGTCTGGTGTGGATTTTGGGGGGGACCCCATGCCATCTTTTTTAAATTTTGGAGTGGGGGGACCCCTCCGATTCTACACTAGACCCGAAGGGCCTGGTATGGACCTGGGGGGGGGAACCACATGCTGTTTTTTTTTTTTTGCTAATTTTTTTTTTACATTCAGCTTTCATAACTCATCGGTTGTTAAGGACGCAGCGGCCAGCCCCCTCCTTCCTTCCCGGCCCCCTCCTTAGCAACCAGCTATATACAGTGTGTTTACAGTGCGTTTAAAGAGAAAAAAAAGTAAAATGCATGAAAACTGCATGCAAAAACGCATAAGGAACTCGGGTTTAAAATTGCAAAATGCACTGCAAAACGTGCCTGAAAAAATTATCAAGCACAGCCGCATAGATGTGAACCTAGACTTACAGCAGATTTTACAAAGATTTCCGTTTACAGCAGAAACAATAACATCCTCTTTAAAAGGGTCCAGAAAAATGATTGTCCACCATGCTGCAGTCAATACATACAACATTCAGAAGGAATTAAAGACTCAGGACTGCCTGGTATGCTCTGAAGCGGTAAAGCACAGTTGGCCTGCAGACTTTGACTGGAAACTGACTGAGCAGCAACAGCAGAGTATTTAGGGCATCCTTTGATCTTACCTTGAGTAAGAATATTCCTTGCTGCCATATTTAAATGCAGAACACCTGATTGCCCCAAAGTATTGCCTCTCTCCCTGCCACTCTTATGTACTGCTGTACAGGGAATCTTAGGAGGCTGATATAAAGTCAAATGCAGGTATTTACACTAGCTGCATTAAAATGCTTGTTTTTTTTATTAATAAAAACATTTATTGGTGTTTTTTTAAATACTTGCCTGGAGTTCAGCTTTATTAAAATGATTACTCTAAGATAAACTCTGCAATAATAGCTGAAAATACGCTCGCTGAAATATATTCTTTTATTATATTTTATTTTTCCCTTATCTATGTGTACAAAAGAAAAAAGCCTGATGCATGTGATCTGCTCAGTGTGTTTTCTAAGTATTACAGTAGATTGTAAATCTATATTTACATAGGGCAGCTATGTTTTCTCAGTACATATTTGGCCAAAAGTTTTAAGACAGACACAAATATTAATTTTAACAAAGTCTGCTGCTTCAGTGTTTTTAGATCTTTTTGTCAGATATTACTATGCTATAGTGAAGTATAAATACAAGCATTGCATAAGGGTCAAAGGCTTTTAAGTTTATGCAAAGAGTCAATATTTGTAGTGTTGACCCTTCTTTTTCAAGACCTCTGCAGTTCACACTGGCATGCTGTCAATCAACTTCTGGGTCAAATCCTGAATGATGGCAGCCCATTCTTGCATAATCAATGCGTGGGGTTTGTTTTGTTCACCCGCCTCTTGAGGATTGACCACAAGTGACCCTCAATGAGATTAAGGTCTGGGGAGTTTCCTGGCCAAGCATCACTAGAGGGATCACCAGCAGGAATACTGTGTCCAGTTCTGCAGACCTCACTGACGGAAAGATATTGATAAGATAGAACGAGTCCAGAGACAAGTAACAAAAACGGTGAAAGGTGTGGGGGTTAAAACATATCGAGAGTGACTTCAGGAACTTAATATGTACAGTCTGGAGGAAAGAAGTGAAAGGGGAGACATGATTGAAACTTTTAAATACATTAAGGGGGTGAATAAGGTTCAGGAAGGCAGTCTTTTCAATATGAAACCAAAATCAAGAACACGGTGACATGACCTCAAACTAACTGGAGCAAAGTTCAAACCTAAACTTAGAAAGTATTATTTTACTGAAAGGGTAGTTGATGATTGGAATAAACTACCAACAGAGGTAGTGAGACAGTCAACAGTAAATGGCTTCAAACATGCTTGGGATAAACATAGCTCTATAGTTAGACAACAAGGTTAATGAAACCCCCCCCCAAAAAAAAAAAACCTAAAATAAATAAAATGGGCAGACTCGATGAACTACTCTGTCTTTTTCTGCCATTACTTTTCTGTGTTTCTATGACCCAAAATTTCAATGTTTTGTTCCCCAAGCCACTTAGTTATCAATTTTGCCTTATTGCAAGGTGCTCCATCATTCCATCATGCTGGAAAAAGCATTGTTCGTCACCAAACTGTTCTTGGATGGTTGGGAGAAGTTGCTCTTGAAGGATGTTTTCCCATATTGTCTTTCAGGACAGCAACCTATGAGAGACCTTGGCTCCTCCCTTCTTAGGAAACACCACTCAGCCTAGATTTAAAAAGGATGCTTCCCTGCCAGCTCCTCAGTTTCGGTGTTTCCTCCAGAATCTCTGGTGACTAGGGCCCGATATCAGGGGGTGGCCCCCTGTATGGCATCACGGAGGGTTAAAGGCCTTCAGGTGACCAGACCCTAGTAAAATGCACAGGTTTCTAGAACACTTGTTAAGAAGTGGGAGAAGGCCTGGGTGGTGAATCCAGTAGACCCCCTCATTACAAAATTTCTCTGGAGGAGGGGGTTGCAGGAGGACAAGAAAAACACTCCTGCTCCACGACCAGGGATAGAGCAGTGGAAAAGGGCGTTCCTGTTCATTAGGTCCGAAGAAAGCCGGAGAAGTCTAGGGTCCAGCTTCTCTGAAGGCTTTGGTTCAGTACCCTCTGCTCCCTCCAGACGCAGTTTTTTTCCACAGATCCAGACTTGCCGGCCTAGTCCTGGGAGATGGAGGGGTATTGTTGGATTCCATGCTCAAGAGAATGAACTCTCTTCTGAAAGGGGTGTAAAATCTCTAGCAGTACCTGGGCAAGATGACATTAGCTAACAATGGGACAAGCCTATATGTAGGGAGATCTCAGAGAAGCTGATGCTACTCCGCGCCAGATCTGTGCAGCAGCAATGTAATTCAGCTTTCCTACCTTTTACCTGACACTAGAGGCTGATCTTATTGTCAACAAATGGATCAGGCTCTTTGGACATAGAGTCCTGTAAGCCGTAGTCCCACCCTAAGGGTAAGTGCTCGCTTATCCTCTCATAGGTTGCTGTCCTGAAAGACAATATGGAAAAATTAGAGTTACTTACTGGTAACGTCTTTTCCAGCAGTCTTTCAGGACAGCACCGTGTACCCACCCTCCTGTTGGTTTTTCCTTTTGGGTTCCTGACTCAGGAACCATCAAAAAAGCAATTTAAGGTGTATGATGTGTTCTTGTGGCCGGAGTTGCTCTTGAAGAACTGAGGAGACGGGAAGCATGCCTTTTAAATCTGGGCTGGGCCGTGTTTCCTAAGAAGGGAGGAGCCGAAGTCTCTCATAGGTTGCTGTCCTGAAAGACTCCCGGAAAAGACGTTACCAGTAAGTAACTCTAATTTTTGTCCCACTCCCTTGGCTGAGAAGCAACCCCACACATGAATGGTCTCAGGATGCTTTACTTTTGGCATGACACAGGACTGATAGTAGCGCTAACCTTTTTTTCCTCTGAACAAGGTTTTTTCTGGATGCCCCAAACAATTGGAAAGGGGATTCATCAGAGAAAATTACATTCCCCAGTCCTCAGCAGTCCAATCCCTGTACATTTTGTAGAATATCAGTCTGTCCCTGATGTTTTTCCCGGAAAGAAGTGGCTTCTTTGCTTCCCTTCTTGACACCAGGCCATCCTCCAAAATTCTTTGCCTCACTTTGCATGCAGATGCACTCACACCTGCCTGCTGCCATTCCTGAGCAAGCTCTGCACTGGTGGTGCCCCGATCCCGCAGCTGAATCAACTGTAGGTGATGGACCTGGCTTTGCTGGACTTTCTTGGGCACCCTGAAGCATTCTACACAACAAATGAATCGCTCTCCTTGAAGTTTTTGATGATTCGATAAATGGTTCATTTAGGTGCAATCTTAGTAGCAGCAATATCTTTGCCTGTGAATCCCTTTTTCTGCAAAACAATGTTGACTGCACGTGTTTCCTTGCAGGTAATCATGGTTAACAGAGGAAGAAAAGCGATTTCAAGCACCACCCTCCTTTGTAATGCTTCCAGTCTCAACTAACTAAATCAGCCTTACAGAGTGATTACAGAGTGATTACAGAGTGATTTACAGCCTTGTCCTTGTCAACACTGACACCTGTGTTAATGAGAGAATCACTGACCATGATATCAGGTGGTCCTTTTGTGGCAAGGCTGAAATGCAGTGGAAATGTTTTTTTTTAATTAAGTTCATTTTCATGGCAAAGAGGGACTTTGTAATTAATTGCAATTCATCTGATCACTCTTCATAACATTCTGGAGGCGTATTAAATTAATATTTGTGTCATTCACAAAACTTTAGCCAGGGCAGTAGTGCTTTATTCCAGGCATAGATGGATCGAATCTCGACTGGTTCAGCAGGGATCTATCTATGGGCAGGCTGGTTGTCCTTAAACCAATCCATGATCGACAACCAGTCTGTTGGATATTTTTGAATGTGATTACTGTCGTTGGCTATAGCTGCCAGCAGTGATCATTGTGTTCTGCCGACAAGGAAGGCTCCCTATCGACAGAACACAATGGCCAGGAGAAATTCCCCCATCCACACTGACTGTCTATGGCTTTCTTTAAAGTAATTGTGCAGTCCTAATCCTGTTATACCACTGCAAAGCTAGCAGATGGGCTCTGACTGACTGAATGATCAATTGATTCACTGCAGTCTCTAATTTGAGAAAGACCCATAATGCTCATGGAAGAAAGAAGCAAGTGAACTATAGGTCTCATAAGAGACATCTAGAGCAGTACAATTTCATTCATGACAAGAAAGAGACACAATGAGATTCAAAATAGCAATGAAGCTTAGCAATACTGACAAGTTCTATCAATTCGTGTGAATTTGAATCATAGTCCCAGTTTAAATAAGTGAAGACATATTATATGCTTTTTCATAAGAAATACAATGTTTGATATTTGGCTGCTCTTTGATGTGGCACTCGGAAATGTGTAGGAGGATGAGTAATGCAGTGCATACAAACATTCTGCCCAGATCTTTTCAGATTTGTGGAATGTTTAATACAGACAGAGTACTTATTATAGAAAACAATTCTCCTTGATATATATAAATGTTTGCCACCAGTGCATTTTTTGCTACATAATACTAATTAGTTACTAGCTGAGTAAACAGGTACAGGAATTATTTATGGAACTCAGTGAGCTGCAGAGCACATTCAAGGAAATCATTAGATTAGCATGTTGGATGGTATTTATAATACATTTTCTGTTCATTCTGCAAAACTGCATGTACATCCGTTCTGTGTGAAGCCAGCAAAATGAAATATTACTAGGCTATTTTCTCTCCAGGTTGGATGTCCTTCATTTATAAGAATAGTGTATATCAGCCAAATACCGCATTATGGCCACTTGATATCATAACATGTTTATAGTAGTGGTGGATGAAGGACCAAATGTACCATTGGGTAGGCATGTGCCTTTAGATGGCAAAGAGGTGGCTTTTCCCTGTACAATTACTGGTCACATATTTTTGTTCCATCAGCAGAAAGAATACACATTACATATAAGTTACACGTTATTACAATATTCTAAGCTAGGTTAAGACAAAGAAGTCAAGTCTATGTCCTGTGTAAACTAGGTGACCTTAGTGGAGGGTGTTACTTATGGTGGCAAAGCTTCATGCTTACAGACTTCGGTGATAAAAATATGACCCTGGTGGAAACACTGAGGTTGATTTGCTAAAGGCAGATATACTGTGCACTGCAATGGCAGTTGCTCTAGATCTGAGGGGAAGTTCTACTGATTTCTACCATACAATCATGTGCAAGCAAAAAAACTGTTTGTTTCTTTTTGGTTTTTTTTTACTTGCATGTGATTGGGTATTCTTTGCAAAGTGAAACTTTATCTCATTTACTAAGCACTGGAGCAACTGCACTTGCAGTACACAGTATATTTGCCTTTAGTAAATCAACCCATAGGGTTAATTTACTAAAGGACCATAAGGTGAGTACCTGGATTGTAAAACTACAGGGGCGGGTCCAAAGGGTGGTGAAAAATGGCAAGTACTCAGAATGTTTCGGTGTGGTAAGTGGGGTCCCCCAAGGATCTATCCTAGGACCAATTCTGTTTAATTTATTCATAAACGATTTAGAGAATGGGATAAACAGCTCAATCTCAATATTTGCGGATGATACAAAGTTAAGCAAGGCAATAACTTCTGAGAGGGATGTGGAAACCTTACAAGAAGACCTTAATAAAATAATGGGTTGGGCAACTAGATGGCAAATGGTTTAAAGTGACTGTAAAGTCTCGTTTTTGTTTTTTTAAGGGTTAAAAACTTATGCCTGATATGTATATGATCTTGCAAACTGTGCTGTGTCTGATTTATTGCTGTTTTTCAGTAAAATTCTTATTGATTAAAAAAAAAAAGTCTTGTTTTTTCTCCTATAAAAATAACAAACATGTTATACTTACCTGCTCTGTGCAGTGGATTTAAACAGAGGCGCCCGGATCCTCCTCTTCTCGGGTCCCTCTTCTGTGATCTGGGCCCCTCCCTCCTGTTCAGTGCCCCCACAGCAAGCAGCTTGCTATGGGGGCAGCCCGAGCCGAGTCACAGCTCCCTCTGTCCATTCAGACACAGAGACCCGACCCTGCCCCCTCTCTCTCCTTATTGGCTAACTGCCTTTAATTGACAGCAGCGGAAGCCAATGGAGCCAGGAGGGAGAATCTCGGATGGCTGAGACACTGGACAGAGAGGGACCTGAGGTAATTGTTAGGGGGGCGGCTGCACACAGAAGGCTTTTTATCTTAATGCATAACCCCTCATGGTTTTCCACCTTAATGCATTCTATGCATTAAGGTGAAAAACATTCTGTAGTGCTGCAGCCCCCCCCCCTGTTTTACTTACCTGACACGGATCTTTCTCTGGCCGGGAACGAGCACACCATCTGTAGCTGGTGTCTCATGTCCTGATTGGATAGATTAATAGCAGCACAACCATTGGCTCCCCCTGCTGTCAATTAAATCCAATGATGCGGCGCCGGGGGGGCAGGGCAAGTTCTGCATTCTGTGTGAATGGACGCAGATGCGGGACCCGGGAGTTCGCCCGCACTGGTGTCCACAAAGGAGAGCACTTCTCCAACGTGGACTTCGATGCGGGGAGGAGCCACCAGCGCCCCCGGGAGACCCCAGAAGAGGAGGTTCGGGGCCACTTTGTGCATAATGAACTGCACAGCGGAGGTAAGTATGACATGTTTGTTATTTAAAAAACTAAAAAAAACAAGGGTTTACAACCCTTTTGAGATAAAAAAAACCTTCTGACTTTACAACCCCTTTAACGTTGAAAAATGTAAAGTAATGCATTTGGGTGCTAAAAATACGAACGCAAGTTATTCGCTAGGAGGAGAACCTCTGGGGGAATCTAGGATGGAAAAGGACCTGGGGGTCCTGCTGCAAGCAAAGCCAACAGAATATTGGCATGCATTAAAAAGGGGATTCACTCCAGAGATAAAACAATAATTCTCCCACTCTAAAAGACTCTGGTCTGGCTGCATCTGGAGTATTTCATCCAGTTCTGGGCACCAGTTCTCAAGAAGGATGTTGTGGAACTGGAGAGAGTCCTGAGAAGGGCAACAAAGCTAATAAAGGGACTGGAGGATTTCAGCTATGGGGAAAGACTACAAGCATTGAACTTATTCTCTCTGAAGAAGAGACGCTTAAGAGAGGATATGATAGCGATGTACAAATACCATACTGGTGACCTTAGCATAGGGAAAAAACTTTTCAGTGAAAGGGAATTTAAAAAGGCTATGAATAAGCACTCAGCTCAGAGTGCGAAACGCGTCAGCTAATCCTGTACTTTCTGCATGATGGTCTTGTATTTTTGATGATCCCATCTTTCTAATAAAGTCAAGTTTTCTACTACATCCGGTGTGCGGCATCCAGATCTTCTCATTTCAAGCCAATTTAAAAAGGCACACGGCCATTCACTGAAATTGGAAGAGAAGCTGTGTAGAGGGTTCTTTACTGTCAGAGCTGTAAGGATGTGGAATTCTCTTCTACAAGCAGTGGTATCAGCAGGGAGCGTTGATAGTTTAAAAAAACTATTAGATGGGCACCTTAACGATCACAACATACAGGGATATACAATGCACTACTGACATAAACACAAGCACACTCAAACACCACAGGTTGAACTGGATGGACTGGTGTCTTTTTTCCATCTTACCGACGATGTAACTATGTAACCCCATTGTATTTCTGGTGCCACCCCTTTACACTGTAATGATATAAAAGTATCACCGATTAGCTTGATTTAGAGCAGTGTTTCTCAACTCCAGTCCTCAAGGCGCCCCAACAGGTCATGTTTTCAGGCTTTCCATTAATTGCACAGGTGATTTGATCAGCTTCACTGCCTTAGTAATTACCAGAGCTCTTTCATCTGAGGGAAATCCTGAAAACATGACCTGTTGGGGCGCCTTGAGGACTGGAGTTGAGAAACACTGATTTAGAGCATAACATACAGGAGTAAATGTTTGGCTAAGATGTGCCAAATTTGTTCATTTGTTTCCCTATGTTAGAAAGACCCTCTTGGGCCCAACATTTGGATCTCCTGTAAGAAAAATGGAAGTGTTCCCTTCAAATGATCAATACGCAAGTAAAGGCTACATGGCATACATCACAGATGATAAGGTATGTTTTCCTTCTCTAACTATGAAAGTTTATTGATTATGCTCAAGGACCATGCATTAATAAGGAGCTGCATGTTCTGTTTTAATGATAGAATTATCTAGTCATTGGCTGATGAATAGTGTTCTGTGGTAAATGAGAAAATATTATGCGTTCACTTAATAGTACTATTTCTGTCTGCTGGGAATGCATAAAGATGTACTCATGGATTTAAACAAACTTCGTTTGAGGATAAATAAGGCTGGATGTTTCCAGGTCCACAGTTTTTATGTTACTCATATTATGCTACATCACTATCGTTCCATCCCCTTCTTGTTGCTTGAAGCTATGTTGTCAGCATAATAATGTGGAGGGGTAGAAATAAACAAGAAAACATTTAGATGGTGTCACTCGCCAGACTACAGACTTAGGCCAAACATACACGGTGCATGCATGATTCCCGCATCAACACAGATAGCAGCCGCTAGCGATAATCGCAAGAGAATCCGGCAGGCTGGTTACACCCAAGGTGATTGATCGATCAACTTGGTACATTCAGCCTGCTCATTGATGGTTCGAACTGTGCATGACCGGCCCAACTCCTTTCACATTCAAGCATTTGTCAAAATTGCAGGTCTACGTGAGAGTAGGGTAGAAATGAATTCCTAAAAGAGCTGCTTTAGCTCCGTTCACTATTTGCTATGCAAATTATATTTTGTATTTCATTAAAATGAACAAATTATGTACTTACCCTGCACCAGTATTGGTGTGATGTGTAACTACTGTACTTCATCATTATAATTCTACCAGACCTGGTACGTATGTATGCAAAAATTGTGGTTTAATCTATTTTGTATACCAATGCTGCTTTTTATAATTGGTGCACCCCCACGCCCACTTAAAGAAAAGTAAGAAAGAGTTAATTGATGTTATGCATCCGATTTTTCATAAGGGTGGAAATTCTTGCCCAAACAAGTGTCTCAGAGTTGTGCTTGGGCAAACATTGTTCTGTTTTTAGATACTCTAGGACAGGGATATGCAATTAGCGGACCTCCAGCTTTTGCAGAACTACAAGTCCCATGAGGCATAGCAAGACTCTGACAGCCACAAGCATGACACCCAGAGGCAGAGCATGATGGGACTTGTAGTTTTGCAACAGCTAGAGGTCCGCTAATTGCATATCCCTGCTCTAGGAGGTGAAAAGTGCTTCTAATGCTGGCAGTATTCATTATTGCTTGAGAGGATTTTTTAACGTTTTGAAAAAACATGATAAGACCTGGCCGATCCTTTCATCCCTCTTGTGACTGACAAAAGCAAAAGAAGGTGTTGACCACACATCTGTTAAGTCAGTCCGTAGGGCAACTGACTTGGGAAGTAATGGCAGGACCCAGCATCACAGACAACATCTCCACATCCATCATAGGGAGACATCAGCTCATCTACGGGTAGCTTTATACTAGTCTTTTCTTTAAACTAGATTTTTTTTTTAATTTAAGTTCCTATAGTTACATTGGTGGTTGAGCATTAATCTGCTGTGCATTACCAGAATAAAGTTTGGCCTCTGCATTGTCTCTATTATAGGACAATTTAAAAGTGAAAATAGACATATTGTTATTAATAAAAATGTGTTTAGTAACAACAAATTCCTATAAGCCCAATGTCTTTTTCATCTAGGTCGGACTTCAGATCCTACCTATTGATGGAAACCCACACAAATCAATGGCTTTAATTTGCCATCCTGATGGTGTAGCCAATGTTGTCTGCTCACCTGATGGGCAGTATGTGTTTACTGCTGGAGGAAACGATTGCACGGTTTTTATGTGGAAAACAAACTTTCAGTAAGTAAAAAATACATTTCTTATATTAAAATATAACACACTGTATATAAGGCATTTACTGTGTTTAAAATAATTCAGAATAAACATATATGGGCAGGATATTAATTATATAAATAATAGCATCAAAATAAATAAGTAGCATAGCAGTGAAAAGGTGAATAGACTCTCTGCTATGGCATCATTTAAAAATCTCATTCCTGATAATTAAAGTATACATTCTAGGTAGGATAATACTTTGTAATGAGGTGTAGGATGTAGCACAGAAGCTTGCAATAATAACAAGGGATTTAAAAATTCCCTAAATGCATGCCACCCTCCCTGTAGTAACACAGATAGAGTACTCGTCTTTTACTGGCATTTAGCAGTATGCCTGCATGCGGATAGAAGTCCAACCATAAAAGCACAGTGATTTTTATACAGAATCACTGCATTTCATGGTTGTGCTGAAATGCCAAATTTCTCCAGAAGGTGGCACTGTGGGTAAAATGTTAAATGACATCTTTATGCTCAGCTAGAACACCAGAGATATATGAGAAGAGAACCCCACTGAGGATACAAAGAAGGATTTCCAGTTTTACTAGCTTACAAGCTAAACTATCAAGCAGGTATAAACAAAGGTTATTGAAGTCATCATATGGCAGCTGCTTGTTAAGAGTGACTGAGAGCCTATGGGCGCTGCATTTTGCACTCCAGTTTTGCTCTTCGGTAGGTGGTGGTGCCATAGATATTTATAGATTGCCAGGATATTAGTTGCTGGGATAGGTCACATTGTACTGTATTATTATTATTATTATACTTTTACTTTTTTTCCGGAAAAACTTTGATCAAAATATTTTTTTTGTTTATTAATAGTAACACTAATCTGTATAGATGACATTTCTGTTTGCGTTACAGGTCTTTGGAAGCCGTTGCTTCCCTTGGGGGTGATGACTTAATACCTTTCTATGGGATGCTGCCTGGGGGAAGAGATGGAGCATTATTCAAGGTTAATATTTAGTCATAAGAAACATCTAATTCTCTGCAACATTGTCTGTTTCCAGTCATTTATTATTAGTTATTTTTTAACAGAATGACAAATAACTTGGAGAGCACTCCTTTAGCTACAGTAAATGAAATAATGAGCCTTTAAAAAAAAAAAATCTTGACTGGTTCACAGTGCTTCTCAAAGTTATAAGGTGCAACTTCAACTTTAATTCAACCAAGTCACAGATGTTGCTGACCATCTACAGTATGTCCATCCACATACTGTAAAAGGTTCATGGCCCTCCTGAATCCTGATGAGATTATATGACCCTCAGAGATCAAGCTTTGTAAAAGTGGTAGCTGAACAGAGTCTGAAATAATTCAGGAACCAGAGAACGGTGGTAATAATTTTTAACAGCAACTTTAAGTTAAACCTCCATAATCCATTCTTTGGCGAAGGGTGTGTTTTTTTTTCCACAAAAAATATTGCAGCCTTAATTGTGGAAGTGGATGAATAAATCAGCTCTTTAGTTTTTTCATTGAAATAATATTTTAGAGCCTTTTAAAGAATAGTTCAAGAATCTAAAAAAAAAAAATCATACTCATCTAGAGGGCTGCAGCACCGATCCCAGCTGCAGCTGTCCCCCGCCCATTCTAATGCCCCGTACACACGGTCGGACTTTGTTCGAACATTCTGACAACAAAATCCATGGATTTTTTCCGACGGATGTTGGCTCAAACTTGTCCTGCATACACACGGTCACACAAAGTTGTCGGAAAATCCGATCGTTCTGAACGTGGTGACGTAAAACACGTACGTCGGGACTATAAACGGGGCACTGGCCAATAGCTTTCATCTCTTTATTTATTCTGAGCATGCGTGGCACTTTGTCGGTCAGATTTGTGTACACACGATCGGAATTTCCGACAATGGATTTTGTTGTCGGAAAATTTTATATCCTGCTCTCAAACTTTGTGTGTCGGAAATTCCGATGGAAAATGTGTGATGGAGCCCACACACGGTCGGAATTTCCGACAACAAGGTCCTATCACACATTTTCCGTCGGAAAATCCGACCGTGTGTACGGGGCATAAGACCGAGAACTGAGCGATTTAAACACTACTGATTGCTCAGTTCTCGGTCTTCAGTGAGCACACAGCTGGTGACTGTCCGTCTCCTACTCTCTGCTCTGCCCCTCCAGTGCTCACTGGAGCGCAGGGCTTTGGAGGGTGTGGGAGGGGCTGGCTCAGGCCCGAGCCTGAGGATCTTTTCGGAGCCTGGACAGGCTGAGTGACGTCAGCTGACAGCAGGCTTTAGCCCACTGTTGGCTGAAAATGGGTCACAGGAGGGCAGAACTAACTGGACTCCTGTGAACAACAGAAGTGTAGCCAAAAAAGCTTTGGCCATACTTCTCCTATAATCTTAGATTCTGAGAGGGGAAAATATGTTCGGTGAAGGGAAGAGTATCAGGTTTCTGTTTGCGAAATACATACAAAAAGCCATGGTAGGTCAGTAGAACTATTTGGGGTAAATTGGTATCGGTGCTCTATAACGGCAGCTAACACATATGCTTTAATGACTGTACCACCAGCGAGTATGTAACAGACAGTACAAACCTCAGTACACTCTTTTTAATAAAATAAAACTGTTCTATTGCATATCCTTTACTACACACAGCTAACCTTAAAGTGATATTAAAGTCTTGTTTTTTTTTTTTAAACCACTTCCCGCCCGCCGTATGCAGAATGATGGGCGGGAAGAGGTTCTGTTATCCTGACTGGGCGTCATATGACGTCTAGCAGGATAATATGCCGGCGCGCAGCGTGACGATCGCGAGTGCGGCGTGTCAGTCTGACACGCCGCATCTCCGATCGTGATAAGGAGCCTCTGTCAGAGGCTTCTTACCACGTGATCAGCTGTGATCAATCACAGCTGATCATCGCGTGAACTAGGAAGTGCCGGTAAACGGCATTTCTTGGTTCGCACTGACAGGTGGGGGTCAGCACATTCATTATCAGCACAGCCCCCTCAGTTGTGCAAATCACCTGTAAATGAGTGCCCAGCAGTGTCCCAACAATAAAGTGTGCCAGTGCCCACCACAGTCCCAATCAGAGCCCACCACAGTGCCAATCAGTGCCCACCACAGTGTCAATCAGTGCCAAGCAGTAACACCTGTCAGTAATCTCTCAGTACAGAAAATCGACAGTCCTTAGTGTAGAACAAATCCACCAATAGTGATTGAAGACTTGTAGTGAAAAGGTATCACGTGAACAGAAATCCACCACCTATAATAATATGTGCTTACCAGAGGTAAGCTATATTAAAGCTTATATTCGAAATCCACTCCGTGGGGACACCAACAGCGATCACAGCATGGAGGAGGATCGTCCGGAATCCACCAATAGAAAGGTCGAATATTCAACATTGGACACCCAGGGAAATAAGAAGTATATTCTCCATAGTGTGAATCCGTATAAAGCAGTTTATTTGAGAATAAAAGTAGCGCACTTACTACAAATAGCGAGTAACAGCATATAAAAATCAGCCGGCCGGCCTGCATACACCCGTTCACTGTAAGGTGGAAACGATGACGTCAGCGCGTCTGCCTTCCGACGTACGTTTCGTCCTATTGGACGTTGTCATAGGAACGGGCGACGCACTGACTCATCGCTCCTTAAATATATCCATAGAACCACCCCTCGTTCTGACACTCTAGTGGCCACATCCTGGTTCTAAACCAGGAAGTACTCAAGGTGAAACCAAGCCTCACTTTAATGGCAAAACGAATAACGTTGGTCAGCCCTATCTTGCAACGAACAGGGGGCTGATGTACATAAAACAAATATCGCTTCAACATTTACAAAGTGAGCTTTCCTCATTGCTGGGGGGACTGAAAACATATATGAGTATTCTTTCAAAGAAGTACGACATGAACGCACTACCTTGGCTTCATCCAAAATTATAATGAAAAATAGAAAATAAAAAACAAAAAATATTTTATAAAATAGTGTAACCACCTGATAGGGTACTATTCCAAATTCTGCCTATAAACGGCTTAAGGAAACGCCATCTAGTGGAGAATATTAAGCTATACATGCCAATAAATAGCATATATATTTTTCACTTAGGAACTAATAAAAAATACTTAATAATAAGACATCCCCAGAGCCATATACCACTCTGCGGTGAAAACAAAATTAAATTGTTCCCCTATTTAAAATATTAAAAAATAATAATCATAGAAATCGGGAAGTAGTCATATAAACCATATAGGCCCCCACATGTTTAACCAATAACCATGTAGAGAATTGTAATACTAAATAAGGAAGACATAAATGCCCCAAATAAAAATGGAGCAGATCAACTAACTAATAAACTCATACATGTACCTATCAGGTGACAGTGAGCAAATGGGTCAAGGGAACCTCTGGGTACCCAATAAAATATTAGAGGATTACTAAAAAGACTCAGGATGGTCAAAACCTCAGAGCATATATATCTCCATCTTAGGGATGTACAACCCCCAAGGCTAAAATGACCAGAATTGGCCCCAAATTTGGGAACCAATGGAGGTACATATTAAGAGAGGAAGTACACCAATGGTGGTCGTATGATGTTAACTAATCACTTGTTACAGTAAGGCCACCAAAGGGTCAGAACAGGTTCACATCCAAATAACAAAAATAGTCTAAAATCACAAAACAGAACATCACGAACCTTATTTTCTTGAATTTCTAGTACAGATAAGAAGCCCCCATATTACGTTAACCATATTAGAGGAGTGTACAAAAATTCATGAATTATCTAGAAAGGCATTAAGGTCTACCTCAACGTTGAGCCCAAATGGGGTATAACACCTAAGTTTGTATATCCAGGCCATCTCGAGTCTCGAAATCCCCCTAAGGAGGGAACCCCCTCTCCAGGGCGTGGTATATCTATCAATTCCCAGAAAGATAGTCTTTCTGGGGTCTCGATTGTGTGTCTCGAGATAGTGTCTAGAGACCGGATGTTTCGGAAAGCCCGTCAAGATATTAGTTACATGTTCGTTGAGCCTTACGGAGAGGGGGCGTTTGGTCCTCCCCACGTATTGTAATCCGCAAGGACATTGCAATAAATAGACAACGCGCTCAGTGGAACATGTAATAAAGGATTTGATTCCAAATTCAGCCGAGGTACTAGTAGAAGTAAACTTGTGTGTCCTTCTATGCAAACATCCACTCAAGGAACATATCCTACATTTTTTACATTGGTAGAAACCAGTCATGTATTCAAAAAAACCTTTTTTTATTGGTGGAGGATCTAGGATGTTAGGGGCCACTCTCCCCCTAAGGGAAGGGGCACCTTTGTATACCATTTGTGGTTTAGCTGGAAGGATATTACCCAATATATGGTCATTTTGAAGAACATGCCAATGTTTCTTAACCAGCCTTGCCACATTCCTATGTTGTAAGGAATAAGTGGTAATAAATGGAACAGATGGTACTCTATTCGCATTGGGGGCCTTATCCACTAATAACGTGCGCCTATCAAGAGTAGCAACCTCATTCAGTGTAGTTTTAAGAGACGCCTCAGGGTAACCTTTCTCTAGAAAACGTCCTATCAAGACATCAGCCTGAGCCAAAAACTCCTCCTGGTTTGAACAATTACGTTTCAGGCGTATGAGCTGGCTTTTGGGCACTGACTTAAGCCAGGCTTCATGGTGGCAGCTGTCGGTGGATATATAAGAATTACGATCCGTAGTCTTAAAATAAGTTGCCGTAGTAAGTTGTCCATCTCTGATACTGATCTTGAGATCCAAGAAGTTGATCTCGGTCTGACTAGCCTCATATGAAAGTTGTATACCCCGATTGTTGTCATTAAGCATATTCATAAAGGCGTCCAAATCATGGCGATCTCCATCCCATAGGAGGAGGACATCATCTATATACCTAGCCCACAGGACCAATTGGGGTCTCTGATGGGCATAGATGACGTCCTCCTCCCACAGGGCCATGAAAAGGTTAGCCAAACTTGGGGCGTATTTAGCCCCCATGGCAACCCCTCTGTCTTGTCTATAAAACTGCCCTCCAAACCAAAAATAGTTTCGAGTGGCTACAAAATGAAGTAACTGCATGATGAAACAAATCTGTTCATCAAATAATGTGGAATCTCGCCTCAAATAGTATTCCACTGCAAATAACCCCAAATCATGCGGAATCACCGTATATAATGAGGCTACATCAGCCGTCACTAGCCAACACCCTGTTTTCGGGGTAATGTTGGAGAGTAAGTTGATCACATGACGGGAGTCCCTCAAATGTGATGGCATTTTCAGGACCAATGGTTGCAAGAAAAAATCAATATACCTGCCCACCCGGGATGAGATGGAATCAATGCCACTAACAATAGGGCGTCCCGGGGGGCAGGTAGGATGTTTATGCACTTTAGGCAAATAATAGATAACCGGGGTACGGGGAGCCTTAGGAACCAAATAAGATTTCTCTTTTCCATTCAGAATACCCTGGTCAAACCCATATTGTACAATTACTTCTAGTTCCTTCTTATATTGGGACTTAGGATCTGATCTAAGGGGGGTATATGTATCTCGGTCCCCTAAAATCTTATACATCTCGGCAAGATAGTCTTTCTTGTCCAAGACAATAATACCACCCCCTTTATCAGCAGGTCTAATTACTAGGTTTTTGTTCTCACAAAGGGAATTCAAACCAGACTTCAACTCTTTATCAAAGTATATTTTTCTCAGGGGTAATTGCTCTAAGTCCCTGAGCATTAGGTCTCTAAATACTCTCAAGGAAGGAGTCATAGTGCCCGGGGGGTTAAATAAAGATGCATTCGCCAATCCTGAATGGCGATAACCAGTAGTATTAGACACAGTATTCGAAATGGGGTTAGAGGCCATATACCTTTTGATGTTGACCTTACGTACAAACTTATGGATGTCTATATAGGTCTGGAATTTATCCAAACCACGAGGAGGCGCGAATTTAAGGCCCTTATTAAGTAGGATCTTCTCAGAGTCATTTAACGTGGCTGAACTTAGGTTAAAAATTCCATCAGAGGTTACGATTTTTTCTTTTTTTGTTCGCAGTCGCCGCCCCCCTCTAGATCCTCTCTTTGGTCTGCCGACCTTTTGATGCCCTGACCTGGCCTGTGAAAACCCCAACGTTGGTAACCAGAACCGGAAGGGCCCGGATTGTCTCCGTCATTGGTGAATCCCCTCACCATAGGGGCAGGCAACAAGGCACCCCCTTCTCGGTCATCCTTCGAATGGGGAAGCGGTGCAGGTCCATCTAAATCGCTCAGGGGGTAGAAACAGTTTGAGGTACTGATATTATAATCAGGATATCCTCTTCCGTCATTTGAAGGCCTAGGGATTTGAAAACCCCGCCCCTGCCTCTCATAATAATCATGCCTAAATATTTGACCAGGCTCATGGTTGCGACCAGGGTATGGTCCAAAATCCAGGGTTCGAGGGGAAGGGAAAAAAAAAAAAAAAAAAAAAAAAAAAAAAAAAAAAAAGGTTTTTTTGAATACATGACTGGTTTCTACCAATGTAAAAAATGTAGGATATGTTCCTTGAGTGGATGTTTGCATAGAAGGACACACAAGTTTACTTCTACTAGTACCTCGGCTGAATTTGGAATCAAATCCTTTATTACATGTTCCACTGAGCGCGTTGTCTATTTATTGCAATGTCCTTGCGGATTACAATACGTGGGGAGGACCAAACGCCCCCTCTCCGTAAGGCTCAACGAACATGTAACTAATATCTTGACGGGCTTTCCGAAACATCCGGTCTCTAGACACTATCTCGAGACACACAATCGAGACCCCAGAAAGACTATCTTTCTGGGAATTGATAGATATACCACGCCCTGGAGAGGGGGTTCCCTCCTTAGGGGGATTTCGAGACTCGAGATGGCCTGGATATACAAACTTAGGTGTTATACCCCATTTGGGCTCAACGTTGAGGTAGACCTTAATGCCTTTCTAGATAATTCATGAATTTTTGTACACTCCTCTAATATGGTTAACGTAATATGGGGGCTTCTTATCTGTACTAGAAATTCAAGAAAATAAGGTTCGTGATGTTCTGTTTTGTGATTTTAGACTATTTTTGTTATTTGGATGTGAACCTGTTCTGACCCTTTGGTGGCCTTACTGTAACAAGTGATTAGTTAACATCATACGACCACCATTGGTGTACTTCCTCTCTTAATATGTACCTCCATTGGTTCCCAAATTTGGGGCCAATTCTGGTCATTTTAGCCTTGGGGGTTGTACATCCCTAAGATGGAGATATATATGCTCTGAGGTTTTGACCATCCTGAGTCTTTTTAGTAATCCTCTAATATTTTATTGGGTACCCAGAGGTTCCCTTGACCCATTTGCTCACTGTCACCTGATAGGTACATGTATGAGTTTATTAGTTAGTTGATCTGCTCCATTTTTATTTGGGGCATTTATGTCTTCCTTATTTAGTATTACAATTCTCTACATGGTTATTGGTTAAACATGTGGGGGCCTATATGGTTTATATGACTACTTCCCGATTTCTATGATTATTATTTTTTAATATTTTAAATAGGGGAACAATTTAATTTTGTTTTCACCGCAGAGTGGTATATGGCTCTGGGGATGTCTTATTATTAAGTATTTTTTATTAGTTCCTAAGTGAAAAATATATATGCTATTTATTGGCATGTATAGCTTAATATTCTCCACTAGATGGCGTTTCCTTAAGCCGTTTATAGGCAGAATTTGGAATAGTACCCTATCAGGTGGTTACACTATTTTATAAAATATTTTTTGTTTTTTATTTTCTATTTTTCATTATAATTTTGGATGAAGCCAAGGTAGTGCGTTCATGTCGTACTTCTTTGAAAGAATACTCATATATGTTTTCAGTCCCCCCAGCAATGAGGAAAGCTCACTTTGTAAATGTTGAAGCGATATTTGTTTTATGTACATCAGCCCCCTGTTCGTTGCAAGATAGGGCTGACCAACGTTATTCGTTTTGCCATTAAAGTGAGGCTTGGTTTCACCTTGAGTACTTCCTGGTTTAGAACCAGGATGTGGCCACTAGAGTGTCAGAACGAGGGGTGGTTCTATGGATATATTTAAGGAGCGATGAGTCAGTGCGTCGCCCGTTCCTATGACAACGTCCAATAGGACGAAACGTACGTCGGAAGGCAGACGCGCTGACGTCATCGTTTCCACCTTACAGTGAACGGGTGTATGCAGGCCGGCCGGCTGATTTTTATATGCTGTTACTCGCTATTTGTAGTAAGTGCGCTACTTTTATTCTCAAATAAACTGCTTTATACGGATTCACACTATGGAGAATATACTTCTTATTTCCCTGGGTGTCCAATGTTGAATATTCGACCTTTCTATTGGTGGATTCCGGACGATCCTCCTCCATGCTGTGATCGCTGTTGGTGTCCCCACGGAGTGGATTTCGAATATAAGCTTTAATATAGCTTACCTCTGGTAAGCACATATTATTATAGGTGGTGGATTTCTGTTCACGTGATACCTTTTCACTACAAGTCTTCAATCACTATTGGTGGATTTGTTCTACACTAAGGACTGTCGATTTTCTGTGCCATTTTCAATTTCACAGACTTTTTGGTTTCTGTCACTTGCCTAATTTGCATTTAGTGTTTCACGTTAATTTCGGTTGTATCAAGTCATCTGATTGTTATTATATTGCTATTTGGGTTCACATATGTAATTAATAGGTGAATGTAACACAATTTCTGTGTCATTTCATATATTCATTTATTTTTTAGCACAGTCTTTTTTAATTTTAATTTTAATTTTATAGCGCAGATCTTTTTATTGCTTTATCTATTTTGATTCTTTGTACCTGAGGATTAGGACTGCAGCTTGGGGGGTGTAGGGAAGCGCGGTAATTTTTTATGATTTCCTAGTAATCTCTCAGTACCTCATCATCAGTGCTGCCCATCAGTGCCACCTGTCAGTGCCAATCAGTACCACCTATCAGTGCCAATCAGTGCCGCCTGTCAGTGCCCATCACAGCCGCCTGTCAGTGCCCATCTCAGCCGCCTGTCAGTGCCCATCAGTGCCACCTATCAGTGCCTATCAGTGCTGCCTATCAGTGCCCATCAGTGCTGCATATCCGTGCCGCCTATTAGTACCCATCAGTGCTTCATATCAGTGCCCATCAATTCTACACATCAGTGCCTCCTCATCAGTGCCCATCAGTGCCACTTTATCAGTGCCAACTTATCAGTGCCTATCAGTGCCGCCCGTCAGTGAAGGGGAGAACAAAATTTTATGACAAAAACTAAGAAAAACTTTTTTTTTCAAAAATGTTGGTCTTTTTTAGTTTAGCAAAAAATAAAAACCCCAGAGGTGATCAAATACCACCAAAGGAAAGCTCTATTTGTGGGAAGAAAATTATACAAATTTAGTTTGAGCACAGTGTTTCATGACTGCACAATTGTCATTCAAAGTGTGACAGCGCTGAAAGCTGAAAATTGTCTTGGGCAGGAATGACCGAAAGTGCCTGGTTTTGAAGTGGTCAAATAACAAACATGTTATAGTTACCTGCTCTGTGTAATGAAGAGGATCCTCCTCTTCTTGGTCCCTTGCTGGCACACGTGGCCCCTCCCTCCTGCCGGGTGTCCCCACAGCAAGCAGCTTGCTATGGAGGCACCCAAGCAAGTGCACTCCCAAGCTGGGGCTCTGTGTGTCCGTTTACACATGCAGCCATGGCTCACCCCACCCACTCTGTCTCCTGAATGGCTCACTGGCTGTGATTGACAGCAGCAGGAGCCAATGGCCATATGTCCCCCGCTGGCTCTAAGGCTGAGAATCGAGTAATCAAACACCGCAGATCACTCAGTTCTCAGTACTCCCTGAGCAGAGAGCTGGTGACTGTCAGTCTCTGGCTCTCTGCTGTATGATCCCTCTCTCATAGTCCAGGGCCTCCAGACACCTGCTGTCCTAGTCCAGGGCCTCCAGACACCCCCTCTCCTAATCTGGGACCTCCAGGCACCCCCTCATCTAGTCCAGTATCTCCCTTGTACACCCCCCCCCACACACACACCAACCCCACTTTTTAAGTCCAGGGCCTCCTCTACAGCCCCAGCCCAGGACCTCCAGTGTACTCCCCTCCTAGTCCAAGTCCTCCTCTGCATCACCCAGTCCAGGGCTTCCTCTGCACCCCTAGTCCAGGGCTTCCTGTGTACTCCCCTCCTAGTCCAAGGCCTCCTCTGCACTGCCCTGCTAGTCCAGGGCCTCCTCTGCACCCCCCAGTCCAGGGCCTTCTCTGCACTCCCCTCTCTCCTAATCCGGGGCCTCCTCTGCAATCCCTCCTCTTTGAATCCAGGGTCTTTGCCACACCAACCCTTTTCTAATCCAGGGCCTCCACTGCACCCCCCCAGTCCAGGGCCTCCTCTGCACCACCCCCCAGTCCAGGGCCTCTTCTGCACCACCCCTTTAGTTCAGGGCCTCCTCTGCACCACCCCCCCAGCCCACGGCCTCCACTGCACCCCCCTCAGGTCAGGGCCTCCACTGCGCCCCCCTTCAGGTTAGGGCCTCCCTTGTGCCCCCCCTTAGGTCGGGGCCTCCTCTGTGCCCCCCTCAGGTCGGGGCCTCTTCTGCGCCCCCCTCAGTTTGGGGCCTCCTCTGCACCCCCCCTCAGGTTGGGGCCTCCTCTGCGCCCCCCTCAGGTCGGGGCCTCCTCTGCGCCCCCTCATGTCGGGGCCTCCTCTGCGCCCCCCTCAGGTCGGGGCCTCCTCTGCGCCCCCCTCAGGTCGGGGCCTCCTCTGCGCCCCCCTCAGGTCGGGGCCTCCTCTGCGCCCTCACCAGGTCAGGGTCTCCTCTGCACCCCCCCCCAGCCCAGGGCCTCCTCCACACACCTTCTGCACACAAACCCCTCTCTTTGTCCTAATACATGCATTCCAGTTCCAGGAAAGCTCTCCCATATAATTGTACTGCAGCTGGGATGCCTAACTCAGAAAAGATATGGGCTGTTTGGGCACTGGGCAGGATTGGGATGGAGACCGCACAGCACCCAGCCGGGGATGCCACTCGCACTATGTGCCTCTGCTCTAGGGTGTCATTGCCGCTGGTTCAAGTGTAATGGACAGACAGCGCCTGCTGCATAGTTTGCCAAATACCGGAGAATCAAATAGGAGGGAGACCGCACAGGCGCACTAGCGCTGAATCACCGCTCCTTTCGGTCTGGCCGTCCTATAGAATAGCATGCCAGAGCGACGCTGCAGCTACTATTGCTTAGCAACAAAACAGCAGTAGCTGAAGTGTCACTCCGGAATGCCTTTCTATAGCGCGTGCGTTGGAGGAGCAGAGTGATTCAGCACTAGTGCGTCTATGCGGTCCCCCTCCTATTTGATTCTCTGGTATTTGGCAAACTTTGCAGCGGGCGCTGCCTGTCCATCACACGTAATTGGGCGGCAGTGACACCCTTCGAGTAGCGGCTCCTTATGCGTGCAGGGATGGCACCCCCCCCCCCCGGTGATACATCACCCGGGGCATGTGCCCCCTTGCCCCCCCTAGTTTCGGCCCTGCATAAAGGTACATGAATCTGCAAAAGGTTCATGACAGTTCTGTAATCAATAGGTGAATGGAATATCACTCTGCCTATACTATAGTCCAGGTAACCTGTGGACTGTGAGCTTGCAATACCCAGTATAATGGGAAACAGGCAAGATGCAATAACATCGAGGCTAAGCAGTTCTGTGTGCCCTGGTTCAAATACAGCATATATATATAGGATAGGTTTCATAAGTTTTGGGTCCAGATTTGATGTTGGTTCTCTCAGCCAGGAGAACAAAGGGTCTTTGAGATTTGGTCTGCAGAGGAATGTGATGTCGTTGTATTAAGCAATGAAACAACTACAGGCACCCAAGTCATTTATAGCTTGAGTTCGGGGTCTTCCTTCTGGCAGCAGGAAGAACAATATGATTTCACCTATCCAACACAGAAAAGGAGGAATAACGCTCACTGCCTTTTTTAGGCCAGGTTCCTACGTAGTGTCCAGCCTCATTACAATACAGACAGAGGTTGTGCTGATGGCATCACCACCTCTTCCCAGATGGCAGAGGAGAATGTAAGAGTATGAACTGTATGGCCTCATGCACATGGGCGCTTTCAGGCATCCATCGTAAATTGCTTTTACAGTGACTTGAAAAAGTATTCACACCCCCTTGAAATTTTCCACATTTTGTCATGTTACAACCGAAAACTTAAATGTATTTTATTGGGATTTTTTGTGCTAGACCAACACAAAGTGGCACATAATTGTGAAGTGGAAGGAAAATGACAAATGTTTTTTACATCTTTTTACAAATATCTGAAAAGTGTGGCGTGCGTTTGTATTCAGCCCCCTTTACTCTAATACCCCTAACTAAAATGTAGTGGAACCAATTGCCTTCAGAAGTCACCCAATTAGTAAATAGAGTCCCCCTGTGTGTAATTTAATCTCAGTATAAATACAGCTGTTCTGTTAAGCCCTCAGAGGTTTGTTAGAGAGCCCTAGTAAACAAACAGCATAATGAAGGCCAAGGAACACACCAAACAGGTCATAAAGTTGTGAAGAAGTTTAAAACAGGGTTAGGTTATAAAAAAAATATCACAAGCTTTGAACATCTCAGGGGGCACTGTTCAATCCATCATCCGAAAATGGAAAGGGTATGGCACTGCAAACTTACCAAGAAATGGCCGTCCACCTAAACTGACAGGACGGGTAAGGAGAGCGTTAATCAGAGAAGCAGCCAAGAGGCCCATGGTAACTCTGGAGGAGCTGCAGAGATTCACAGCTCAGGTGGGAGAATCTACAGATCGACTATTAGTCGTGCACTCCACAAATCTGGCCTTTATGGAAGAGTGGCAAGAAGAAAGCCATTGTTGAAAGAAAGCTATAAGAAGACCCATTTGCAGTTTGCGAGAAGCCATGTGGGGGACACAGCAAACATGTAGAAGAAGATGCTCTGGTCAGGTAAGACCAAAATTGAACTTTTTGGCCTAAAAGCAAAACGCTATGTGTAGCGGAAAACCAACACTGCACATCACCCTGAACACACCATCCCCACCCTGAAACATGGTGGTAGCAGCATCATTTTGAGGGGATGCTTTTCTTCAGCAGGGACAGGGAAGATGGTCAGAGTTGATGGGAAGATGGATGGAGCCAAATACAGGGCAATCTTAGAAGAAAACCTGTTAGAGTCTGCAAAAGACTTGAGACTGGGATGGAGGTTCACCTTCCAGCAGGACAACAACCCTAAACATACAGCCAGAGCTACAATGGAATGGTTTAGATTAAAGCATATTCGTGTGTTAGAATGGCCCAGTCAAAGTCCAAACCTAAATCCTATGGAGAATATGTGGCAAGACTTGAAAATTGCTGTTCAGACGCTCTCTATCCAATATGACAGAACTTGAGCTATTTTACAAAGAAGAATGGGCATTTTCTAAATGTGCGAAGCTGGTAGGGACCCAAAAATACTTACAGCTGTAATTGAAGTGAAAGGTGGTTCTACAAATTTATGACTCAGGGGGGCTGAATACAAATGCACACCACACTTTTCAGATATTTATTTGTAAAAAATGTTAAAAACCATTGATCATTTTCCTTTCACTTCACAATTAATTATGTGACACTTTGTGTTGGTCTATCACATAAAATCCCAATAACATACGTTTTTGGTTGTAACATGGCAAAATGTAGAAAATTAAAAGGGGGTATGAATACTTTTCAAAGCACTGTATATAATTGCATATTTCTGCCCCTGGCAGAGACAGCTTCAGTGTACAGCTGGCAGTAGTAATAAATGGCTGTATATGGGTATATGCCGCACTTGTATAAACGCGCACGTGAGCATAAGTTCCTGATTGCGACTTTTGTGTTCATTCTGGGATTTACACAGGTTTTTACGTTTACACAAGCACAGTGTATGCCCATGTACAGCCATTCATACCATACTATTTCTAGCTGTATGCCTCAGCTGTCTCTCTACGGCCTTTTCACACTGATGTGGTGCAGTTTGACCACACCATGGGTGCAGCGCAGTGTACCCGCGGGTTTGGTGGTGGTTAGCTGCACTTTCTCATAAACTTCTATTATGTCCCGTGGTTTTGGTGCTTTTTCTAAAATATCAGGACAGCTGTAGCAGCAAGCATTACACAGAGGTGTGACTATGCACAGTTTTGAAAAAACAGAACTATGCACTTCCATGTGCAAATGTGGAAGTTCTCATGCTGAAGTCCAGCTATTTAGACTGGCTTGATTTTCCCAACAGCTTAACTGCTCCTTCTCACAATGCAATCTATGTGTAAGCTGTTTTACTGAAAACAATGCTTACCCAATGCATTTTATATCTATCTCCACAGTTGCTTAAAGTGGACCTTCAGTATTTTTTTCAACTTTCCATCTATTAAATCTTCTGCCCTTGTTGTTTTAACTTTGGATAGTTAAACATTTTTTTCTTCCAGTAAATACCTTATACAGCCCACTTCCTCTATTTTGTCTGGTAATTAGCCTAGGCTTATAACAACATGCACAGCTCTCTCTCTCACTCTCGTGAAAGTTTGCCAGGGAGGGAGGGGGAGACGAGTCATAAGAGGGCAAATGAGAGCTGGAGGTATGCCTCTGTGTGAATCCAGAAAGTTGCAGCCAGACTCAGTGGAGGGAGATTTCTGCAACATATTTGGCAAGTACAGAATCACAGTATATATAAAATAATATGCAAAGTGGTTGGAGGGAAGATTCAGAATGGCAAAGATGTTTTTATTACAAATGATGTGAGCAGACTGCAGTTCCTCTTTAAGGGAATGTATTGTATAGTGAATGTGTACGTATTTTTTCTTTATTTTTTTAAGGTCTGGACTAAAAAATATAATTTCTATAAATTATGTTTTTTTAGTGAGTTAAATATGAAATATGCACATGATTATGTACTTTCACTAAAGAAAACAGGTTAAGCTTTATGCCTCTTTTCACGTTTTCCTGTATCTCCATACCTCCTCTTGTACCAGCTCCGCTGTTTACACAGATCAATAGCGAAAATTAAAATTTACACAAAAATGAATGAGTTAGAGCAGCTCTTGAAAGAGAATTACCTGTATTGTCTGCTTGTCTCTCATTAGCTAACCCAACACTCAGAATTATTTGTCATGTACAAAAGCTTACGTTTACTAAAAAAAAAAAAAAAAAAGGTTCCCTCCAATATCTTGTGATTCCTACTGCCATAATCTTCCAGTGTGGTTAGATTTTTTAGAATTAAGGGTTCTATTAACGCCTCTGATGATGTCTATATTACCAAACACGTTGGGTGGAGCTTGGTCACCCAACATTTTTGCTGTTTGTATGGATTGACATGTGAGTTTTACATCTATGTTTGTGAGTATACTGGATAACTGTTAATAAACCTTTTGAATATCAGTAATACTGCACAATAAGGTGTTCTTTATCTACAGTATCTCCAAACCCTGCATGAGTTGAGGTTCTTTTCCGTTAGAGTTCCTTCTGTCAGTGTGGCTACAGACATCTGGTGATCCTGTGGATCTTGTGACTTGGAGCTGGGTTAATTGAACGTGTTTGACCGCTGTACAAGGTGGTCCACTACTGAGAGTTATGCCACATACACACGAGCGGACTTTGTGGCATGCTTGGTTCGACGGACTACCGCCGGACTTTCTGCACGGACGGACTTGCCTACACAGGACCGGACTTTCCGGCAGGCTAGGTCCGCCCGTCTTTCCGACTGACTTTCGCCGGAGTTACGGCGGACTTTCAGAATGAACGGACTTGCCCGCACACAGACAAGTCCGTTCATTTTGAACGTGACTCGGGTACGACGGGACTAGAAAAAGAAGTCAATCTCGCCACTTTTATCGGCGAGATTGACATCTTGCAAGCCCCGTCCTGGGGCATACCAGGCCCTTAGGTCTGGCATGGATTTTAGGGGAACCCCCTACGCCGCAAAATTGGCTTGGGGTCCCCCCCAAAATCCATACCAGACCCTGATCCGAGCGCGCAGCCCGGCCAGTCAGGAAAGGGGGTGGGGACGAGCGAGCCCCCCCCTGAACCGTACCAGGCCGAATGCCCTCAACATGGGGGGGGGTGGATGCTTTGGGGGAGGGGGTGATGTTGATGAGGACAAGGGCCTCTTCCCGACAACCCTGGCCGTTTGTTGTTGGGGTCTGCGGGCGGGGGGCTTATCGGAATCCGAGAGCCCCCCTATAATAAGAGGGCCCCCAGATCCCGGCCCCCCACCCTATGTGAATGAGTATGGGGTACATGGTACCCCTACCCATTCACCTAGGGAAAAAGTGTCAATAATAAAAACACTACACAGGTTTTTGAAGTAATTTATTAGACAGCTCCGGGGGGGTCTTCTTCCGGCTTTGGTGGTCCCTCCGGTTCCTCTTCTCCCGGTGTTCCAGTTCTTCGGCCGGCTCCTCCGCTATCTTCATGCCGCTCTCTTGCCAGCGGAGGTCCGGACTTCTGGCTTCTTGTCTTCTTGGCTTCTTCCCTCTTCTCTTCTCCAGATGTTGACACGACGGTCTCTCCGGCTGGACTGGTCTCTGAGCGCTCCGATGTGACTTATATAGGCGGAGACCCCGCCCCCTGGGCATGCTGGGACTGTGACGTTTTAGGGGGCGTGGTCACCGGGTGATGTTGACCTCATCCCCACACCCTTTCCTGACCGGCCGGGCTGCGTGCTCGGATCGGGGTCTGGTCCGACGGACCAAGTATGCCGGAAAGTCCGACCGCGTGTACGCGGCATTACAATGCTAATTGCTCTGCTATGGGTATGTTCAAGTAGACAAAACATGGATTACTGAAGTGGTAGATAAAGTTAACTGTTAATCTGAAGGATCGGCATGCTTACGGTGTGATGTTAGCAGTAGGAAGGTCTAAAGTCTCGAATTGTTCAGTTGTTTTAGGCATACATTTGTTATACCTTGCAACACAATTGGTTTTTAGAAGGAAGAAAACATCTCTCGACTTAAAACATATGCCTGATTTAACGACCCGCTTGCCGACCCTATACAGTATATAATTGGCGGCAAGGTGGCTCTCCTGTGCAGAAATACGTACCTATACGTGATTCTGCACTTCCGGGTCTGGGGTGCGCACACGCCGCCGGCCACCAACTTCCGCTGTGATTGGACACGGCGGGAGCCAATCAGCGGGTCTGGCGGACCCGATATCCACTGGGACCCACCGATCGTTCCCGAGAGAAGCAGAACGGCGGTATGCCTATGTAGACAAGGCAGATTGCCGTTCTGTGAGAAGGGGAGGTAGTGATCCTGTGTTTCTGCTAAGCAGGAACACGGATCTCTGCCTTCTCACAGTACAAGCACATCCCCCACAGTTAGTAATCACTCCCTAGGAACACAGTTAACTGATGTTAACCCCTTCCCAGCCAGTGTCATTAGTACAGTAACAGTGCATATTTGTAGCACTAATCGCTGTATTAGTGTCACTGGTCCCCAAAAAAGTGTCACTTGGTGTCCAATTGGTCCACCACAGTCCCACTATAAGTCGTTGATCGCCGCCATTACTACTAAGAAAAATAAATAAATTTAAAAAATTCCTTAAATCTATGCAATAGTTTGTAGACGCTATATCGTTTGTATCAACTAATCAATATACGCTTATTGGGATTTTTTTTTTGACCAAAAATATGTAGCAGAATACAGCTTGATGACGAAATTGGATATTTTCCATTTTTTTTATTGGATATGTTTTATAGCAGAAAGTAAGAAAGAAAGCTCTATTTGTGGGGGGAAAAAAAAGAAAAAACATTTTATTTGGGAACAGTGTCGCAGGCCCGCACAATTGTCAGTTAAACGAATGCAGTGCCGTATCTCAAAAAATGGCCTGGTCATTAAGGGGGGTAAACCTTCTGGAGCTCAAGTGGTTAAAAATCCTCAGTGTTTTTTAGTGTACTGATTTGATGTCAAGTCTTACTGGATCAGTCTCTTGGATATGTACGACAACTTAGCATTTAGTAAGAACAAATGTACTGCTTTTGTTTTATTGTAGTATACTTATTGTTTTGTTGTATGTAAAATGACAAAACCTTTAATAGAAAGTTATTTGAAAAAAAAAAACAATTAATCAAGACGTGATGGTTGTTTTTTCTTGTTCACATTTGCTTGTGTTTTGTGTAGGAGCTGGAAGATTACTTTTACTATGCTCAGATGCGTAACCAGGGTATTGATACAATGGAGACCAGACAAGTTTCAACACATATTCCCTTGAAAGAAGTTCCTTTCATCATGCGAGCACTGGGATATTATCCAACAGAGCAAGAGGTATTTAAAATGTGTGTCTAACTGGCTGTAGAACTGTAGAATTTGGTATTAGTGAATGGATTTAAATTCTTACTAAACAAGAAAAATACATATTTTAAAGCAGTGGTCCTCAGCCACTGACCTGGGAGCTTTATGTGGTTCTTATGTACCTTTTAATGTTGCTTACAGCAGACCTTTAGTAGTTGCTCACTATATACAGTGCATCCGGAAAGAATTCACAGTGCTTCACTTTTTCCACATTTTGTTATATTACAGCCTTATTCCAAAATGGATTACATTCATTATTTTCTTCAAACTTCTACAAACAATACCCCATAATAACAACATGAAAGAAGTTTGTTTGAAATCTTTGCAAATTTATTAAAAATAGAAAACGAAAAGAATCCCATGTACATAAGTATTCACAGCCTTTGCTCAGTACTTTGTTGAAGCACCTTTGGCACCAATTACAGCCTCAAGTCTTTTTGAGTATGATGCTACACGCTTGGCACAGCTATTTTCGGACAGTTTCTCCAATTCTTCTTTGCAGGACCTCTCAAGCTCCATCAGGTTGGATGGGGAATGTCGGTGCACAGCCATTTTCAGATCTCTCCAGAGATGTTCAATCAGGATCAAGTCTGGGCTCTGGCTGGTCCACTCAAGGATATTCACAGAGTAGTCCCGTAGCTACTCTTATGTTATCTTGGCTGTGTGCTTAGGGTCGTTATGTTGGTAGATGAACCTTCGCCCCAGTTTGAGGTCCAGAGCACTCTGGAGCAGGTTTTCATCAAGGATCTCTCTGTACATTGCTGCATTCATCTTTCCTTCGATCCTGACTAGTCTCCCAGTTACTGCCACTGAAAAACATCCCCACAGCATGATGCTGCCACCTCCATGCTTCACTGTAGTGATGGAATTGGCCAGGTGATGAGCGGTGCTTGGTTTCCTCCAGACATGATGCTTGCCATGCAGGCCAAACAGTTCAATCTTTGTTTCACCAGACCAGAGAATTTTGTTTCTCATGGTCTGAGAGTCCTGCAGGTGCTTTTGGCAAACTCTAGGTGGGCTTTAGTGTGCCTTTTACTGAGGAGTGGTTTCCGTCTGTCCACTTTACCATACAGGCCTGATTGGTGGAGTGCTGCAGAGATGGTTGTTTTTCTGGAAGGTTCTCCTCTCTTCACAGAAAAATACTGGAGCTCTGTCAGAGTGACCATCGGGTTCTTGGTCACCACCCTGACTAAGGTCCTTCTCCCCTGATCACTCAGTTTGGCCAGGCAACCTGTTCTAGGATGAGTCCTAATGGTTCAGAACTTCTTCCATTTACGGATGATGGAGGCCACTGTGCTCATTGGAACCTTCAACGCTGCAGAAATTTTTCTGTAACCTTCCCCAGATCTGTGCCTCGATACAATCCTGTATCTCGGAGGTCTACACACAATTCCTTGGACTTCATGGCTTGGTTTGTGCTCTGGCATGCACTGTTAATTGTGGGACCTTATATAGACAGGTGTGTGCACATCATGTCAACTGAATTTACCACAGGTGGACTCCAATCAAGTTGTAGAAACATCTTAGGGATGATCAGTGGCAACAGGATGCATCTGAGCTCAATTTTGAGTGTCATGGCAAAGGCTGTGAATACTTATGTACATGTGATTTATTTATATTTAATACATTTGCAAAAACTTCAAACAAACTTCTTTCATGCTGTCATTATGGGGTATTGTTTGTATAATTTTAAAGAAAAAAAAATTGTAATTTTATTGATCAAAATACAGTTGCCAGTATTATTTTATAACAGATATCTCCAGGTATCTGTACATCAGTTCAGTTTTAGAAAAATATAGTTGAAGTTTGCATATGAGAGTTTCAAGGCTCCTAGGGCACACAAAACTGAACTAACTAGAAGGCCCTGGAACATGGCTGTTATGGCATACCACTGATCAGGGCTTTTTTTTTCTCAGAGAATAGGGTAAATCTACATGGTCAAGCTCTGTCATCTTTATTAATGTCCTTTCTCTACTACTTGGGGAGCCACTGATTTAAAAGTGAAGCAAAAATAAGAATAACAGCCATGAAACACGTACCTTCAAAAAGTCAGCAGTGGCAGCTTCTGTGTTTCTATGCTGACAGGTTTCCTTTATGCCCCTTTCACACTTGTGCGACCTGAAAGTTGCACGACTTTGCCGTGACTTTGACGCGATTGGAAGCGGGGAAATATAGCAAATATATAGGGAAACCTGCATCCAATTCGCTATAGTGTGAACAAAGCCTAAGGCCCCTTTCACACTTGGGACCGCAAAGTCACATGACAAGTCGTAACCCATGATTTCCAATGAGTACCATTCATATCTGTGTGACTTCAAGTCGCAGTGACTTCAAAGTAGTCCCTGCACTACTTTGGTCTGACTTTGATGCAACTTGAGATCCATAGACCTCAAGATTACACAGGCATTGCTTCAAATCGCGTCAAAGTCACGGCAAAGTCGTGCAATTATCAGGTCGCACAAGTGTGAAAGGGGCATAAAGGAAACCTGTCAGCATAAATACACAGAAGCTGCCACTACTGACTTTTTGAAGGTACGTGTTTCATGGCTGTTATTCTTATTCTTGATTCACTTTTAAGTCAGTGGCTCCCCAAGTAGTAAGGAAAGGACATTAATAAAGATGACAGAGCTGGACCATGTAGATTTACCCTAGGTTCACATCTATGCGGCTGCGCTTGATGCATCTTTCAGGCACGTTTTGCAGTGCATTTTGCATTTTTAAACCCTTGTTTTTTATGCATTTTTGCATGCAGTTTTCATGCATTTTGCATTTTTGCTTTTTTTTTTTCTCTTTAAACAAACTGTATATAACATGTATATGGTTGCTAAGGAGGGGGCCAGGAAGCCAGCTGCCTCGTCCTTAACAACCGATGAGTCATTCCTCGCTGACAGCTGAATGTAAGAAAAAAAAAATTGCCAGCAAAAAAAAAAATGTGAAAAAAACGGTGTGGGGTCCCCCCCAGGTCCATGCCAAGCCCTTCGGGTCTAGCATGGATTCGGTGGGGACCCCCAAACCAATTTTTTTTTTAAATGGTGTGGGGTCCCCCCCCAAAATCCGTACCAGACCCTTATCCAAGCATGCCGCCCGGCAGGTCAGGAAAAAATACAGGCTGGCTGCTTATGTTCAAAAACACAAAAACGCAAGAACAGACACATTTTAACAAAATGTAACATTTTGTCATCTTCCATGTTTAGGTGGAAAATATGCTAAATGAAATCAAATTTAGTGAGTATGTAAACACTGGAAAACAAGTTAACCACATAGACCTTGGGGACTTCATAAAACTCTACGTAAATCACAGACCTGCATTTGGATTATGCTTAAATGGGCTACAACAGGCATTTCAAGTTCTTGGTTTCACTAACGAGAAAGGGGAACTGGCTGTAAACAGAGGAGATTTACTGCAGCTTCTGCAGACAAGAGGTGAGTAACCAGCACACTAAAATGTATTATTAACAAGAGAGTAACCAAGGCATTAAAATTTATTATCCAGGCTGGGTTCACATTATCTTCGCATGCGGCTCACAGGAGTGGTCTGGTGCGTCCTGGTTCACCGTTTAAGGTCCAATTTCAGCCCGAATTTTTGCGTGAATTCAGACCTGAAACGGACGAAAAGACGCACAGGGCTCTCGCAATTCGCCCCGGAGCCGCAGCGGAGATATGTGAACTGGCTCCATAGAGAGCTGGTCAAAATCTCCTGCTATTTTTTTTTTACCCTAAAGCAGTGTTAAGCCCAATAGAAAACATTTGTTATATTGCAGCTCACCAATTCTTGGATGTGATAGCTGCATTAGTTTTCCTTTTTTAGGAAATCTTTCTTCTATTTTTACCTAGTGAGCTGGCTAGTAAGTTTTTCAACAGCATAAGCTGTCCTAAAGATGTAACAGTTGGAGGGTTAAAACAAACCATTTACCACTGACAAGGGTGGTTACAATGATCAGCTTTTATTTATTTATGTAAAACCTTTATCCCAAAAGGAAAAAAAATGTTTCTGTAACTGCGTAAAGCTGTTAGCTGGAGTATGGCTTCAATTTGTTAGTGTATCTAAATCTGTTATTGAATCTAACACTCCCCTCCCCCCAGACTGACAATGCTACTGTCCAAAGGTGCCCCTGTGCTCCTTTATCCAGAGCAGAGGCATTCTAATACAGGAGGTGCGTTACTGGCCAGATCACCGGGTGAAAAGACAGGGGGAAAAAGCCCCCGCAAGAAAAGAAACCCAGTGCAACCACCACATCTAATGATTGATCAGCTGCAATTTATTACATTTTTGGCTTTAGAATTAATACCGCTTTAATGCATAGAATGCATCAAGTAAAAAAACTTTTGCTTTTATAAACTATTTTCAGGCTGGGTTCAACATCCTTCAGCATCCAATTTGCATATGTGTGAACCCAGCCTAAATGTTGTACCTTTTACACAAGCAACTTTTTTATCCTACTGTTTTTTAAACAGATGAAAGACCTGCTATTAATGTGAATTCTAAAATTTTGTGCTGGATTGGGTATTGCATTGCAATTACCATTGGAGTGATAGGCTCTTCAATATTTCAAGCAAAACCAAAGAAAATTCCCAGCTCAATCTACTAACTAGCCTGCAACCAACCTAATTATCCTGTAATTATACAGTATGCATTAAAAACAAGGGTCTTGAATATTTCACTCTGTAATAATTTAGGGTTCCTCCACAGGTTGCTAGGGGTTTTTCTGATGGTGTCTGCATAGTCTTGGGTCTGAAGCCGGTTAGCAGAACCAGCAGCATGGCACTAATGATCTTTTTAGCTGCTTGTAAGTTTATAATTCTGAGCATCAATGTAGGGGGGCATTTTTCCTACTGACCACTAGTGTAAGGTACATTCCTTCCACTGACCACCAATGTAAGGAGGGTATTCTGCTCACTGATCTCCAATGTAAGGAGGACATTCTTCCCACTGACTACCAATGTAAGGAGGCATTGTTCCTACTGACCACCAATGTAGAAAGAGTAGTCTTCTCACTGATCACCAATGTAAGGAGGACATTCTTCCCACTGAGCACCAATGTAAGGAGGGTATTCTTCTCACTGATCACCAATGTAAGGAGGACATTCTTCCCACTGACCACCAATGTAAAAAGGGTAGTCTTCTCACTGATCACCAATGTAAGGAGGACATTCTTCCCACTGACCACCAATGTAAAAAGGGTAGTCTTCTCACTGATCACCAATGTAAGGAGGGTATTCTTCTCACTGATCTCCAATGTAAGGAGGACATTCTTCCCACTTCTTCGACTGCTTTGCAGGGGGTAAAAGCATTCCGCTAGCGCCCAAAAAGCGCCGCTAAAACTAGCGGCGCTTTACCGACGATGCTCTCACCACCCCAGTGTCAATGTAACCTAATGGACGTGCCGCCGCTGCTCCTAACCCTTTTCTGTTGAATTGTATTGTAACTGTACTAATAATTTTACCAACGGCCCCTGATAGGAGGGTTTCCCTGAGACCTAGAATTATTTTAAGGATTCCTTTGCAGTTGGGAAAGGCTGATGTAAGTAATGGATTGGATTTTTTTAATTTTCACCTAAATCACTTTGGTGTTAACATGTTGCACACAGGTGAGCATATGACAGAAGAAGAGCTTGCAGAATATTTTACAACCCTGTTGGGATTAAATTCAGAAGGTGGAAGTTCAGAACTGGGCACCTATAATTCTACAGGTTTGTAACAAAATGGAATGTACCCTCCAGCCAAACATAAATATACTATTATTTTCAAGGTTACCTGCCAGATTAAAAAGTTTAAAGAAAGGAACAGTACTTAATAAGTGCAACAATTTTTTCTGTGCGGCAAGGAGCTCCCTGAGTCCCTAATGCAAGGTATATACTGTACATGTTTCAGCTTTCAGGAATGTGTGATCAACTTAACCACATTTATAATTATGCTACCAAAATGAGTGTGTGCTGTAAATTGCCTCCAGCATTGTTCCTGTTTCTTTTCGCTGATGGCTGCCATTTTGCTGAAGCCAAGAGCCCCTGAACAGCATTACATCATAAAGTGGAACTAAACCCATCGATTTTACAGTTTCAAAAAACAGTTACATTCCTGGAATGCCGGGATTGCTAACTGTAACATTTGTTTGTGTCCGCAACCAAACTGTCAAACCATCAAATGCCTGGTGTCTTAACTGATCACATGTGCAGATCAGACAGAAGCAGCTTCCTTGGCTGTAAAGCATAGGAGGGTTTAATTTCTCTTCAAGGCTGTCAGCAGATCGGCCTCTACAATTTCCACAGTGCCTAAAAATGGAGAGCAACTGAGCATGTGCAGGGCAGGGTGAGGCAGTGTATTGCTGGATTTTAAAACAGTATAGGCACTTATTTTTAATGTTTTACATAGGTATACCTGCAAAAGGGGCAAGCCTGAAGTGATCCAGCAGGACTTAATTTTCTGACTAGAGTTCCATTTTAAAGTGGTTATAAACAACCCTTACAGACCACTTTAACCTACAGGTAAGCCTAGCTTAAGGCTTACCTGTAGGTGCAAGAAATATCTCCTTAACCTACACGGTTAAGCAGATATTTTCCTAAAAACAGGCACCGATGTCTACGGCGCAGTGAAGGCGATCATGCCGTCACTGATGGCTCCCGCGCGCATGCGCCAGTCTGACGTCATCACTGCTCCGGCCAGTCACAGCGCCGGAGCAGCGATACACAGAAGTCACTCCGGGTATCATGGCGGCGACAGAGGAGGTGAACGCGGGTCGCTTTGGGGGCTTCGGTCTCAGGTAAGTAATTCATACTAGCTCATGCCTTTGTCCTGCAGGGTGTTTTTTTTTTTTTTAGAGAGGGTTTACTTCCTCTTTAAGGAAAAATGAATGTGAGGCCCTACATTTCTATACAGGATAGCAGGGGTGTCTTAATAGGAAATTTGACCTAAAGCTAGTACCTTTGCTCACTGTGTGGAAGCAGTAGTCTCTCTACAGAACTCTCACATTCCTCCTGCTTTGTCAGAGCTGATAATTTCCAATCAGCTTGATTGACTGCTGCAATGAGACCTTTATTTACCCATAAAGAGCAAAGTTCTCACTCTGCAGTTACTGGCAGCAGACAGGCTTTTCTCTAGCTGTTTTAAATAGAAAACGATCTGTAAGATATTGGACACCTTTTTGTTTTGATGCACCTGGAATGTATTTAGCGTAGTATGAACTGAAGGGTATATTGAGCTTTAACTCTACGATAGCGATTGAGGAATATTTATGGAGCTTTCTGAGTAAGTGGTGATTTATTGGGAGTTCAGAATTCTTGGAAAACGGTAGAAGGACCTGAACTAAATAGGATTTTTTGCTATTACTGGATGTTACAGGTGCAGCGGAATTACTTGAACAGGAAATCCCAGAGGAAATTACAGCAGATCTGTTCGCTGTGGAGATTCTTGGTTTACCGATCCGTACAGCTGACAAGAATGAAGAGCACTCTCAAATTCCAGAGGCGGCCTTATGATAGCAGTTGATGATTGCTTACGATGGTCCTTCTTGTTATAAAGTGCCAAAATGTTTTAGATAAAGTAGGAATTAGTTTAAATGCCTGCCAGTTGTGGGCATATTTTGGGGGAGATATCTGTTTAGAGATACACAACAAGAAATGAGAGGCAATATCTCCAAAGTGAGACGAAATCCTTTCTCGGATACTTGTCAACAGAACCATTGTACCCATTGAAATATTTCACCTTGTCTGTTGCTTCAATGACAGTCCTAAAAATTGGATTTCCATACTTTACCTAAGACAAAAAAAAAATCTGTGTTGACATTTATTATAAATTGTTATTTCACCCTTACAGAATTTTTTTTTTAGAGGTAAGCTAACACCGGATACCCTCCCCACCTCCCAGTCCCAGCTGTACTTAACTCTAGGGCTGCGGAGCCGTCAGCGTCCCCGCAACCAATCCAGCAGTCCAGGCATTTGAAAAACTCAGAATCGATCTGGTTTCGTTTCTGAAGCTGGTGCATGAACAAGAGTTGGGATTTCAAATTTCTGAACCAGTACACTGGCTCCAGGGATGCTGATAGCTTAGTAGCCCTGCAGTAAGTACAGTGGGGATGACGGGGTGGGGGGAGCCTGGTGTTAGTTCACCTTAATGTTTTTTCTGTAAAGGAGAACTACCACTTTAAGTTCCCCTTCACACCGATTCATTGGGGGTTATTTATGAAAGGTAAATCCACTTTGCACTACAAATGCACTGAAAGTGCACTTGGAAGTTCAGTCGCTGTAGATCTGTAAGGAAGATAAAAAAAAGCATATTAGCTTGCACATGATTGGATGATACAATCAGCAGAGCTTCCCTCATTTCAGATCTTCCCCTCAGATCTACAGCGACTGCACTTCCAAGTGCAAAGTGGATTTGCCTTTCGTAAATAACCCCCATTGTGTTTCATTTCTGCACACACATAAATATAAGGTATTTTGTGTGTTAATGTGCATTGCATTATTCCAGCCCATTCATACTGACTGCACTGCCAATGCACCACAGCACATGAAAAATTGTTGCAATACATGTACAATGGACTGTGCTTCCGAAGTGTGTGAGAATTCTATTTAAATAAAATGGTGGTGCATTAATGTGTGTTATGGAATCACACCAAAGAATGCAGGTTAATGTAAAGCCAGATTAAAACTAATATTATGTAGCAGAACCACTCACCTAAGGTTTTTCTACATAACATTTCTTTAGTCAATGTTTTTTTTGTTTATGTTGAAATATTCTTCAATCTTATATTTGGAATATGTTAGAATAGAATTCAAATACTGTTGTTTAAACATATTTCATGTATGTTTTTTTCCTGGGAAAGCTTCATTAAAAATATACGGCCACTTTGGAGGTCTGTTTCAAATAGAACAATCCTAAAGTATAGCTAAAGGCAAAACGTTTTATTTTGTTTTGGATGTAGTGGAGAGGGATTAGAACGATAGTCAGTTTTTGTTGCTGTCGGTGACCCCCCCCCCCCCCCCCGTTAGGGAGATTCACCCTCTCTATTAGTTCCCAAAGGGATTGCTTTAATTTACAGGGATTTCATCTCATTTGTTTTGGCTATGGTACAGGAAGTTAAGATAAATCTCCTCAATGGGACACAGATGGCAACAAAAACTGACAGGGGTTATTACCCTTCCTTACTCTATCCAAAACACATAACATTGATGTAAGTCCAACTGGTATAGTGGTGGTTTCCACTGCAGGCAATACTTTTAGTGGTATTGATCTTTACTTTCAAAGGTGCGATTATATGGAACTGGGACAGGGAAAAGGGTGAGGTAGGGTATGGGTGAGGGGGAAGATCAATCTTCGTTTATAAATAAACACAGTGCACTTTTAAAGAGTCAGTCAACTAAAAACTGATACTTATATAGGTTTGGTAGTTCTTGTAAGTTACACGTCCTGAAAGGTTTTCTTTATCTATCTGGAAATTCTTCTCCTGGGTCTTTACTCCCCATGGGAACTCTCGCTATTCGATTGTTTATTATGGAAAATTAAAAGTCAATTTAATGGTGGGCAGAAGCACCTAAGACCCCCAGGTAGACAGGAACAGAGTTGAGATTTATGGGAGGGAAGTCTTTTGGAGTTGCCAAGATATTTAAAAAGCCACGGACTGACTCAGACCATCAGGCACCACCTTTATCTAAAATATCACACTCTGATAAAATACACTCAATATAACATTTTTAAAACCACATTTTAGCTTGCACATGATTGCATAATAAAATCAGCAGAGCTTCCACTCATTTCAGATCTACCCCTTAGATTTAGAGCGACTGCACTTCCAAGTGCACTTGCAGTGCAAAGTGGATTTGCCTTTCGTAAATAACCCCCACTGTGTTAAACCTACATAAAAATAGAATGCAATGATTTGCAAATCTCATAAATGCATATTTTATTCACAATAGAAAACAGAAAACATATCCAAAGTTTAAAATAAGAAAACATACTATTGAAAAAGGGGTAATTTTGAAATTTTTGGCAGCAACAAGCCTCAGAAAAGCTGAGACAGGGCAACAAAAAGATGGCAAAGTAAGGGGTACTAACTATAGATGGATCAAATCTCAGCCTGTTCAGCAGGGACTGGCCAAGATTTGATCAATCTATAGACAGGCTGATTGTACCCATCGATCAACTTTGGTAAAACCAGCATTTTTGATTTGTAGCATACGATCATTTCAAGTGGCTATACCCACTGGCAGTAAATATTGTGTTCTCCCTGCACTCCAACCCCCCCCACCACCACCACCACCACGTTAAGAGGACACAATAGCTCCATGGGAGGGATTCCCCTATCAATATGATGGGGGAATAAGTGAAAAGTTGGTTGACGGTGGGGCGGTGCGGCTCTTGTTCTGGGACGCCGTCATATGACGGCATCCCAGACAGCCGCTCTCGCGGCCGTGCCGTGTTGCTAGGACATGGCGCGACCAGGGCTGTCTTTAGCGCAGGGCAAACGGGCACTTGCCCTGGGCCCAATCTTTGTTGGGGGGGCCCGCACTACCCGTGAATTGGGGCCCCGATGACAGCTTTGCAGAGCGCACAGAGGACACAGGAGGATGTATTCCTGCGCTGGCCAGCTAAGAGGGGGCGGGGCCGGGAGCTCCACTGACGCTCTGACCCCGCCTATGTGCAGCCTGTATACTCGGAGAAGAGCGTCTGCAGTGAGAGCCAGTGATCGGAGTGGGAACGTCAGTGGAGCTCCCGGCCCTGCCCCCTCTATACTGGCTGGTGAATACAGAGGCCCTGGGGCGGGGCCGGGAGCTCCACTGACGCTCTGACCCAACCTACGTGCAGCCTGTATACTCGGAGAAGAGTGTCTGCAGTGAGAGCCAGTGATCGGAGTGGGCGTGTCAGTGGAGCTCCACTGACGCTTCTACTTCGATCACTGGCTCTCACTACAGACGCTCTTTTCCGAGTATACAGGCTGCACATGGGTGGGGTCAGAGCGTCAGTGGAGCTCCCGGCCCCGCCCCCCTCAGCTGGCTAGCGCGAGAATACATCCTCCCGTGTCCTCTGTGCGCTCTGCAAAGCTGTCATCGGGGCCCCAATTCATGGGTAGCACGGGCCCCCCAACAAAGCGTCAGTGGAGCTCCTGGCTGTTGTAGTGAGAGCAGAGAGTGGAAGCCCCGCCCGCAGACCTGAATGTATGTAGTGAGTTTGGCTGGCCAGGTATGTCTTTACACCCATAAAATGCCTGACTGTTTAAACCCTGAGCTGTGTTATTCAACTGTAAAACTGCATTGCTGAAAGTTCTCTGACCATCACCTATATAATGTCTACAGTCTCTGATTGTCTACTGTATTATGTCTGTAGTCTTTAATTGTCTCCTGCAGTATGTCTGCAGCCTCTGGTAATCTCCTGCAGTATGTCCGCAGTCTCTGATTGTCTCCTGCAGTATGTCCGCAGTCTCTGATTGTCTCCTGCAGTATGTCCGCAGTCTCTAGTAATCTCCTGCAGTATGTCTGCAGTCTCTGATTGTCTCCTGCAGTATGTCTGCAGTCTATAGTAATCTCCTGCAGTATGTCCGCAGTCTCTGATTGTCTCCTGCAGTATGTCCGCAGTCTCTAGTAATCTCCTGCAGTATGTCCGCAGTCTCTAGTAATCTCCTGCAGTATGACCACAGTCTCTGGTAATCTCCTGCAGTATGTCCGCAGTCTCTGGTAATCTCCTGCGGTATGTCCGCAGCCTCTGATTGTCTCCTGCAGTATGTCCGCAGTCTCTAGTAATCTCCTGCAGTATGTCCGCAGTCTCTAGTAATCTCCTGCAGTATGTCCGCAGTCTCTGGTAATCTCCTGCAGTATGTCCGCAGTCTCTGATTGTCTCCTGCAGTATGTCCGCAGTCTCTGGTAGTCTCCTGCAGTATGTCCGCAGTCTCTGATTGTCTCCTGCAGTATGTCCGCAGTCTCTGAACCTCTCCTGTAGTATGTCTGCACTCTCTGACACTCTCCTGTAGTATGTGTATTAATGTGCCCCTTTACTTGCTCAATTATTTGGGATTGCTCCACTGCTCAGTGAGAGGTAATGATGTGCATTACCTCTAGCAACCAATCAGCGAACAGTAGTGATCTGCTTTAATCTCTAGCAACAAATCAGTAAGTGGTAATGATGTGCTGTAACCCCTAGCAACCAATTAGTGAGCGCTAATAATGTACATTAACCTCAAGCAGAAATTATGTGTTGTAACCTCTAGAAACCAGCCAGTGAGCAGTAAGGATAGGCTGTAACCTCTGGCAAACAATTGCAATCGCTGCGTGATCTGCTGCAGTAAATTGATTTTGAGTCTACCTGCTATTTTTTGTATGTCTCAGAATGGAGGGGGGGGGGGGGCCAAGAAAAATGTTTGCCCAGGGCCCAATCAAAATTAAAGATGGCCCTGGGCGCGACCCCAAGCTGTGGAAAGAGCCGCGTCCCTTTAACTATGTGTTCGGCTGTGTCCAATCACAGCCGGTGACATGTAAACAAGGAAGTGCCGTTAATCGGTGCTCCTTGCCTCACACTGACAGAGTGTGTGGCGAGGAGAGCCGATCAGCGGCATCTCTACACTTGGGGACATTTAGGAATAAAATCAGGGCACTGATCATCAGTGCCCTGATTACAATATTGCAAAACAGTGTCACAAATCAGTGCCCACCATTGCCCACCAATGCCAGCTATCAGTGCCCACCAGTGGCAGCAATCAGTGCCCACAAGTGCCACCAATCAGTGCCCATTAGCAATGCCAGACATGCTGCCTATCAGTGCTGCCCATCAATGCCCATCAGTAATGCCCATCAGTGCCACCCATCAGTACCGCCTATCCGTGCCCACCAGTGCTGCCTAACAGTGCCTATCAGTGCACCTATCAGTGCCCATAAGTGCGGCATATTAGTGCCTCCTCATCAGTGCTACCTAATCAGTGCCCATAAGTGCCACCTCATCAATGCCCACCAGTTCAGCCTATCAGTGCCCATCAATATTTTTGGAGACTGACAGAGTGCCTTTAGCCTAATATATAAAATGACTTTTTTAGGAAGTAAGAACCGGTGTATGGGTGTCAGTTATATCAATACTATACACAGAGCATTTACTTACATTACAAATTCCACCACATTTGTACCCCAAAAGGAAAAACACATTTTATACAACCTTATTCATCCCATCATCCTTGCGTAAAAATTTTAGGACTTTCAAAAATTTTAAATTGCACCCCAGAAAGGACTTGAAACAAATATCCATATATTGTATGGTGTTTACAATTAAAGTGTGTTTTCAGATATTAAAGCAAAACTTTGCTATGTGAATAAAGTTTGGGTCCATGTCTCCAACTAACCACCAATAATGGGAAGATTGTTTTTGCATGGCTTTTCATTTTTTTTTCTGTTGGTACCGCCGCCATTCTGGCTTAGGCCAGATTGACACTGATGTGTCTTTGGAGGCTATGCTGCCTGAACCCAGAAGAGGCAACTAACTGAAGAAGACCAAGGTTGGAGTGTGGGACACAGAAAGCTGAATAGTGGAACATTGCAGGACAACACTAGGTTTGCTGGGCAGGCTAGTGTGTATTTGAAATTTAACCCAACATAACAGGTAAGTGGTGATGGGAGGGGAGAAAGGTAGGGGAGAGTTGAATTCTGCTTTAAAATTTTCTTTTTTTTTTTTTTACAGTTCCACAGCTGTACAATAATTATTAAGCAGCTTATCAATTGTTGTTTCCACACTGTATGGATCATTACTTTATATCTCTAGAGTAAAAACATTACAAACTCGTTCAGGCTATTGCAAACACAGATTGTGTCCTGAAGTGCACTGAATACATTGTCAGGATAATCCCACTTTAACCATGCAAAGCCTTGAGTAATAAACACACTGGGGGTTATTTACTAAAGGTAAGTCCACTTTGCACTACAAGTGCACTTGGAAGTGCAGTCATTGTAGATCTGAGGGGGACATGCAAGGAAAATAAAAAACAGCATTTTTGCTTGTACATGATTGGATGATAAAATCAGCAGAGCTTCATCTAATTTCAGAGCTTCCCCTCAGATCTACAGCGATCTATAGCGACTGTACTTTCAGTGCACTTGTAGTGCAAAGTGGATTTGCCTTTAGTAAATAAACCCCACTGTCTCTTTGTGCACATCAAATTGTACTAAAACAGGTTAGATGTTGTAGGCTGCTTGTCAATGAAATAATCTACAAGTGGTACTCAACTCAGGCAAACCTGGCATTCTTAAAACACAGCTGCTCTGCAAATACACAGCTTGAATCAGCAGTTCTTCCAATACCTTTTCACTCAGGGGAAAAGAAGAGGGAGCCTTAGGACTAAACATCCATAAAATAAACAATTCTTTTAAAATCCTTTATTTAGAGCGACATAATAAACAGGAGTTACATAGGGCTGTAAGCCAGATTAACCAAACAGGTCCAGAGTCAGTGATTAGAGTATAATACAGAGAGTTACAGTATAATGAACAACATCCCTAAGGAGGTCTAAAAACGAATGTAATCTGAAAAATTTGCTCGGAGTAGGACCATGGACAGCAAAGCTGCCAGAAGATTTATGAGAAATATGTGCGGTTATGAGGGTATAAGTTACTAGCGGGGGTGAAGCCAATGCCTCGCAGAAGTTTTTATGTTTTGTGGAAGCGGGCTTTCTGCTTCTTCTTTTTAGAGAAGTTCCTCCATGTACATAATATCATTTAAAGTTCTAATCCATAGGCTTGCCCTGGAGGAGGCGGAGAGCAAGCTCTGAGTTTGGAGTCCAGCTATGTGGATAACAGAAATGCCGAGACATACGCTGCACTTCAGACATTCCACTGTGAAATCTCAGTGCTGAGAGCTACTGCGACTCGGAAACTAATGTTATCACAGTCACAGAGGATATTCGAACAAGGGGAGATCGGGCAGGCTGCTGGCGTGCCTGGCCAAGGAACGGTCCCCTGTGGCACACATTGCGAATAATAAAGATTACCAAGGACAAATACAGACAGACCCTGTTCAGATAAATGCTAGATTTGCACAATATTATGAGCGTTTGTACATGTCCAGGGCAGACTACACATCAGATTCATTGCAGGACTTCCTGGCCCAGATAGAATTCCCTACTTAATCAGATGCTAACAATGCTAAACTAGATGCGCCAATTACCCTTAAAGAAGTGCAGCTGGCGATCTCTTCCATGAGCTTCTACTACCCATGCTAGAAGATAAATGTCTTCCCCCATCTATGATGGAAGCCGTAATTGTAGTGATCCCTAAACCACGTAAGGACCCTGAACTTTGTGAGTCATACCGACCCATTTCGCTCCTTAACGTTGATGCTAAAATAGTTACTAAAATACTGGCTAACCGTCTCAATTCGGTCATCCTTTCCCTGGTTCATGGAGACCAAAACGGGCTTCATGCCAGGGAAAGGTACAGACATTAACCTATGTCGATTGTATACGAACATATCCCACGCGATGGCCACGGAATCCCCTGGGGTGGTGGCCTCCTTCGATGCCGAGAAGGCTTTCGACTCAGTCGAATGGGAATTCCTCTGGCGAGTATTGGAGAGGTTTAATTTCGGGCCCAAATGTATCTCATGGATAAAACTAATGTACGCAAATCCCACTGCCCTGTACCTTCGGATATCCTGTGAGACTGACGGTCAGGGGACTAAGCTCTTCAATAAATAGAAGGTGGATGTGCCCTCCCTGACGGATGACGATTGGGAAGAAGGAATTCAACAATATATACCTTTAATGATATCCGCCAGGGATAGGTACATTCAGCTGAAATTCCTTCACAGGGCATACTATACCCCCCCAGAGGCTTGCCAGGATATACCCCACCCACTCTGACAAATGTCCAAAATGCAATACTGAAGTGGGAACATTCTTCCATGTGGTGTGGTCTTGTCCCCTTATTCAACAATTCTGGAGCGAGGTGGTGCAGTATATCAATTTGATTGGAAATCTAGCCATAGGACTTTAACTTGTGTCCTCTTACTTGGTGTCTGTGACACTCTTACCACAAAGGTAACAAAGGTTACTGATTTTTTATGCCGCATTCTATGCCAGGAAGGCTATCCTAACTAAATGGAAGCAGCCGGAGCCTCTGACGGTTGGACAGTGGAGAACTCTTATTTATACTACCCTTCCACTCTATAAGCTTACATACAGTAGGGACGGAAAGTATTCAGACCCCCTTAAATTTTTCACTCTTTGTTGTATTGCAGCCATTTGCTAAAATCATTTAAGTTCATTTTGTTCCTCATTAATGTACACACAGCACCCCATATTGACAGAAAAACACAGAATTGTTGACAATTTTGCTGATTTATTAAAAAAGAAAAAGTGAAATATCACATGGTCCTAAGTATTCAGACCCTTTGCTGTGACACTCATATATTTAACTCAGGTGCTGTCCATTTTTTCTGATCATCCTTGAGATGGTTCTACACCTTCATTTGAGCCCAGCTGTGTTTAATTATACTGATTAAACTTGATTAGGAAAGCCACACACCTGTCTATATAAGACCTTACATCTCACAGTGCATGTCAGAGCAAATGAGAATCATGAGGTCAAAGGAACTGCCTGAAGAGCTCAGAGACAGAATTGTGGCAAGGCACAGATCTGACCAAGGTTACAAAAAAATTCTGCTGCACTTAAAGTTCCTAAGAGCACAGTGGCCTCCATAATCCTTAAATGGAAGATGTTTGGGACAACCAGAACCCTTCCTAGAGCTCTCCGTCCAGCCAAACTGAACTATCGGTGGAGAAGAGCCTTGGTGAGAGAGGTAAAGAAGAACCCAAAGATCACTGTGGCTGAGCTCCAGAGATGCAGTCGGGAGATGGGAGAAAGTTGTAGAAAGTCAACCATCACTGCAGCCCTCCACCAGTCGGGGCTTTATGGCAGAGTGGCCCGACGGAAGCCTCTCCTCAGTGCAAGATACATGAAAAAGCCCACATGGAGTTTGCTAAAAAAAACACCGGAAGGACTCCAAGATCTTGAGAAATAAGATTCTTTGGTCTGATGAGACCAAGATAGAACTTTTTGGCCTTAATTCTAAGCGGTATGTGTGGAGAAAACCAGGCACTGCTCATCACCTGTCCAATACAGGTTCCCAACAGTGAAGCATGGTGGTGGCAGCATCAGCTGTGGGGGACAGGATGACTGGTTGCAATTGAGGGAAAGATGAATGCAGCCAAGTACAGGGATATCCTGGACGAAAACCTTCTCCAGAGTGCTCAGGACCTCAGACTGGGCCGAAGGTTTACCTTCCAACAAGACAATGACCCTAAGCACACAGCTAAAATAACGAAGGAGTGGCTTCACAACAACTCCGTGACTGTTCTTGAATGGCCCAGCCAGAGCCCTGACTTAAACCCAATTGAGCATCTCTGGAGAGACCTAAAAATGGCTGTCCACCAACGTTTACCATCCAACCTGACAGAACTGGAGAGGATCTGCAAGGAGGAATGGCAGAGGATCCCCAAATCCAGGTGTGAAAAACTTGTTGCATCTTTCCCAAAAAGACTCATGGCTGTATTAGATCAAAAAGAGGCTTCTACTAAATACTGAGCAAAGGGTCTGAAAACCTAGGACCATGTGATATTTCAGTTTTTCTTTTTTAATAAATCTGCAAAAATGTCAACAATTCTGTGTTTTTCTGTCAATATGGGGTGCTGTGTGTACATTAATGAGGAAAAAAATGAACTTAAATTATTTTAGCAAATGGCTGCAATATAACAAAGAGTGAAAAATTTAAGGGGGTCTGAATACTTTCCGTCCCCACTGTATATGAGTCGGAAATGCCCAAAAAAATTTGAGAAGATTTGGGGTGATTGGGCTGACAGTTAAAATTCTATTCAAAGGGGCGAGAAGTCCCCAATCTGTCTTAGTTTATACAGCTGGGCAGGTCGTGCTTGAAACCTTCGGTGTCTTCCCCCACTCCTCTCACCCCCATAGGATACCCCTTAAACTCCATGACTCTTACCATGGTTGATATAGGATAGGATTATTAGTACCTATGACATCTTATCCTTCAAATAATAAACAACCCTACCTCCTTTTGTGCTAAGACTGTATTACAAACGTTATGCACTAAGAAGCACATGTAAATAATTTGTTGGTTACTATGTCTTGCACTCTGTCGTAATATGTGTCGATATGTCATCGGTTCGATTTTATTTTCTTTTTTCCTTTTCTTTTTATGTCTACTAATTGTATTATGTAATACAAATCATCTCCAGCTGGAGATCAATAAAAACTTTTCTGTTAAAAAAAAAAAAAAAAGTTCTAATCCATTGGTACACTGTAGAAGGAGCAGACGAGTTTGTGCTGGGGTGCAGGCCCTAGCCACATTGAAGAGATGTTTCACCAGGGATTAGCAATATTTACACTTAGCGAGCGTACTAAGATGTAGTAGGCAAGCAGCCAGGTACCGCTTAAGGGAAAGATCCGTGAGTTCCTGAATCAAGGCACAGACATCTTGCCAGAAGGGGGGTAACTGTGGGCAAGTCCAGAAGACATGCAGGAAAGTGCCCTTGGCCATGCTGGATCTCCAACAGGCAGGATCGGCAGACAGAGTAATAGCTGTGTCTTTCTCCCACTCAGTTTTCTGGAGGCGCGTTCAACGTGCTATATGTCAAAGAAAGGCCACGTCTAAGAGGCTGGTTGAAAGCGCAGCGATGCTTGAAAGCGGAATGAGTAGTGAAAGGGATAGAAAGAAGGTAATGTTGGAGTTGGGTTGCCTGCCAAACATAAAATTTTTAGGTGTACTTTCAACATGGCCAATGTCAGTAATAGATATTAAATAAATACTTAAACTAGTTCAAGATTATGGGTTAACAGAGCTGGATTTGCCAAAGCACAGTAGGCAGATGCCACGTAGCACCACTGCCAGAGATGTGTCTGCTCCTTGCATTTTCTTCTGTGGTTAACTTTTACCTACACAGTTATTTTCACATTATTATAGTCTCTAGTCACAGAACTATACGCACCCAGTGACCCCCAAGGGTTCTTTATCTAGTTCTAGAGGCATTTAACCCAGTGAGGATAGTTAGGTACTGAAATTACTGGCATACAATAACGCACTACTACAAAGTGCCCTTCTACCATATAGCATGGTGCAGAAAATTCACTTGTTTTCAATACAGGAAGCCGCTTGATTGTTTGGGTCCTACTGCCCCGCTCCAATGATGACCTACTATTACCTGGACCTGAATGACACCAACTCACCAGATACGTTTCAATGGCCTATATTGACAGGTGAAAGCCCTGAAAGGAAAAAAAAGGTTAGGCAAACAAATGCAATGTCAAACAGTGTACAAAGCAGTAACACCCATGGCATAAAGAGGGGCTACCAATAAGCAAAAAGCCCTGTTGACTTCTACTCCACTGGCTGTTGGGGTGCTAACTCAACATGTGAAAAAGACAAAACAAGCTTTGGCGCACTGTTGCACTGAAGGGAGTGAGCCTGGGCAGTGCTGTAAACAGTTGAGGAGCAAATGCAAGTCTCTAAAATGAAGTCTCTAATGCAGCGTACACACGAGCGGACTTTTCGATCGGACTGGTCCGACAGACTTTCCGGCGGACTTTCAACTGACTTTTTACGGACTTCCGACTGACTTTTTAACGAACTGACTTACCTACACACGATCACACCAAAGTGCGACGGATTAGTACGTGATGACGTACACCGGACTAAAATAAGGAAGTTGATAGCCAGTAGCCAATAGCTGCCCTAGCGTTGTTTTTTGTCCGTCGGACTAGCATACAGACAAGCGGATTTCTGGGTCCAGCGGAGTTACGACGTAAAGATTTGAAGCATGTTCCAAATCTAAAGTCCGTCAGACTTTCGACAGAAAAAGTCTGCTGAAGGTCCGATGAAGCCCACACGGTCGGATTGTCCGCTGGATTCGGCCTGTCGGGCAGTTCTAGAAACCCTACCTAATGGGCTGGTAGACCTGACTGGGAGATACCTCTGACAGAAGTTGACTAGTTCTGCATTCATTCTTGACAGCAAAAATAGGCCTTCCCCATTTTGCTGAGTCTTTGCAGCATAGTTGAGGCTCTTTTTGTTGCGTTTCGGAAAGACTTCAGTCTACGACCACTGCAATTCTGACTTTTGGACACCTTGTCCTCCATTGACATGAATACCCGGCGAGTAACAACTTGTGATGATTGTTATGCCTAATAGCTGATACGCTGAAAGTTTAGTTAGCTTAGCTACCTCCCCAAAAGGGGACTTGTCTCCTCTGTGGAGTCACTGTTCCTGGTGCAGGAAGTAAAGTCTTTCCTTACTACAAAACCAGTTAATACAGTTGTCAACCTTCCCTTGGGCCCTTTGGACCACATGGGTTACTACAGGCTACTTTACCCCTCTTGCGCCCGTGGGATGCGACCGATGGGAAAGAGCTATTTGTGAGATACTTATACTGTTCCTCTCTATGAGGGTAACTTTATTGTATTTTTTCAGAGATTCAGAACTGCTTCCCGGTAGGTCATTGTTGTAATGAGACTAGTTGGTCTCTAGATGATGGCTCCTCCCGACTCAATCAGAGTCTGTACTAGGACTCTTTTCCCAGAATCTAGAAGTCATTGCGCCACTCTGTTTAAACAGAGGCTCACCAGAGGTCCTTGCTCCCGCATGTCGGCCCCTACTGGACCCAATATCCCGGGAAATGCCCGGAGTTTATGGAAAGGTCACAGTCTGCCAGATGAACTCTAACGGCCAAGCGAAGGTACTTGCCGAAACATGGGCATCTTGAAGTGTGTATGCAGTATACACACACACACCCAAACACACACTTGTGAACGACCACAACATACAGGATATACAAGGTAATACTGACATATAATCACACACATAGGTTTGACTTGATTGACTTGTGTCTATCCTCAACCTCACCCACTATGCAACCATGCGATTATGCAACTTGCTAGGTCTAAAGACGATCTACAGTCTTAGCCTAGGTTTCCACTATTGCGACCTAAAAATTGTGCGATTTTACTGCAATTTCTATGTGACTTGAAACAATGCCTGTGTATTCTTGATGTCCATGGCCCCAAGTTAGATCACAGTAGGATCAAAAGTAGTGTAGGTAGTGGAACACCGCACGACACCAGAGGTGTCAATGCGGGGAAAAAAGATAAGAAATACTAGAAGAAGGAACAGTAAGGGGGGGGGGGTAGAAGGTCCTGGCAAGGTCGATGGCCCTCAGGATCTCTTATAGCAAGTTACTCAAAAGTAGGACTTGTATGCTTGTATGAGAATCGGAACAGATCCCAGTGTGTCCAGCTCCATCCGCTGTATATCATACACCCTGGCAAACCACTGTGACAAATCAGGTGGAGATTGCTGCTTCCATGCGCTGGGTATACACGCCCTGGCTGCATTTAGGAGGTGTTTCAGTAAAGATTTGCGATATCACTTACAAGACATGGGCGTCAGGTTTAGGAGTACTGCCGCCGGGTTATCCTGAAGAGGAACATCGGTGATCCTGTGAATGATCTGTAGAACTTGTCTCCAGAAAAGGGAGAGCTCCGGATATTCCCAGTAGATGTGAAGAAGAGTGCCAGTTTGCCTACCACATATCCAGAACAGAGGGCTATGTCCTGGGGATATTGAGGCCAACACTGATGGAGTCCTATACCAGCGCGTCAGGATCTTGTATGTGATCTCCTGATACTTGCTACACAAAGACGACTTATGTGCAAAGAAGATAATACGATTCTTTTGATCCTCAGTAAACGTAATGTTGAGGTCTTGCTCCCATTTTTTCAAATATGGGGGGTCGTGTTGAGCAAGTAAGATATTATGGGAGTAAGAAAGGGATTTCCGTATGGGTTCGTCTCCCAGGCACAAGTCTTCAAAGGGCGTAGGTTGTCTGCGAAAACCTTCGGTTCAAGAGAGGGATCGGAGGAAGTGGGAAAGTTGTGAGATCTTCCACCTGCCCAAGATGGAGGAGTTAAGATTGGGGTATAGACCTGAGGGGTCCACCCACTCCGAGGGGTCAAGAGGAGGGAAAGCTGGCCATCTCTGCTATCCTGAAGTATCTGTGAAGTATCTGTGAAGCTCCTGCAAAGTGGGCCCGATCAGTGGGCGTGGGGAGGCGAATCGTGAAAACCGGGTCCCACTCCAAGGTAAGCCTGCTAAGGGAATCAGCACTGTTTCCTGTTCCAGGCGGACCCATAATTTATGGGGTAAATGCCTGCACCAGTCTACTATGTTCATGTGGACCGCTGTATAGTAGAGGGCTGGGTCGGGGAGGCCAACCCCGCCTCTGTGTTTTGGCCGCTGTAGAAGTAATCTCCTAAGCCGCGAAGGCTTGCCCTGCCAGACATAGTTAATGAAGATTTTATGTAACTTACTAAAGAAGCTCTGCGGTATCTTAACTGGTAGTGCTTGTAAAAGGTAGAGCAGCCTCGGCATGATGTTCATTTTTAAAATATTACATCTACCGTACCAGGAAACCGCCATGTTCTTCCATCTGTCTAAATGTGAAGAAAAAATGTTCAGGAGGGGCTGAAAGTTGAGTTGGTAGATGAGGTGTAGGTTAGAAGGGATTGTAGTGCCTAAGTATTGGATAGCCTCAGTCCACCGGAAGGGAAAATTGCTACTAAGACGAGCCTGAGAGTCAGGAGAGAGGGCTATGTTGAGCGCTTCTGACTTTTGTAAATTGATTTTGAAGTCCGATAGATCACCATATTGGCGCATTGCAGAAAGGAGGACCGGGAGAGAGGTATGCGGTTCTAAAACGTAAAACAGAAGACCGTCCACATAGGCAGCAATTTTGTGGTGGTATGCGTTGGTTGCAAGTCCTCTAATGTCAGGGTTAAGCCTAATGTGTTGCAGGAGGGGGTTCTAAGGAGAGTATGAAGAGGAGCAGGAAAAGCGGGCACCCCTGTCTCGTGCCATTACTTATAGCAAAGGGGCTGGAAGCGGCTCAGTTTACCCTGACCATTCCGACGGATGTTGGCTCAAACTTGTCTTGCATACACACGGTCACACAAAGTTGTCGGAAAATCCGATCATTCTGAACGCGGTGACGTAAAACGTTGGGACTATAAATGGGGCAGTAGCCAATAGCTTTCATCTCTTTATTTATTCTGAGCATGTGTGGCACTTTGTGCTTCGGATTTGTGTACACACGATCGGAAATTCCGACAACGGGTTTTGTTGTCGGAAAATGTTATAGCAAGCTCTCAAACTTTGTGTGTCGGAAAATCTGATGGAAAATGTGTGATGGAGCCTACACACGGTCGGAATTTCCGACAACAAGGTCCTATCACACATTTTCCATCGGAAAATCCGACCGTGTGTACGGGGCATTAGATGAAAAAAAAAAAAAAAACTAATACCCTGTTTCCCTGAAAATAAGACCTAGCGTGATTGTCAGTGATGGCTGCAATATAAGCCCTACCCCCCTACCTTGTTCCCCCGAAAATAAGCCCTACCCTGAAAATAAGACCTACAAGGATTTTAGCTAGGGCTTATTTGGGGGGTAGGGCTTATATTGCAGCCATCACCGACAATCCCCAAGCCTGGGCCTTCCTACAAAGTGTTGTGAGTGATATTAAACGTATGGACGTCCCTCCAAAGAAAAGTAACCTGGCTCTGACACAACGCCAAACTATCTTGAAAATACAAAGCCACCCTGATGTGGTTGTAAAAGCTGCCAATAAAGGTGGCAACATAGTCCTTATGACTAGGCATTTTTACGAAAATATATGTCTTAATATTCTAACCACCATTGGTACCGACAAATCCCTATATCGTGCACTTCCTCTTTTAGGGACCAATTCCTTGACATCATCAATGACGCCTACTCTAGGGGTCTAATTAACAAAGACATTTACGATTACCTGAATGTTCGGTCTCTCAGGGTAGCAACGTTCTATGCAATTCCCAAGGTGCATAAGGACCCCTTCTCGCCCCCTGGGAGACCGATAATTTCAGGCATCGGGAGCCTCACTAAAAATGCCAGTAAACTGGTAGATTCTGTATTAATGCCTCTTGTCATGGCCTTACCTTCTTACACAAAAGATACGCTAGATTTACTCAAACCAATTGAAGGATTGTCGGTCCCTCCTGACTCCCTGCTCGTGACACTGGATATGGAGGCTCTATACTCCAGTATCCCTCACGAGCGGGGAGTCGAGACGGTCCGTACCTTCCTCCACGAGGAGGATCACCATCATTGGAACTACAATGATTTCATTCTGAAACTACTAAATTTTATTTTGATTTACAATTGGTTTGAGTTCATGGGCTCCCACTACCTCCAGGTGCAGGCCGTGGCCATGGGCATCTGCTGTGCCCCTGGCTACGCCAATCTGTACCTGGGGGGGTGGGAGCGCAACCTTTTTTCCCATGAGCCCCTAACTAAATTTACTGATCATATTTTGTGTTGGAAACAATACATTGATGTCATTTTCATCATTTGGACGGATACTCATAAATTTTTAAAACAATGTATCCAAACGTTGAACACCAACTAATTTAACTTAAAATTTACTTACAACTGTGATGTCAAAACTACTAATTTCTTAGATCTTGTTATCTATAAAGACGCCAACAACACCTTAGCGACAAACTTATTTCGAAAAACGACAGCTGGAAACACACTATTGCACGCTGCTAGTGCACATCCTCCAGCACTTATTCGGAGTATACCATATGCGCAATATATCCAACTCTGTCGCAATTGCACACATATATCAGATTTCCAACATCAGGCGAATCTTCTAAAATCACGTTTATTAGCACGAGAAAACAGTCGGTCCCTTCTGCGCCAGGCTTATAACAAAGCCAAGCGGAGAACTCGGAATGATCTACTATATAAAACCAGAGCCCAACCAAAAGAGCCTACTGTCAAATTGATTACTAAATTTTTATCCCATCATGACGATATTAGAAAAATCATGAACACACATTGGCACCTTTTACAGGAAGACCCAATCTTGAAAAAATACATCAGTACATACCCGGAAATAGTATTTAGACGTGCCAACTCACTTAGAGACAGACTTGTGGCAATTGAGCTTTCTGTCCTTGGATATTACCTGGACATCAAGTCTTACTCCCTAATGGTGAGGTTCATCACCCTAGATTCTCGGCTACATGCAATACACAGGGCGTGGTTTATCTCATGACCTGTGTCTGCGGAGCCCTTTATGTAGGGAAGACGGCCAGACAGTTAAGACAGAGAATCAATGATCACATATATTATTCAGGAAACGGCAAAATGCTCACTCCCATTAGTCGACACCTCGATTTGTACCATCGGTTTGATACCTCCTCTGTCTTCTTTACTGTTCTGGCCGTCATCCCTAAAAGTCCCAGAGGGGGTGAGTGGGATAAACATATATTGCAAAAAGGAGACCCTATGGATTGAGCGCCTGAATGCTACTAGAGCACCAGGACTTAATGAGACTCAATCCTATAGACCTTTTCTCTAAATGTCTTATATTCTACACCCTAAGTATCCCTATCAGTTTACATACTCAAACAACCTCTAAGACACTCAATGCTCAGCCCAGGAATAAGCAGATTAGTGAAAGATATCTTTCTTAACCTTTGACCTCTAAAAATAATTATCACAATCTACAAATTTATGATTATCACAATGTAGTCATGTATTTGGATACTAATATTGTTTGTCAAAATTTACGCATTTTTTAAAAATATATTCATATTACAATTTTGTACATTATGTCATTTGTTTAATCGTTTTATTATATACAATGCTGTTCGCCTTTTTTGTGATCCCATGGCGCATCCCCCTGGTGATGATCACTTGGTTGGCTTCATGGATTTTGCCCAGGTAAACTCAACTACACAGCGATGCGCATCTGGTCCTCTCCTCCAACCGGATGTGCGGCGATTGACGAGGACACGGGGACTCTTCGAGCTCCCCGTTCAGTCCCCGTCTTTGCTGCTGTAGCATTGGCCAGGCGTCGCCTCACCGGTGCGTCCGCCCGGCGCGTGCGCGGTAGCCGAGTGGTATTCCCATCCTCGTTCTGCTGCGCTCGCATTGGATGGCCGTTGCTGTGTTGACGGCGTCCTCGACGCATACGCAGCAGCCAGTAGTTGGACCGGGAAGCGCCGATCCCTCCTAGGCTTTCGGCGCTTCCGGTGGGGGATACTATTTAAGGGCGCACAGTCGCCCCATATGGTCAGCGGACGCTGCTCTACTAAAGGACGCCACACCATACCCTTCAGATTCCCCACTGAACTCTAGGTAAACCTTTATTCAGTCTGATGCAGACTGCATTTACTTGTACGTTCAAACCAATACAAGTGTGTTAATATTCACAGTATCACATTGTGGCTTCTCGTTTGTTTTATATTAGAAATACTGGCCTTTACAAGCCATTGTTATTCATAAGGCTTCCTATTGGCGCTTATCCCTACTTTGGAAACTGGGGTCATCTTGGCGCTTCCGCAGAGCTTGGTATATATCACCAGTTTTTCAACGCAATCTAGCGATTGTTTGTTTTACTAATAGCAAGACCATATCTGTATCCTGTCTACTTTGTCTGACCATATGGGGTAAGCTGTGTCTATATACATATATATCTTTGCATATCTATATAGTCATATCTCTTTTCTGGCCATTATTGAACCCTCTTGAACTGCCTGTATTTTAGTGGTATACTCGTTATGCCTCCTCTTAGAATATATCTTTTACAACCGCTCCAATGAATGGAGTTTCACTAACCTCTCTGGAGCAATTGGTCACTCTCAATACTTTCTATATGAGATTGGGAAGCACTGCTAACCTATCTCTAATGCACAGCAGACTATTTGTAATGACAATTTTCTACATATGTATATATATGTGCGCTATTTATACTGAATAATAGCCTCCCCAGTTACCGGGTTGTACCATCGGCCCCCGATTGACCATTTTCCTTTATGGGGTTTTTTCCATGTGATCACTATAATTGGTCGGAATTTATTTCATTATTTTGTATAATTTATTTTTTTTAAAAACATGTTACCCATAGTATATATGTACTTATCATTATATTTTCTCACATTCATTCCGAAGAACTATCTCTAGCTCCTGAAGAAGCGTTATATAAACGCGCAACATGTCGAGCGTTAAATAGAGAAAACCTACCCGACTTGCAACTCAACCCACAGTGTTTTTCTCCTAAACTCAAATTTGCAACTGGTATTTGGGAAGTTGTTTTCCATTTTTTACTATTTGAATGTTGGAATATATACACAATCAGTTGGGTTTAATGTGCATGCAGGGCAGGATCTATTTTATACACAGTACTTCTATATGTACAAGGTATCAACTATAATATTTATTTCTAATTTGTAACCTAAATTCAATAAAATAAAACTATTTTTACATTTTATAGTCTAACTACTCGTGTGCCCCCAAAGTCCAATTTCATTAGTTCCCATAATTTACACATATATATCATAGGGATGCTGGCACACCATTTTTAACAGTACCTACAGTGTCACCCTGTTTTCAGGTACATACCCATTTGGGATCTTTTTTGTAATATCTGTAGCCAATAAGATGAATGGAATGTTAAGACGCTTGGCCCTTGCCACAACATCAATTGTCCAACACAATGATCAGCCTGTCAGTAAGTGTAACTGCGCCATCTGGTCTGCCACCTCCTCATGTGTAACTTGTAGGCTGGAGACATCTTGGCGGAGGGTGGCAGTATCAGATTCTAATGAGGAGACTCGAGTGGTCACCTCTGCTACCTCATGTTTGATCCCAGTGAGTTCTCCGCGGAGTGCCGCCTCCATTCTGGAGGCCAAAGAGTCTAAGTCTTCCCTGGGGGGCAATTTTTGCAATAGTGCCCATAGAGCCTGGTCATTAAAGGATATCGGAGATGGCTCTTGTGAGGGTATAACCAGTGGAGCAGCATTCACTGTGGCTTGCCTGTGCTGTGTGAGGAGCATCGGGGCAGCGGGTATGGAGACCTGGTGCTGTAAGGGCTGAGTGCATCGTGGATCCCACTGTGTGGAGCTGCCGGGCCCCCCCCCCAGACTGCCGAGGGATGTGAGGGACAGAGAATGGGGAAGGCAGGGGAAAAGATCACTAGGAGGGGAGAACGGGGGCATGTCATTGCCTCCATCCTACCTTCTTCCCCCCCTTTCGATGCAGGCGACTCCAGCTCCATCCTCGTGGTCAACGCCAGCGCCATCTTGGCTGTATCGGGTGTGGAAGCGAGGAAAACGCTCAATATGGGCTGTGAATAGCACAGGACTGCAGTTCCACTTCCCTGGTCGTCTGGGCTGAGTGGAGAAGCTGTAATGTGCGTCAATTCTATGCGGGCAATCTGCTGAGACGCGGCGGACCGGGAGCTCAGAGAACACGCGTCTTCACTCCTCCATGCCGAGACCACGCCCCCCCATTGATTTTTTATTCTCCACTATATGGCAGTTCTCCCAGGTTTAACCTGTCATTTACTCTTCATTACTTTGCTTTTCGGCTATCTTCTGGTCATTGGCGATTAACACAAGGGATTAATCCTCCTTCTAGATATCACCAGATCCGACTTGAACAATCACCACTCTGACTTAAAGTGGCATGTGTTTACTTGTGGGATGAGCCAGAAGGGTTCACTGACCACAATGAATACTAGAGCATGCAGTCTTGTATCCGCAGTAGCTGAACTGCATTGGCTACTCTATCATAGAGAGTTTATCACTGACCAGAGCTCTGCTTTTACCCTGTCTGGCTGTCCTGACAGTCCGGCTACAGAAGTGAGCTCAATCGCAGGTCACAAGATACTACTTAACAGTAGTATGAACCTTCTTCATCTCCAGATCTATTTGCTGTCCCAGGGTCTCTGCAAAGGATATTGTTTCTTCTGTTGGAAGAATGGCACCCTTGGTTAATATGATGAAGCCTGTTTGACCGGCTGCTTTTGAGGCAGAGGTACCCTTTAGATGACTTTATTTGAATAGCTTAGTACCTGAGCTGCACACAGTCAGTTTGGACGGGGTTAAAGTATCCACCTCTTGCTTCTTATATGTCAACTTGCCATAGTAATTTCCCAGAAGCAATCTCTGAGGTAGAGGTTGCCTTTAAAAAAACACAGCTGTTTGATTAGGCTTGGTATGGAACCATTAGTGACTGTAGGCTTTCTCAGTCTCTGCCCATTTGTCACTACCTCTGGCCTGCAGCTTTGTTTTGCATTTTGGCCGACACATCAGTTACCACCAGACCACTATGATTACTGTAGAGATCTCTTGAGCTGCGTCTTCTGGCAGTTAACTACATCTGTCGGGATCTGTCGGGCAGAAGCAGGTTGACTGGTGTTGAGGGCTGGAGAGATTTACACTCATTATGCCCATAATTTGCACTCTTTTAGGATATACCATATACCTACCTGCCCTCACCTTAGTTAAAGTTGCTGGTCTCTAGGAAGGCTGATTGCTACTGGTTCACAGATGAGCTGAAAGCCTGGAGCCATGGCTGGGAGTATTTGCCATAAGTAGTAACCACTAAAAAACCACATATCTCTCTGTGGGGTACCCCAAATAACACAAGCAATTACACATTGCTAACAGGTAAGTACTAAGGAATGTGACTAAACATATCCTGACTTTTATTTTAGCACCAAGGTCAGCATGTAAATGCATAGAAATAAACACATAACAGTCATTCATACTGTAGAGTTAATGTAATCACAGGTAAGCAGTGCAAGCTAAAAGTCATCTGACAATTAGCACTAGCAGGTTAAACCTACCTTAGACACATTTACCGCCAAGGATCATACCGCAACCAAGCATCAATACACAGTGAGCGCGGTCTGCAGGGCCAGGCCCTGTGTTAATAGGAAAGGGCTCAATATCACCTGTCATCAGTCCAAACATTAGCAATACTGCAGACACAGACTTCAACCTGTGAAACATTAGTAACAGAGTGGCACTATGGACAGCCAGTAAGATTCGCATGTGTGATATATGCTTTTCAGAAATACAAACTAACAGCATACCACAGCCTTGAGTGTAGCAGGCTTTTGCAAATCAATAATATTGGGAGTATGCCAAACAATAGTCACTCTACTGAGCTAAATAATCCCCACTGTTATTCAAACTACTTCATGTGAGCCCAGGGCATCATGAACACATTATTGTTAAACATGATTTACAGTATACAACACTTATGCCCCGTACACACGTACACACGGTCGGATTTTCCGATTGAAAATGTCCGATCGGAGCGTGTTGTCTGAAATTCCGACCGTGTGTGGGCTCCATCTGACATTTTCCATCGGATTTTCCGACACACAAAGTTGGAGAGCAGGAGATAAAATTTTCCGACAACAAAATCTGATCGCGTCAATTCCGACGGTGTGTGGCCTGTTCCGACGCACAAAGTGCCACGCATGCTCAGAAGAAATTCCAAGACGGAACAGCTCGTTCTGGTAAACTTAGCGTTTGCAATGGATACAGCACTTTCGTCACGCTGCAATGTTAAAAATGGTTTAATACAGTGCACTCTCTTCTTCTTTATAATGTGAGAAGAATTAAGTAGTTTTGCTGCTCATATTCACACACACTTCTCACAAAGTTTTATTTTTGTTTTTTTATTGGGATTCCCTGAATATATTGTTATTAGTTGTCACATCTGACAGAATTTTTTTTTTTTTATTGGGATTTTAAGCCTTTTTTTTGGATTTAATGTTTGTATTTTTTCAAAGGCTGATCTTTGTTCAATGTTATTTTTATTTTTACTCCAGAATATTTTTGTGTGTGTTTTGTGTGTCAAGTTACCCCAACACCATTTATATCTTTTATTATTTAATCTCAAGGAGATTGTTTGTTGTGGGTGTCCCTTGTTCATTTCACATTGTATATTTGAAATGTACCTGAATCCTCACAAAAAAACTGTCATTTTTGAAGTAAAACACATAGGAGAGTATAATTCAAAACAAAAATCCTTTATTAAGGGATCAGAACCAAACAAAGAGGAAGGCAACACTGGATCAACAGGAGAAATTAGCGAAGCCTTGGACCCCACGGCAGACATCAATTCTTGAACATCAAAATTGGTGGCCTGAGGAGTCCATATGTAAGGGAGGGCAGTCTGGTCCAGAAGTCGCAGAGATCCAGATAGCAGCAGATGACATATGTGTCCCCAGGCTGTGGTACCACAAGAGGCTGCATTTTTTGGCCGACCAGACTGGATCCAGGGTCCTCACTTTCTGGTCTTCCTTTCACGCTTCCTTCCCGGCTGTGGCTGTGCAGTTGGAGATGTGGCAGGAGGAGGAGTAGGACCTGGAGGAGGACTGGGAGGACCTGGAGGAGAGGGAGGAGAAGGAGGAGGACCTGCAGGAGGAGGAGGAGGACCATCGCAAAGGTGTGTCTGAGCTGTCATTTGGCCCCTCATACCTTTGTTAAGAGCCTCAAATATGAGTGCCTCACACATGACTTGTTGTCCCTCCTCCATCCTCTGCATTTTATATGCAATGACGGCAGCAATGTCCTCCTCCACGGTCTGTCGTGCTCCCAGGGCCTCTGTAGCCCTCCAAAAGAGTCCTCCGGTAGCCTCCTCTAGGGCACTCCTCCTACTGCCACTTTCTCTTTTCAGTGGGGGTGGAGGGACCTGCAGATCAGCCAGCCGGCTCGGCCCGGCCACCTCCTGGCTGAGACTTCCCTGTGTATGAAAAAGGGACATGGTTGTAATGTTTTGAATCATCAATCACAATCCTAGATTAGTACTCCCAACTAACATCTAGTTAACATCATTGATTGGACAAGCAGAAATATTTAGAAGAATGGCATACCTGGCTCAATCTGGGCTCCTCCACATGTGGCCTGGAAGGCCCAGGTTGGGCGTCAGAAGCCTCAGCCTGGGGGGAAGGAAGCGTGGAAGGAAGACTGGAGAGGGATGGCCTGGGTTTAGTCTGGCCTACCAGAAAATGCAGCCTGTCGTAGTACAACATCCTGGGGACATAGATGTCATCTGCTGCTCCGGATCTCTGTGAATCCTGGACTTTCTTGCGCTCCCTTAGATATGTACTTCTCAGGCCACCAATTAATATCTTTAAATAGGTGATGTTTGCCGTGGGGATCACGTGCTTCACAATTTCACACAATTGCTCCAGTGCTGCCTTCCTCTTTGCTTGGTTCTTGAAATGGGGGTGTTTAATCTCCCACAGACAGGGCAGCTCCCTTAAGATATCTATGAATACTGACATGAAGTCATTGTCTTTCACTAAGATATCCATGTTCACTGCAAGACACAACACAAGACAAAGCCTAATGTCAGACAAAACTCTCCTAATCTTGTTACAATATAGGCTTTAATGTAGAAGCAGTATAGGCACAAGTTTGTCTCTTACCTTCGTTCTTACGATCGGCGCGTCCAATGCTCCTTCCTCCGCTCACAGATCGTACGTAATACGCATGCGTGTTACGCTTTATACACACTGCGCATGCGTGTAACTCCGCCCGCCCCTGACGTTCTTTCTAGTCTATTCCCCGCCCCTTTTCGTTCGGCGCAGTGGGCGAAGAGCACATGGCAGAGTCAGAGCAGGTGCGTGCTAATTATAGCAACGAGGAGTAGGAAAGCCCGGATCCGGACACGTCCTGATCCAGAAGGAGACGTTTTAAGGCCACAAATATGTCCTTTGGGGAGATGTTGGAGATGGTCGACATCATGAAGAAGTCCGACTATGATGGAAAGTATGGGCCTTACCCCAACCCCAATATCCGAAAGGCCAAGATCATGGCGAAAGTGATCAAAAGTCTGCAGAAGAATTTCGGGGTATGACGATCGAAAGATCAGCTCAGGAAGCGGTGGTCGGACCTGAAATTGAGAGAGCCCGAGCAGTACCGAAAGATCCGGAGAGTGCTGCAAAAAAGTAAGTAGTTATGCTGTGTTTCTATTCTTTCTGTCTTTATTGCGTTCGTGCTGCTCCATATGCTTTTATTAATTGTAACGTTTAAAAGGGCAACTTTAATGTTCATGGGCCCATTATTCATTCGTATTAAACATTTTTCTTTCGGCCTCTAAAACACCATTGTTTAGGCCATATGCATTTTCCCACATTTTTTTGGGGCCTACTTGGATGCCAAATAGTTGTTTGGGTAGATGGGTTTCTTACTAGAATGAAATGCCAACTAGATTGTGTGTAAGGAGAGGACACTGAGCAGCTGTTTTCACATCTGGACACTGGAGCACTAGTGTGGGACACAAGAACAACATTTTTATTAGGGGGCCACACAGGTGCTCCAGTGTATACTATAGGGGGGTCTCCATCTGTGAAGCTTGTACTAAATAGGTAAAGTATTGCAGCTTGACAAAGGCCAATAAAAAAAATACATCTTGGAACTCTGCCAAAATAGACAATTGTACCCCACTTCCAAGCAATGTTTCCTATTTCTAGTTCTGCCATCAAATATCTGTGTGCTAATTATACCATTTTTGTTTTACATAGGGGAGAAAAGACTCGGAGGACACCCCTCATCCGAGGAGACCAGAGACCCCCCACCTCTGGAAGAAGGGGAACTAACACCAACACAAGCTGAGCAGGAGGAAGAAGAAGATGTGGTGGAGATTGGCACCACAACAGGTGAGTGTCTGCGACCACAGACTCAGGTAAAAGAGCTGGATGGTGGCAGATTTTTGATACCTGTTTTTGTTTTGTTTCTCTCTTTTTAGGTGATCGTGATCCAGAACGTTTCACGTCAGAAAGTGCCCAGATCCTGATCGGGGAGATCATGGGGTGTAATGTAGAACTGCAAAACTTACAGCAAAAAATCAATGATGTTATTAAAAAAAATAATAACATCATTGATGTTTTGGGGCGAATTTAAAACCCCACAAAATCACTTTTTGGATTGTGGTCCAATCTTTTAAATATTTTTGCAATGTTTTGAAAAGCCAAATTTGGAGGATGCACACAGTGTGTCAACATGTGCTATCTGCCATCACGGGAGATCAATGGACGCGTTTTGGGGGTGCAACCCCTTCCTCAATTATAAAGTAGCGTTGAGGAAGGGCTTGCTCCCCCAAAACACGTCCCTTGATCCCCCCTGATGGCAGATAGCACATGTTGACATTCGTAAATTGGTGTGCATCTTCCAAATTTGGCTTTTCCAGGGGTGATTTCCCCCCATCTGAATGCTATATCAAACCCAGTTCCTAAATACTGATGTCTGATATAGCCTTCAGGTTTTACCTAATGTGAACTTTGTAAGTTCAAGTTTTTTGGCTTTCTTGTTGGTTTTACACAGGCCTGTTTTATCTGAAATGGACATTTCAATTTTTGATAATGCTACTGCAAAAATTTTTATATAACAAACATGTTGGTTTGTTTTAAAAACCTTTGGTAAATGCACATGTGATTGTGCAGGTATAAAAAAGTTGCTTACTCAAGAATATGTGGATTATTGTCTCAACACTACAATACAACACTTTTGGGGTGATGTAATTGCTGTTTTCTGCAAAAATGGATGTTATTTCCTAAGGGCAAATCCTCTTTGCACTACAAGTGCAGTTTCAGTGCAGTTGCAAGTGCACTTGTAGTGAAATGTGTTTTTGCATTTAGGAAATAACAGCCAACAGTGCTTTGTATAAGGTTACACAATCACGATATTTTCTGGACTCAACACATTTCTGTCAGGGTCAGCTAAAACAAACACAAGCAGTAAATGTCCACCAAGAATTTCTTTTTTTTTTATTATAAAAAGGCTTCACAGATTGTCTGGCATATTGATAGCCCCCTACCCGCAAAGAACTCCAGGTAGCGTAACCGGACATCACGGGCACTCGAGGATTCCGGCCTCAGGCCCAACTGAGCCAGCATAGTTGGCCGAATGTTTCCTTAAAAATCTATGGAGAACACAGCACGCCAGTATAATATGGTTCAGTTTATACTCCGCCATATGGATGGGTGTCAGAAAAAGTCAGAACCGGCTGGCCAGGATTTCAAATGTGTTCTCCACCACTCTTCGGGCTCTGGCCAGCCGGTAATTAAAAACCCTCTGTTCCGGGGTGAGGGTCCTCATTGGGAATGGCCGCATCAGGTGGTCCCCCAGCGCAAACGCTTCATCAGCAACGAACACAAATGGGAGTAGTTCCACATTGTCCTCTGGAGCTGGCAAGTCCAAGCTGCCATTCTGGAGACGCCTGTAGAACTCTGTCTGGGCGATGACTCCACCATCGGACATCCGGCCATTCTTCCCCACGTCCACATACAAGAAGTCGTAATTAGCCGACACCACCGCCAACATCACTATACTATTAAACCCCTTGTAATTATAATAGTACGACCCCGAGTTGGGTGGTGGGACGATGTGGATGTGTTTCCCATCAATTGCCCCTCCGCAGTTAGGAAAGTCCCACTGTAGGCAAAGTGGGAGGCCACAGTCTGCCATTCCTGTGGCGAGGAAAAAACAATAAACATTACTATTTTTACTCTGAAACATGGCAAGCAGATTAGACACAAACATTATGGGGCAACCTCCAGATAGCATTTATTAAGGGGAATTTAAGAAGGCCAAAGTCTAAGGTACACCTATCATATCCCCCCCCCCCTCATGGGCCATTTCTAACATTATAGGGGGTGTGTGGAAATCTTGGACAGGTAACCCTCTTCACTTCATTGAGAGATAAATGCCTAAATAATGGGTATTACTTTGAACAGACCCTCCTTAGTTACACTATTGGCAGACCACTGGACAGTAGGGGTGCTGAAATTAATCGTTGCATCGATGCATCGCGATTCGGGTGTCCCCGATGCGGCATCGATGCATAAAAACCCGAAAATCGATGTTCGGTGACGTCATTAGTAGCCCCGCCCCTCCCGGGAACGCGTTTGAGCAAATTTTTAAAACGTCTTTATTTTAATAAATGTGTTACAATTGATGCTGTGCCCCCGCTGTATGTGCTTTTTAAAAAACAATGTCACTTCATACCGAACTTCGCCGGTATACGATCATGTGACTCCCGGCCCGCCCCTCTCTGCTCTCTTCTTAGCTCTCCGCTTCCGTCTCCTGAGTCCTGACGTCAGCGGGGATTTCTCAGTCCCGCCCGCCTCTCTTCTGATACGATAACTATAGTCATCGGGCGGGACTGAGAATTCCCCGCTGACGTCAGGACTCAGGAGACACGTGAGCAGAGAGTGGAGAGGGAAGAGGAGAGTGGAGAGGGGCGGGACGGCCGGGAGTCACATGATCGTATACCGGCGAAATTTGGTATGAAGTGACATCGTTTTTTAAAAGCACATACAGCGGGGGCACACCATCCATTGTAATATATTTATTAAAAGAAAGTAATTGTGGGGGGGTCAGTGATGGCTGCATTTAATGGGCACAGGTGGCTGCGTTTGGCGGGCACAAGTGGCTGCGTTTGGGCACAGGTGGCTGCATTTGGCGGGTACAAGTGGCTGCGTTTGGGCACAGATGGCTGCGTTTGAGCACAGGTGGCTGAGTTTGGAGGGCACAAGTGGCTGCATTTGGGCACAGGTGGCTGCGTTTTGGCACAGGTGGCTGAGTTTGGTGGGCACAAGTGGCTGCGTTTGGGCACAAGTGGCTGCGTTTGGGCACAGGTGGCTGCGTTTGGGCACAGGTGGCTGAGTTTGGTGGGCACAAGTGGCTGCGTTTGGGCACAAGTGGCTGCGTTTGGGCACAAGTGGCTGAGTTTGGGCACAGGTGGCTGCGTTTGGGCACAGGTGGCTGCGTTTGGGCACAGGTGGCTGAGTTTGGCGGGCACAAGTGGCTGCGTTTGGGCACAGGTGGCTGCATTTGGGCACAGGTGGCTGCATTTTGGCACAGGTGGCTGAGTTTGGCGGGCACAAGTGGCTGCGTTTGGGCACAAGTGGCTGCGTTTGGGCACAGGTGGCTGCGTTTGGGCACAGGTGGCTGCGTTTGGGCACAAGTGGCTGTGTTTGGGCACAAGTGGCTGCGTTTGGGCACAGGTGGCTGCGTTTTGGCACAGGTGGCTGAGTTTGGCGGGCACAAGTGGCTGTGTTTGGGCACAAGTGGCTGCGTTTGGGCACAGGTGGCTGCGTTTGGGCACAGGTGGCTGCATTTGATGGGCACAGGTGGCTGCGTTTGACGGGCACAAGTGGCTGCGTTTGACGGGCACAGATGGCTGTGTTTGACAGGGGAGGTTCAGTATTTTTCAGTTTGTTTGCGCCCCCCAAAAAAATTTTGAGCACCAGCCGCCACTGGTCAGCACAGAGACAGTACAGGGAACTTCACAGGGCTGTTTGTCATCTGTGGATTCTTTCCCTTTTGACCTCCCAGCAGCAGTGTGTGTGAATGTCTGTATCCTGTAGTGCACCGGATTACTGCACTTTTTAGGGAGTGAGGTTATTTTTAATTCAAAGCAGAGTTCCAGTCAATTTTTTGTTTATTAGAAGTCAGCAGCTACAAAAAAAAGTGCATCTTCTGACTTTTAATAAAAAGACACTCACCTGTCCCACAATCCAGCGACGAGGCCACCCAAACCCTCCCTTCTATCCCCCGCCTGTCCACAGCGCTGGCAATACTACTGTGGGCATCCGGCTGTGACAGCTTGCAGCTTCACAGCCGGGTGCACATGTCTCACTGCGCTGTCCTGCATAGCCGGGCAATCTTTTGGGAACTGTGATGTGTCCCAGAAGATTGCAGGGTGGAAGGGCCACCTAGGCGGCCCAAGCGGAAGTGGGAGCTCGTCGGTAATCGTGATGCATCGCGGAATCGAATCGTTGACCAGATCATCGTAATCGAATCGAATCGTGAGACCAGTGAAGATGCGCAGCCCTACTGGACAGGTAAGAAGTGTCATAATACAAAGATATAAATACACATTGTACACATTTGAGGACATTTGGACATTCTGCTATTACCTATCAAGATAATTATAGGATACAAAAACTTTAAACAGTACCATTTGAAAGTATACAGGCAGGCCCTTGCACTACATGCTTTGGGGAATTCATCCATACATCTGACCACTAAAGAGATGGGTATAGTGTGTACGTGTTTGGCAAAGTCAGCAGATAGATTGAGGATAGATAGAGAATTGGGATCAGCTGACTTAGCAGTTGGGGGGGGAGGGAGGGTTACTAAAAAATTTTGGGGGACACCACAAAAAAAAAAGCCTCTGGCACTCTGCCTGAATTTAAATCAAAAATAATATTTTCAAACATTTTAGGGGGTGTTTGGGGTAAAGCACTACTATGGAGCTGATAAAATACATTGTTAAGTGACTACATGAGGTGAATATAGGGCAGGAGACACCATGCTGGGGAGGTTAGTGAAGGGCAAATATGTATGAAGGACCTAAAATAATAATTACATAAAAATTCAGCATGCATGAGGACAAAGGGGACATTCACAGCATATTACAATCATGGTAATTAGGGAATGAGGAAAGAAATACAATATATTAACAAACATTCAATACAATAAAATGTGATATTAAAGGATAAAAATCTTACCTTCATATACTCCTTCTGCAGGACCTGGATGATGGCAGAACAGGTCTCTGGGATAATGATCCCCAGAGCCTGGGGGGAGATGCCTGTCGAGAACTTCAAGTCCTGCAGACTTCTCCCTGTGGCCAAATACCGCAGGGTAGCGACCAACCTCTGCTCCGGAGTGATGGCTTGCCTCATGCAGGTATCCTGCCTGCTAATATAAGGGGTCAGCGAAGCCAACAGACGGTGAAACACGGGGTCCGTCATCCTGAGAAAGTTCCTGAAATCATCAGGATTATTCTCACGGATCTCATGGAGCAAAGGCATATGACAGAACTGGTCACGCTGAAGCAACCAATTCTTGGTCCATGAACTCCTCCCCACCCTGTTCATGGACTGGACTTGTGTCAAGGTCAGGACCCCAACACCAAGCCCCCGCACAGCACGAACTCTACGAGGAGTACGCATACGAAACATGGCTAGAAAACGGTCGGCTGCTCAGAACGAAGTAACAGAACGCACTGAAGAACAGCAAGGCCTGTGAAGAGCGACCTGAAAAACAGCAACGAGCAGGCAAGATCGCACAGAAAACTCCGATACGAACTGACTACACGCACTGAAGAGCAGATACAAACCCACAAGCACAAACTGAACGGCAGAAAACGATCTGAAAGCCACGAGTCTGAAAAAGCGTGAATCGTCTCTCACCAAACTTTTACTAACATGAGATTAGCAAAAGGAGCCCAAAGGGTGCCGCGCTTGGTTCTGAACCGGCCTTTTCTAGTCTCGTCGTACGTGGTGTACGTGACCGCGTGGTTGGCAATCGGAAATTCCAACAACTTTGTGCGACCGTGTGTAGACAAAATAAGTTTGAGCCAACATCCGTCGGAAAAAATCCTAGGATTTTGTTGTCGGAATGTCCGAACAAAGTCCGACCACGTGTACGCCCTATAACAGTTTGCACAGCACTTACAAAATTAGAGGAAACAGTACAGTTATAACTTAATACAGTAGGGTTCAAAGGGCCCTGCTCTTTACTTCTTACAATCTAAAGAAAGGCAAGTAATACAAAAGGTATGTGTGTGTGTGAACCGAATATTCCAGTTGTTAGGTAGAGGTGGGATAGGCTTCCCTATAGTGATAGTTTTTCAAGGATTGCCAGAAGGTGCACAGAGAAAGAGACAGATGGATTGAGGTAAGGAGTTCCAACGGAAAAGAGAGAATTTGGAGAAATCCTGGAGGTGAGCATGAAATAAGGTTGACGAGGGGGCTACAGAGCAGGAGGGGGAGTGACGTGGGGCTAGTGTTTTAGCTTAGGGCAGAGTAGAGTATGGCTTTGTTTATTGTAGTTAGTATTTTATGAGTTGGACAAACAGAAGTCAGTGAAGGGATTGACAGAGAGGGTTGGTGGACACTGAACAGTTGGTTAGATACAGTAGATAACTGTCAGGTCATCTTGAGGCTAGGTTACTGATGCACACCGTTGGGATCAGGAGTGCAGCGCAAGGTAGTGGACCCTACGGCTGACTGCTGCGGATGGGAGTCAGGGTGGTAAGAAAGGCAGGGCCGCTGGAACACCAACATAGATCCCACCGGGGTTAGAGCGTAAGATTTCCTAGGGCGCGGAGTCTAAGAGCCAGCAGGTGTTCACCAGAGCCTCTAGTGGTGAGGATGGACTGGGCTGCAACTGGCTCCAGGTCCCGACCCCCAGGGTCCCCCAGCTCACCCCCACAGTAGGCAACAGATAGGGATAGTAAGGAACAAGCCAAGGTCGGGGCCACAAGCAGACAAGGACAACAGAGTTCACGCCAAAGGTTCAGGGTCACAGGCAAACAGGGATAGTTGGGGACATGCCAAAAGGTCAGGGTCACAAGCAGACAGGAATAGTCGGGAACATGCCAAGGTCGGTAACAGAGACAAACGAAGAGCACACGGCAAACAGGAACCAGGAAGCCAAACACACAATGAATACACAATGGTTGATCAGCACCGCTGGCTTGCAGTGCACAGGTTAATATAGGGTTCCCCGATAGGGCCTGGGGTGGGGCCATGCTTAGAGGAGAGGTTAAACCAGCCAGGTGTGAGTGGCTGGCCTCTTAGTCTGAACACATGAGGAGAAGGTAAGCTGACAGAGAAGATTACTAGATAACCATGAAAATAACTCTGGCAGCAGCATTCATAGCTTATGCAGAGGTAGATGTGACGTAACTGTCCAGCACCCAGCGTGGGTGCTTCCGTCAAGATATAGCTTCCTCCATTCTGGACTCAGGAACCGGGTATTATAACTGAATATTGCACCCAAGACTGGATGGCACTAGTTTAGATGCAAACTGGAACTCAAATTTTATTGAAAACATACACAGAATTTATAGCACAGAAGATCAGGTGAGCCTGATCACATTATCGTACACAATGCAAACTGAAGGCACAGTGGTCACAATATTAATCAGCTCTCCAAGAGATGATCAGACAGACAGAAACAATAGGTGACTCAATTTACAATGGGAATGCATACCTAGGAGGCACACAATGGGACAAAGACACACAAAACAAACAGTGATCCCACCCCACCTCAGACTGTCCTGCAAAAGTCTTCAAAAGTCTATGAGACAAACTCATACAATGTTCTATTAGTCTGAAAAGGTGGAATTAATTTATCTTCATAGATCTGATCTGACATGGGGAGGGAGGACGATTACCTCCTCTTCCTGGTCCTTGGCCTGGTAGTGGGGAGGGGGAATGGCTTGCTCCTCTCCCTTCATCTCGAACTGCTGCTAGGAAGTGAGGACGGCTTCCTCCCCTTCCTGCATCTCAGACTGCTGCTGGGGAGGCAGGATGACCACCTCCTCTCCTGGCCCGTGTATCTGCCACAGGGGAGTAAGGACGGCTTACTCTCCTCCCTGATCTGCCACTGGGGAGATGAGCCGGCTGCTCCATCCCCCGTACTCTCATCCAGCTGCTGGGAAGACATTTCTCTGGTACTGTCTCCCAGGTGCACGGATCCTTGCTGACGAGGGAAGACAGTTTCCTCCACTCTGGCTGACTGTTGGGGAGGGGGACGACCACCTCCTCTCCCCAGTCCTTGACCTGCCGCTGGGGAAGGGGAATGGCTTCTAGACATGTGCAATTTGTTTCGTAACGAATCGAAATTCGGCCAAATTTTGCACCTTTTGGAATTCAGATGCATCCGAATGTCTGAATAAAAAAATAACGAATTTCAACTAATATGAAAGAAATTATAGCGGATATAACGAATTAATTCGACATTATTCTGTAGTTCATTAAAGATCTAATGAAACAAAAGGTCAACTCAAAGTAAATCTTACAGTCCAATCAGCTGATTTGTTGTATTTAAACAGAGGTGAAGAGATATTGTCATTGTGGGGGTTATTTACGAAAGGCAAATCCACTTTGTACTGCAAGTGCACTTGGAAGTGCAGTCGCTCTAAATCTAAGGGGTAGATCTGAAATCAGTGTAAGCTCTGCTGATTTTATCATCCAATCATGTGCAAGCTAAAATGCTATTTTTTATTTTCCTTGCATGTCCCCCTTGGATCTATAGCGACTTTAGTTCCAAGTGCACTTTGAGTGCAAAGTGGATTTTCCTTTAGTAAATAACCCCCTGTGTGTGTTAATAGATTCAATAAACAAATGACGTTCCAAACTACGAATCATTATCACGAATCAATATACATACATAAATATCGAATTTCAACTAATATGAAAGAAATTATAGCGGATATAAAGAATGAATTCGGCATGATTCGGTAGTTCGTTAAAGATCTAATGAAACAAAAGGTCAACTCAAAGTAAATCTTACAGTCCAATCAGCTGATTAATTTTGTGCTGGAGGTTGGATTACTGGCAAAGTGCATTCCTGAGAACTGAGTGAGAAGGATGTTGTATTGTATTTGAGCAGAGAAGAAGAGATATTGTCATTGTGTGTGTTAATAGATTCAATAAACAAACGACTTTCCAAACTACGAATCATTATCACGAATATATATATATACACACATAAATATGGAATTTCAACTAATATGAAAGAAATTATAGCGGATATAACGAATGAATTTGACATGATTTGAGATTCAGTATAACGAATATCGACACTCTACGAATAATAACGAATTATCGAAAAACGGATTAACGTAACATAATGAATATAACAGAACAAAATTATGCATTTTACGAATGACAATGAACCAAAACGAAACAAAATTTCCTGTTGTGCACAAGTCTAATGGCTTCCTCCCCTCCCTGCATATCTGACTTCTGCTATTGAAGAAGAACTGCATATCTGACTTTTGCTAGGTAAGAAGAACCTTCTCACCCTGGGTCCCGAAACTGCTGCCACTGTGGGGCAGAGACCTGTAGCACTCTGCTCTGATGCCATCACTTATGCTGGAGAAGTTTGTTGTAACCCCACAGATGCTGCTAGCATGAAATCCCTTGTCCCTGTCAGTGATGAGGGAGACAAGCCGACCGCCTCTTCTCTCAGAAAAGCTAAAGCTGCTGTTGGTGCTGGGCAGAGCTCAGTGATGTTCTGCCCTGATGCCTGCTCTTCTGCTGGGAAGCAAAATTAAAAGTCTACGGCCTTGCACAAATTCGCCTGGGCCACTGGTTGTTGCAGGCGGAGGACAGCAGCGCTTTGCCTTGATGCCAGCTCTTCTGCTGGAGGCTCACTGGGTTGTCCCTCCTCAGCAGAAAGGTCTATTAAATTCCCAGTCACTGGAATTGCTGAAAATCCAGGGCATGGGCTAGCAGCACTTGTGCCCAGTGCCAGCGCTTCAGCAGGTGACTCATTATCCATAACATCCATGGGTGCTGGGGCATACTGTTGAGCTTCGTCGAACAGTCTTTTATATGCTTGTTCCAGCTCTCATTCTTGTGTAACTATAAAGTCCTAGTCCCTTCTCAATCGGAGCTCACAGGGAAGTTCCAATGCTCTAAAATCTCAGATGTCCTCCCATCTCTGCTCCACTACCGAAATGTGGATCATCCTGAAGCATCTCAAATATCAATCCCGGGTAGCTGTAGTCATAGCCTTCTATGGGATCATTTTTCTTTATCCACAGACACACTTGGGTAGCATACTATTGCAGCGCCCGGTAACCATTGTCCAGCACCATTTCCGCCTGGACCAGCCTCAGCCATTGCTCCAGAGGATTCTCTCCTAGGAATGGTATACGCAAGTCCAACTGCAGCCAGTACCATTTCATGGATGTAGGGAGGACCTTTCTATAATTGTCCTGCTCCACTTGGAGAGCCTCCATCCAGGGCTCCCGGTGGATCATGTCTCTCAATTCCAGTATGTCCTAGGCAGAACCAGGCTCTCCCTACTGGGCGAACATCTTTTGCGATCACCACTAGAACTCCACTTCCATGATGACCAGTGTCGGGTGATATCGACTTTGATATCACCCAACACTGGGTCCTGTTGGTCGTTTGGACTGCTTGTAGGGAGGAAGCAGATCCCACAGATCCCGTCAAATGTGACGGAACCATCCAACACCCAGCTTGGGTGCTTCCGTCAAGGTATAGCTTTTTCCAGCCTGGACCCAGGAACCTGGTATTATAGCTGAATATTGCAACCAAAAATAGGGGGCACTAGTTTAGATGCAAACTGGAACTCAAATTTTATTGAAAACTCACACAGAGTTTATAGCACAGAAGATCAAGTTAGCCTGATCACACTATCGTATACAACGCAAACTGTAAACAGGAATATAATTAACATAGCTAAGGAACAGCCAACATAAACATTAAACTAATTAAACAACTAGCCACCTAAGTGACTCAGTGCCCACCCAGACTGTTCAGCACCAAGCCTACAACCATGGATACAAAGTACATTACACATTATCATGTGGGATGTTATGTGTATATGCAATAAGTAAACTAAACAGTTACTCAACTTAGAGATGGATCAATCTTCAAAAGTCTCCAAAGTTCTCCAGCTTCTTGCAGCCATGTCTTGCCTCTTTGTCTTCCAAAACCAACTCCTTTGTCCAACCACAAGCTTCTATCAAAATTCTATACTCCTCCTCCCCCCTTCTTGTATATCACATCCTGTTCTTTGCTCAGCTCCTGTAAAGAGCTTCCTCTAAGACCAGTCCAACTGGCACATTTGCATATCAATGGGGAGAGCCTTGGATTTTCAAAACAGCACCACATGGACTTAAAAATCTAACTATGCAATATTAACTACCAAATACATATGCTATAAAAAATAACCTAAATATCCATAGAAACACATTCCACCTCTTGATTTTTATAACATGATATTTGACTAAATTTACAACTTCAACAGCTCTTAAAACTTTGGTCCAGGAAAGGGCAAACAAAAAAAAAAAAACATATTGTAAATGGGAGGAAAAAAATCCCTTTCAACCCTCGTATCTTCTGGGTGATCAGAATATTTTTTTGTTGTCCCTGGAAGGCTGCAACATTACTTTGAGCAGGGTTAGCAATGTCCTTGGTCGTCTGTGGAAAGAAAGTCCCAGATAATTAAGTCTCTTGTCCTCTTGGTTATAAGGAAATGCTCAGATGAAAGTCCACTCCAATTCAGGCACCAATCGGGAAATCATCCGCATCTTCCTCAGGCTCTCTTCTGGTCCGCCTCCTCCCATCTGGCCTGCTCTGCCTGCTCCACCTCTCTGTGCTCAGTACCTGAAAAGAGTAAGAGACAAAGCAGATTATGTGTTCTTTCCAACTGTACCAAAAACATAGCTCACTGTTCACATTTCTCCATCTCCCCAGTTCTAACTGCAAAACTATTGTATGGTGCCCACTGTTGACTTGTAACACTTTCACAGAAAGGCATTGATTTCCACGGGAAAGAATAAACTTGCATGTCTCTCCATGCTGTGCTGGGAACACTGGCCTGCTGTTGTCACGTCTTCACAGCATGGCACGTTCTAGCAAAATGCCCCATTCTATGACAACAGAAACACTTAATGTGACTGAATCTACCATTCCCAACCACTTGCTTCCACCTTTTAAGCAATGCTAGTGTAGGAATCCCATCTATTTCTTCTCTAGGGACCCCCACCTTAAAGCGGATTCCACCCAAAAGTGGAACTTATTATTATTATTATTATACGAGATTTAACTTCTGCTCATTGTACTCCTTCCCCCTTCAGGTGCCATATTTGGGGGGGCAGGATACCTGTCTTTCACAGGTATCCTGTTCCCATTTCCAGGAGCCTCAGCCGCGGGTATTGACGACACCGTCTGGGCTCCCACCTCCTTCCGCGGCTGCCAGGCCAGTAGGAAAGAGGAGCGGAGCCACATGCGCAATAGGGTTCCCTTACTCGCAATGGAGGCAACATGCACCCAACAGCTGTGGTGCAGACACCGCTGGACTCCAGGACAGGTAAGTGTTTTATTATTAAAAGTCAGCAGCTGCAGTTTGTGCAGCTGCTGGCTTTTAATTTTTGCAGCGGTGGACAGACCTCCACTTTAAGTAAATCAGTCGACATGTGTCTCCTGGAGACCACAGTCCTTGCCTTCTTGTTATCCGACTCAACTCGGCCATCTATAAACAAGCTGATCAGATCCTCAGTTTCCGCTTATGGGCAGTAACAGTGGCACATGTCCTACATTTGCTTACAGGCTTAGGGCCTTTGTCCTTTGTTAGGGCATCATTAGACTTCTTTATGAGGGCTGCACACCGCTCATTTAAATCTCCAGCTCTGCATACAGGGGTTTGAACACACTTCAAAGCCACTGGAGGTTTAAGTTTGATTACTCTACTTTCTAAATCTTTTGCGTTGCTTGCAGTGTCTTCCAAACACTTGGTTGCCACTGCAAGCTGCTCCTTCGGTAAATCTCTTTCTAATTCTGCCTTTTCCCTCTTTTTAGATTCGATATGTAGAGCATGCAGGAAGTGCAAACCAAACACAGCAACTACCCGCATCTCTCCCTTACTGAACCCCAAATTTTTGAGACTAAAATCTGAGGAAAGAACAGAGACTGCATCCCCCCAAGCTCTGTTCAAAGGAGAAGCATATCTAGCCAGCTCCTTTGCAACAGACATCCACTGGCTATCTCTGACCCAGTTAGGAAGGGTGCACACCTTATCCTCCTGGACACCAGAAACCTTTGCAGCCTTATAGGGCGTACACACGGTCGGACTTTGTTCAGACATTCCGACAACAAAATCCTAGGATTTTTTCCGACGGATGTTGGCTCAAACTTGTTTTGTCTACACATGGTCGCACAAAGTTGTCGGAAAATCCGATCGTTCTAAACGCGGTGACGTAAAACACGTACGTCGGGACTATAAACGGGGCAGTGGCCAATAGCTTTCATCTCTTTATTTATTCTGAGCATGCGTGGCACTTTGTCCGTCGGTTTTGTGTACACACGATCGGAATTTCCGACAACGGATTTTGTTGTCGGAAAATTTTATCTCCTGCTCTCCAACTTTGTGTGTCGGAAAATCCGATGGAAAATGTCCGATGGAGCCCACACACAGTCGGAATTTCCGACAACACACTCCGATCGGACATTTTCCATCGGAAAATCCGACCGTGTGTACGGGGCATTACTCTTCCTAAACAGGGTACGCAGAATTTTTCTTCAGCACAAGCCACAGAAAACTTTAGTTGAACTTTAGCGCAATCTAGGGCGAGCTTCCAACGGATTTGCTTTGTGTCTAATAAAAGTTCTTGTGGTCAAAAGCCAAGGAAGCTTAGACTTCTATAGTGTATCAATGATTTATTAAACAGGAAGGCTGCACATACAACTTCACAAAACACAATTCACAGCTTACAAAATATGCCTACAACATGCACAAGCCAATTATTCTTTGTAGCAAAATAAGCATAAACAATATATATATGCAATAAGTAAACTAAACAGTTACTCAACTTCCATTGATGGAGTCGTCTCATGGTTCCTTGGTCAAAGTCCAACTCAAAACTTCTCCAAAGTCCTCCAGCTTGAAGTAGCCATGTCTTGCCTCTTTGTCCTCCAAAACACAACTCAGTTTGTCTGACCATATGCTTCTTTCAAAATCCTAAGCTTCTCCTCCGACTTCCTGTATATCAAATCCTGTCCTCTGCTCAGCTCCTGTAAAGTTCAACTGGTAAATTTGCATATCAATGGGGAGAGCCTTAGCTTGTAACAACATATGGTCTAAAAACCTAACTCCATATTATTGCTACAGTATCTCACAAAAGTGAGTACACCCCTTACATTTTTGTAAATATTTTATTATATCTTTTCATGTGACAACACTGAAGAAATGACACTTTGCTACAATGTAAAGTAGTGAATGTACAGCCTGTATAACAGTGTAAATTTGCTGTCCCCTCAAAATAACTCAACACACAGCCATTATTGTCTAAACCGCTGGCAACAAAAGTGAGTACACCCCTAAGTGAAAATGTCCAAATTGGGCCCAAAGTGTCAATATTAGCCACCATTATTTTCCAGCACTGCCTTAACCCTCTTGGGCATGGAATTCACCAGAGCTTCACAGGTTGCCACTGGAGTCCTCTTCTACTCCTCCATAACGACATCACGGAGCTGGTGGATGTTAGAGACCTTGCGCTCCTCCACCTTCCATTTGAGGATGCCCAACAGATGCTCTATAGGGTTTAGGTCTGGAGACATGCTTGGCCAGTCCATCATCTTTACCCTCAGCTTCTTTAGCAAGCCAGTGGTCGTCTTGGAGGTGTGTTTGGGATCGTTATCATGTTGGAATACTACCCTGCGGCCCAGTCTCCAAAGGGAGGGGTTCATGCTCTGCTTCAGTATGTTACAGTACATATTGGCATTCATGGTTCCCTCAATGAACTGAGGCTCCCCAGTGCCGACAGCACTCACACAGCCCCAGGCCATGACACTCTTACCACCATGCTTGACTGTAGGCAAGACACACTTGTCTTTGTACTCCTCACCTGGTTGCCACCACACACGCTTGACACCATCTGAACCAAATAAGTTTATCTTGGTCTCATCATACCACAGGACATGGTTCCAGTAGTTCATGTCCTTAGTCTGCTTGTCTTTACGGGCTCGCTTGTGCATCATCTTTAGAAGAGGCTTCATTCTGGGACGACAGCCACGCAGACCAATTTGATGCAGTGCGCGGCGTATGGTTTGAGCACTGACAGGCTGACCCCCTACCCCTTCAACCTCAGCAGCAATGCTGGCAGCACTCATACGTCTACTTCCCAAAGACAACCTCTAGATATGACGCTGAGCACTCGCACTCGCACTCAACTTCTTTGGTCGACCATGGTGAGACCTGTTCTGAACCTGTCCTGTTAAACCGCTGTATGGTCTTGGCCACCATGCTGCAGCTCAGTTTCAGGGTCTTGGCAATCTTCTTATAACTTAGGCCATCTTTATGTAGAGCAACAATTCTTTTTTTCAGATCCTCAGAGAGTTCTTTGCCCTGAGGTGTCATGTTGAACTTCCACTGACCAGTATGAGAGAGTGAGAGCGATAACACCAAATTTAACACACCTGCTCCCCATTCACACTTGAGACCTTGTAACACTAACGAGTCACATGACAACGGGGAGGAAAACTGGCTAATTGGGCCGAATTTGGACATTTTCACTTAGGGGTGTACTCACTTTTGTTGCCAGCGGTTTAGACATTAATGGCTTTGTGTTGAGTTATTGTGAGGGGACAGCAAATTTACACTGTTATACAAGGTGTACACTCACTACTTTACATTGTAGAAAAGTGTCATTTGTTTAGTGTTGTCACATGAAAAGATATAATAAAATATTTACAAAAATGTGAGGGGCGTACTCACTTTTGTGAGATACTGTATAAAGTCACTACAAATAGCCATGGCAACACAACCCCGCAACCTGCCTCTTCATTGACATAAGCTACTGCGCGGGAATGACCCAGCCCAAAGCTCATTAAAGTAAAAGAGCATGAGCCTGGATACGGATGAGTTCAAAGCACTGATCTGATCAATCGAAATATGATTGAATTCATGACTAAAGATGAGCTCAGATGTATTTAGACAAGAGTCTGAACTCACCTGAGCTAATCCACCAGGAAACTGTCAAAGCCGACAGCCAATCATAAGCGGCAGAGGCATTTCTCACAGGGGCATGTATATGTGGCGCTCCTGGCCAGGGAAAACCTCCACTTCCTATGATTGGCTGTCAGTTTTGACAGTTTCCTTGTGGGTTAGCCCAGGCAGGTTTGGACTTGTATCAGAACACTCCTGAGCTTATCCTTTTTCATGAACAAGACATTTTCCGCTCTGGATGATTGACTCAGTTTGATTGAATCTAGGCTAAATTGATTGAAAGAGAAGTTATGCTTATTCAATTGTTTGCAGATTGAATTGCTTTGATTGAATAATAAAATATTATTATAATACTGAAGCTAAATGTATGAATGAGAGTTAGGGACCTTGAGGGCAGGGACTGTTGTGAATGTACAATGTATATGTAAAGTGCTGCGTAAATTGATGGCGCTATATAAGTACCTGAAATAAATAAAATAAAATATTAATGCCAAAGGGTTTATGACCACCGTTAGTTGCATCAATAGATCGATTGGGTTCTTTCACATAGAGCCCCCACTCTGTTCAGTAGAGGATCCATGAGCAGAGCCCCTGCTGAACAGGTTGAACGTGTTTTTTTTTAAATCCGTGCCTTTTCAATTTGTGTCCGGCAGATGGACCCGTGAAGGCTCTATGGATGGCCGGATGTAAACCGACTACACTGTCTTTTTACATCAGGCTACTTCTGATCTGTAAAGATTTAGGTCCACAAAAACTGAAAAGGGCACAGTCCTTGCAATTTTTATTTTTTCCAGACCTGGACGGACTCGGAGGTAGATGGGTGCAATTGGACACAAGTCTGTGTACATCTGCCTGTCCATAGACTGGCATGGAGCTTCTGATCAGGTCTGCCTGATAAACTGACAGGTGGACCCGATCAGAATACCTGTGTGAAAAGGGTCTAAGGCCTGGTTCACACTGATGCCACAATCGCTTCAACTTTGGAGCACTTGTCACATCAGAAGTCGGAACCCAGTTAGACCCCATTCTGTGCAATGGAACCATTCTAAATCGGTGCGACATGCGTCGCTCTGACTTAGAAAAAGGTTCATGCACGACTTTTGGTCTGACTTGTATTGACTTCTGTTAAAGAAGTTGCGCTGGGGTCAGACTTCAAAGTCGCACGGAAGTTGGGATCAGTGTGAACCCGGGCTGAGGTACATTCAGTGATCAATAAAGGCACAGGATGTCTGCTTAGCTCCTCGGAATGCCAGAACTCCTGGCAGCAGAAAAGCTACCTAAAAAACATGGTAAAAGCCGCATATTGCACATGTGTTTGGCTGTGTTTAAATTCTTTATTTAGCGAAAGACATGGGTTAACAGTCTCAAGGAACAGCAATACTGATGACAAGTCAGCTCAGACAGAAAGTCCCGGAGGTCAAAGGCCTCTGGAGATAAGACCCAAGACAATAATCAACAAAAAGAAATGGAAGTAGACTTCAATGCAAACATTGCAAGACTTGCATAGGTCGTGTTTACGTGTGTCAAGCGTTGATGGATTCCATTGGCCAGAGTATTAATTTATTCTGGCCATTGGAATGCATTAATGCTCTAATTCTAGATGTGTCTAGTGTTTAGTCATGTTCATATTTTTTTCTGCTCTTCAGCTACTCTCCTGAATGCATAAATATTTTGAATTTTCATAGATTTTGCCATAAAGAATGTATTGTATGCACAAAATCGTGTAGCACAAATGCCAGAAATTACCGTATTTATCGGCGTATAACACGCACTTTTTTCCCCTTAAAATCAGGGGAAAGTCGCAGGTGCGTGTTATACGCCGATCCCCTGCGATCCCGACCTGTCAAAATAACAAAATCGCCGACCGCGATTTGAAAATGGCGCCGCCGGCGCCGAAATACACAGAGCCGGTCCTCGGCTCTTTCTGGCGGCTCTCGTTTACTTTCGGTTTCACTCGTAGCCCCGAGCGGAGCTATCCGAGTAGGTTCGGATAGCTCCGCTCGGGGCTACGAGTGAAACCGAAAGTAAACGAGAGCCGCCGGAAAGAGCCGAGGACCGGCTCTGTGTATTTCGGCGCCGCCGGCGGCATTTTCAAATCGCGGTCCGCGATTTTGAAGCCCAGCAAGCAGGGACAGGGGATCGAAGGCTGCACTGGGGCAAGGCTGCACTGGGGAAGGCTGCACTGGGGAAGGCTGCACTGGGGAAGGCTGCACTGGGGAAGGCTGCACTGGGGAAGGCTGCACTGAGAAGGCTGCACTGACATGGCTGCACTGGGGAAGGCTGCACTGACATGGCTGCACTGGGGAAGGCTGCACTGACATGGCTGCACTGACAAGGCTGCACTGGGGAAGGCTGCACTGACATGGCTGCACTGGGGCAAGGCTGCACTGAGAAGGCTGCAATGATGGGCATTTAAATGTAAGTTTTTTTCCCTTCAACTTCCCTCCTAAAAGTTTTTTTTTCCTTAAAATTCCCTCCTAAATTGGGGTGCGTGTTATACGCCGATAAATACGGTATGTCCAGAAATGCTGATGCTCAAGTATCAGTACCGTGTGCAAGAGGCCTAAATCGTATGCAACTCACACTGGTCAGTTGCATTTTTAAAAGTCCTGCCTGCTGCATTTTTGGTGTGCTTTTCAAAACCGCACCGAAAACACAGTTCCCCATAAAGGGCCTGCTGTGATCAGCCAAATCCTAAGGACTTGGCAATCACAGAGTGGGCCACACGAACAAGAGGACGTTCATATATGCCCTCCTGGCTAAGGAAGCCTGTGCGGTAGCCTTTTTTTGGCTATAGCGCGGGCACGAAGTGGTTAACCACTTGCCGCTCGCCCACCGTCAAATGACTTCTGGGCGGTGCGGCTCTCGTTCTGGGTGGACGTCATATGCTTCCCAGAACGACCCCTCTCGCGCACCCCCGCGGGCGTGCAGCGATCGCTGACACGCCGTATTGCTAGGACACGGCGTGACCCCGATCTGTGTAAAGCGCCACGGCTGCGGCTCTTTAACCATGTGATCGGCTGTGTCCAATCACAGCCGGTCACATGTAAACACGGAGATGCTGGTAATCGGCGCTCCTTGCCTCACACTGTCAGAGTGTGAGGAGAGGAGAGCTGATCAGCGGCATCTCCTCACAGGGGACAGATGGGTATGTAATCAGGGCACTGATCATCAGTGCCCTGATTACAATTAAGTGCCCACCAGTGCCAGCAATGATTGCCCACCAGTGCCAGCAATCAGTGCCCACAAGTGCCAGCAATCACTGACCAATAGTGATGCCAGTCAGTGCTGCCCATCATTGCCACCTATCTGTGCCCACCAGTGCCACCCATCAGTGCCGCCTATCAGTGCCTCCTCATCAGTGCCACCTAATCAGTCCCCATAAGTGCCTCTTCATCAGTGCCCATAAGTGCCACCTCACCAGTGTAGCCTATCAGTGCCGCTCATCAGCGCCCATCAGTGAAGGAGAAAAATTACTATTTTACGAAATTTACTGACAGAAACTAAGAAAAACTTTTTTTTTTTTTCAAAATTTTTGGTCTTCTTTTTTTTTTTTTCAGGAAAAAATAAACAACCCAGGAGTGATTAAATACCACCAAAAGAAAACGTGTGAAGTGTGAAGAAAACGATAAAACGTTTCACATGGTTACAGTGTAGCAGGACCGCGCTATTGTCATTCAAAGTGTGACAGCGCTGAAAGCTGAAAAATGGCCTGGGCAGGAAGGGGGTGTAAGTTCCCCTGTATTGAGGTGGTTAAAGAGGAGTTTCAGTCTGTAAAAAAAGGAAGTGAAAGCCTTTGCGACTTCACAGCCTTTTTCCCACTGTGCATATGTGAGTCGCGCTGTGCTTTCTGACTGTGTGTCCCAGAAGATGGGGGGGGGGGGGGGAATTATGCAGATCGCCGTGCGCCAATCTTACCAGGAAATGGAAGCGGGTACCTGTCAAAACCAGGTACCTGCCCCCCCGCCCCCAAAAACTGCCAAATGTGGCAGTGGAGAGGGGGAGGGTGCAAACAAGCAGAGCTTCTTCTCTATTGGGTGGAGCTCCACTTTAACGATGAGCTGCTTTTAAAGCGTCACCTATGGTGATTTTTGGGCACCATAGTTTTATGCAGTTTTAAGACATGGAATGTTTGGTATCTATTTAACAATTTCCCTTTGGGATTAATAAAGCATTCTGTATTCTCCAGACGCATGCATCTTTTAGATTTTTTATCAAAAATTGTGTTTTTTTTTGCACTAAAATTAATTTTATTATATTTTTTGCTGAAAATGTGGCTTTTAATAAACAGTTATGTAAATAAATAACATTTGCAACGATCACCTTTTTATTCTATGGGGCCTCTGCTTTCAGAAAATATGTAATGTTCTGGGGGGGGGTTGTTAAGTCATTTTATTGATTTTTACATGTATGCGACAAATTAAAAAAACGCTCCGGAGCGAAACTGGTTAAGTGAGTGTGGTAGGGCCCCAAATATTCATGTGGCCCCCCTCAGTGAACCCAAACTGTCCCCCATGACACATGCAGCTCCTCCATAATACGATGACATCACCAGCTGTGACCACCATTGTTGGAGCTCAGTGTCTATCATGTAGGGAACATTTACTTCATGAAAAGTGGATGTTATATAGGGTCAGGGTATCCATGTAGCCCACAGGTCAGACAGTGGAGTGTCTCCTCTGTACTCGGAGCTGTAATGAATGGAATGGTGGGTGTGCAGAGCTCGGCTTCCCCCATCCCCCCGCAGCACTCGAGCACTAGCAGCAGCAGGCGGCGCACTACGCATGCGCGGCGTTGACTGTGCTCGGCCGTATGTGTGCGGAGAGGCAGAGAAGAAAGAGAGACAAGTAACCGGTGGATACTCTCCGTCCTCTTCCCCCCCTCCTCCTCCCTCATAAACCACTGCAGCCATGTCGGGCCGCTCGGTGCGAGCCGAGACACGGAGCCGGGCTAAAGATGACATCAAACGGGTGATGGCCGCCATCGAAAAAGTACGGAAATGGTAAGAGGAGAAAAAAAAAACAAAACCCCGACAGACAACAAAGGAGGACCGGAGGGAGGAGGAGGGGAGCGTGTGAGGGGCCCCAGTGCTCGCCGCCTCATCTCCGCGCTCCCGCCAAAGCCGGCAGCCATTTGTGAGGAGGAAGGAGAGCGGTGTGACCGCGGCGGACGGTTCGGGGAGTTCCCCTCTCCTCCTCCTTCCTCCCGGGTGACCGGCGAGCACTTCTCCTTCCTCTCCGGGGCCCACACACATTTCTTTTAAATTTAGCGCTTTGGCCCCGAGGCTCCCTCCCCCCACCTTTCCCTACACTATGGGGGCTGTGAGGTAGGAAGTGCGGCTCCATGACTGAGCACTGCGGGAGTCCTCCTACACCGGCCACACAACGTGTTCACCAACTTCCCCTCCTCGATGTACACCAATAGTCAGCCGCCCGCTTCTTGTGGGATGACCTCGCCGATGCCGATTGGACAGACGTTTAAATGTCCTCACATCAGGACTGTGGGAGGAAACATTCATCATTATCCTTCTTATATCACAGCCATGCACTGTATATACTACAAGAGGGCCCTGCTCACAGGAGCTTACAGTCTAAGGCCTCATCTACCTGGATGTATACAAATATACTCAAATTTTTTTTTTCTTGCTAGAAAAAAACGCCTCTAGCGTTTTATGCACGTTTACAGTCGTACGTATGTATGTTCAGCAGAAACCCATTCTACTCCCTAGAATGTTAACTTATTCTAGCCTTTAGAAATAATTTGAGCACATACTCCCGCGTTTAGGCCCCTTTCACACTGGGGCGGAAGGAACGTCGTGGTAAAGCGCCGCTATTTCTAGTGGCGCTTTACCGTAGTTTAAGCGGCAGTATTTGGCCGCTAGCTGGGGGTTTTACCCCCCCGCTAGCGGCCGAGAAGGGGTTAAAAATCACCACAATGCACCTCTACAGAGGCGCTCTGCTGGCTGTATAGCCGCGGTGCCCCATTGATTTCAATGGGCAGGAGCGGGGTATACACTGCTCTTTCCCCGCTCCAAAGATGCTGCTAGCAGGACGTTTTTTCCCGTCCTGCCAGCGCACCGCTCCAGTGTCGAAGCCGTCGTGGCTTTTACATTGGAGACAAAGCAGCGGCACTTTTAGGTTGGTTTTTCGGGCTATTTTTAGCGCAATATCGCCTGCAAACCGCCCCAGTGTGAAAGGGGCCTTAGGGGCTTTTACAGGCGTAAATTATTTTTGGAAACTCTCTGAACGCAGGTTTGGAACGCTGCTCTAAAATACGCCAGCAAACATCACAATGTGCGTTTTTTAAAGGTGTTGTAAACCCATGCGTTTTTTTTCACCTTAATGCATTCTATGCTTTGAGGTGAGAAACCTCTTGTAGTGTACCAGCCCCCCTTTTACTTACCTGAGCCTGATCATTCCGGGGACGAGCACAGCCGCTCCACCCGGTGTCTTGGGTCCTGATTGGATAGATTGATAGCAGCACAGCTATTGGCTCCTGCTGCTGTCAATCAAATCCAATGACTTGGGGGCAGAGCCGAGTATTGCTGTCTGTGTCATTGGAGGTGGTGTAGCATCACATATGGCGACCCATCACATTTCGCTACCCGCTGGAGTGCACATGCGCGACACCGCCATATGCGTTCCAACACTTTTACGATGGTTGTAAGACACCACGGAACTGACGTTGAACTGCGCTTGGGCAGTTATGTGGCTCCACCCCTAAGTCCAGGTTCAAGCCCCACCATCCAAGTGGACATAGTTAGATTATAATTATGCCAAGCGAAGCGTGGCGAGGGGCCCTGTTGCAAAGTGGTGTCTTACAACGTCACAAAAGTGTTGGAATGCATATGGCGGCGTAGCACATGCGCACTCCAGCGGGTATTGAAATGTGATGGGTCGCCATATGTAAGGCTACAGTGGCAGCAGGACACGGGAGGAGGAGCCAGGAGCACCGCTGAGGGACCCCAGAAGAGGAGGATCGGGGCCACTTTGTGCAAAACCAACTGCACAGAGGAGGTAATTCTGACATGTTTTTTTAAAAAAAAAAAACAAGCTTTACAACCCCTGCAGTTGTACTGCGGCAGGTTGGCTGTCCCGGGCGAATCGCCGTCATTGTAGGGCGACCGGTTTAAGAGCTTTAGGGGACATGTCACCGATGCGCGTGGCCGCCGGTGTTCTATCGATTTGTGCCCTTCGACGAAAAGTGCCCGCGCAGAACAGAAGGCCACTCCAGCTGAGTTGCAGATCAGCTGGAGTGACGTCACCATAGCGCATGCACACATCGTAGGAGGGTGTTTTTTTTTGTTTTTTTTTGACGGCCGATACCATTTCCCGGCCACACTTAAAAGCTATGCAAAGAGCGGAGAGACGCCGTAGATGTCACATTGTGCCTCTCTGTAACAGCGAGGCACAATATGAGAAATACGGTGTAAGTCTGCTGTTTGCAAAGCATTATTTTATGGTATCTCCCGTCAAATAAGGCCCCTACGATGTGCTCGTGCGCTATGGGACGTCACATCGGCAACTCATGCCCAGGCACTTTTCAACGGCGGGCACTAATGCTGCACAATTAATCGTTTAAAAATTGTGATCTCTATTCACCTCCCCTGAGATCTCTCCTGCAGAGGTTGCGATTCTTTCATATAAACAAGTGGAGAGACTTTCTCTGCTCACTCAGCTGTCAGAAGAAAGCATCTGGGCATTCTGCCAAGTGTAGAACTTGAAACATTGTAACTAAGCTTCCTTCTTGGATCAAAGGGATAGAACTTCTGTGTAAAAAAAAATCTGGGCAGTCTGTCAAGTTTTTGTGTAAATGCAGGAAGTTTAACCACTTAAAGTGTAAATCTTTTTCTGACACTTCTTTCTTAAGTTAAAATCAGTATTTTTTTTCTAGAAAATTACTTGGAACCCCCAAACATTATATATATTTTAGCAGAGACCCTAGGGAATAAAATGGCAATTGCTGCAATATTTTATGTCACACTGTATTTGCCCAGTGGTCTTTCAAATGCAATTTTTTTAGGAAAAAATACACTTCAATGAATAAAAAAAAAAAATGAAACCGTAAAGTTAGCCCATATTCTTTTGTTTTAATGTGAAAGATGTTACGCCGTGAGAATCGTGATCTATCTTCTAAGCAAAAAAAAATTGTGATCCTCATTTTAGCCAGAATTGTGCAGCTCTAGCGGGCACATATTGACAGAACACCGGACATCCGCGATTGCTCCACAAAGACCCAGAATGAGGATCTGTCAATGTAAACAGACAGTTCCCCGGTCTGACAGGGGAGGAGAGACAGATCTGCTGTCTCTAGTGATTAGTAACAACTATCTCTCTCCTCCTTCCAGTCATTCCCATCCCCCCACAGTTAGAAACACCTTCCAGGGAGCACATTTAACCCCTTGCTCACCCCCTAGTGTTAACTCCTTCCGTGCCAGTGACATTTACTCAGTAATCAGTGCATTTTTATAGCACTGATCGCTGTATAAATGTCAATGGTACCAAAAATGTGTCAAGTGTCCGATCTGTCTGCCTCAATGTCGCAGTCCCGCTAAAAATCGCAGGTCGCCACCATTACTAGTAAAAAAAAAAAAAGAAAAATCCCATAAATCTATCCCCTATTTTGTAGACGCTAGAACTTTTTGCGCAAACCAATCAATATACACTTATTGTGATTTATTTTTTTAACCAAAAATATGTAGAAGAATGCATATTAGCCTAAACAGATGAAGAAATGTATTTATTTTTTTTTGGGGGGGGGGGGGATATTTATTTATTATTATTATTATTATTTATTTTATTTTTTTTAAATGTTGCTCTTTTTTTGTTTATAGTTCAAAAAAATAAAAACCGCAGAGGTGATCAAATACCAACAAAAGAAAGCTCTATTTGTGGGAAAAAGGACATCAATTTTATTTGGGTACAGCGTCGCACGACCGCGCAATTGTTAAAGCCTCTACTCTAAAGGGGAATCTTTGCTTATAGGATAGGATTTATAATGCAGGAGAGATGCTTTGTCTCTTCTGCATTAGGTTTACTGACCTGCCTGTCTGCCCCTGTACAGTGAGCTGCATATATGCAGCTCACTGTAGAAATGTGTCACTGCCGCAGCTGACTGAATTCCTGCAGATGCGCTGGAGTGACCTCATATTGACCCGGCCAATGACAGTGCCTGGCGATCGATACCTGTAAGCCAGCCGCTCAAAGATGTTGGCCGGCAGGAAGCTGCATCGCTCAACTGAAGGTATAATTCCGCTTTAATGCATGTGGTGTAAATGGGGTCTAAAATGGAGATGACAATTGCTTCAAGAAACCCCAGGGTTTGCCGAAAGCTTTTCAAGTATTTATAAGGCCTCATGCACACTGGATGTATTTAGACATTTTTACAGCTGCTGTTTTTGGCTTCAGACCTTTTTATTTTCTACAATCGATAAACTCTCCAGTATGTTATCCTATGTGTCCATAAACACATAAGCTGTTCAACAGTTTTTGGCTGTAAAAAAAACCCCTGAAAGTGGGTTCTGAGAGGAGTTTTTCTGCTGTAAAAATGCTCTAACATCAAACGTTATAACCCTATTGATTTAAAAAAAAAAAAAAAAAAAAAAAAAAACCTTAAAGCGGAGTTTCACCCATAAATGAAACTTCCGCTTTAAGTGTTGGTGACCCCCTGACATACCACTTTTTTTTGGGGGGTACCCTGTTTTTAGAGGCACCCAGCTCCCACTTCCTCCCCTGGCGCCGGAAGGAAGACCATCTCTTCCCCCTCCCTCTCTGCAATCTTCTGGGACATGTCACAGGTCCCAGAAGATTGCCCGGCAATTTGCAGTGCACACCCGGCTGTGAAGCCACAGCTGGGCGCCCGCAGTTAGAATGCGGGAGCCGCTGAGAGGAGGGGGGCTTCGTGTGCTTGCCGTGGGACAGGTAAGTGTCTGATTATTAAAAGTCAGCAGCTACGCTTTTTGTAGCTGCTGACTTTTAAGTGGGTGGAACTCCGCTTTAAAAACGCTATTGCAAAAACTTTGAAAAACTCACTGCAAAGCTACTGGCATTTTTATAACGTCCAATGTGCATTAGGCCTTAGCGTTTGTAAGCATTACTCTTTTTCTATGCTGAAGCTTATATGCCATAAAGCCTCACTCCAGCCAAGTTTTGTGTTTTTTTTTTTTTTTTTTTAGCTATGGATAGAATGGGGGAGTCATTTCTTCTGTTTAGGCTTTTGTCTGTGACCCCATTGGGCTTTCTGTGATGCCTGTACAATCTCCCGGACAGAAAGACACAGGTAACAACCATTCTTGTGTGGGCCAGCTGCCAGCGTCCTAACCACACCTGATATCATCTGTTCATAATGAGGACGCCGGGCACCTGCACAGCATCCTTGTTTGACGACCCACAACCCCCCCCCCCATAAGCACTGGGGAAGAAATGCTGGAATACTAATCCGTGCCAGTGTGCTTTGTAAGAATAAATCGCCTCTAATATTGGGTGTCCCGTGTGTGGAAGCTGCTGCTGCAATATGAAAAACTATTAGTCCTCATACACATGGACGTTTTAACAGCGGCTTTTTTGAGCTTTTTTTGCTGCTTAAGAACGCCACTCCATGTTATTCAATGGGCTCATACTCACCATGGCGTTTTTGAGTAACAGGCATTGTCGTTTTTAAGCTCCAAAAAAAAAAACAAGGACCAGCGCGTTCTGAGGCTCTAGGCGCTAGAGCTGTTTTGACGCCGACGGCGGAAAAAGCTCAAAACCGCGCATTAGCGATATACCGACTTTTTTTAGCGTCAGCATTTTTAAGCTGTAAAAATGTTAGTGGGTAATTTGGGAGTGGAAAATAGCAGAGGGATGTTTTTTTCTTTTTTAAACGTGCCTTAGCGTTAACGCTTACAAACGACATTGCACGCACATTGACGACAAACCAAAACGCTAAAAAAAAAATAGCGTTTTTAACGCTGCTTTTTTTTCCAGGCGTTGTTACTAGATTTACAGCCTGTTTTTTAAAACATCCGTGTGTATGAGGCCTTAGTCTGGTTTTAAGTATTTTACAATGGGATGCCTTGACTGGAGAACATTTGAGAAACACTGCTTTATGCCATGAGCACTGGTGAGATATGATACTAAAGTGCAAACTGCTTTCATCCACCCTTGTCCTGTCAGCTGCCTTCATGAGCACAGATGGTCCATTATTGTACAGAAATTACAGACTCCAGCTGTGATGGCTGTACAAAGAAACCTACATGCATCTATGTGTACTGAGTAAAGTGCTGTTTTTTTCCTAAGAGGTTTTGCACTGTTCTTTCACTTTCTCTTTGCACTGCACTTTTTTTTTTTTTCTACTTTTAACTCCAGTGAATCTTAGGAACAATCTTTCTTCTCACACCTGCTGTATTCAGGCCCCTCCCACACATGCTTCTTGCTTCAATTAGCTGCTCATATTGCCAGGAAGGCCTTGTCCATGCTATTTTGGTTCAGACCGCACACAGTTTCTGTGATTTTCAAATTCATATGTGCATGTTTTTCACTTAACATGTGTTTTATATATCTTGTGAATAGAAAGTTTAAATTTAACGAAACGTGCGTTAAGGGTGAAGTTTGGGGTTTAAAAAACTGAGCTACTTACCTGCATGCTGCAGCATCAGTCTGATACAGCTGTCCCCCATTGGCTCTAAGCCTGAGAACTAAGCGATCAAATTATCGCTCAGTTCTCAGTCCGTTCAGATCCAAGAGCTACTTCAGTCATTGCTTTCCACTCTGCGTGAGGGGGTGGGAGTATGGTCAGGATCCTTCCAGAGTCTGGAGTAGTTCTGTGATGTCAGCTGACAGGAGTGTACTTTTGCTCTCATGCGACTCCCTGTGAGAGAAGCATGGTCAAAATAGCTTTGGCCATACTTCTATTTTAACCTGTAGGAAACTGGTATCAGTGGGCCCCAATGATAATCTCAGTGTAATATGATTGCTAGAGCAGCTTGTATTAAAAGTTGGTGCATCTGAAACCAAAAGTACAGTGCCCTGAAAAAGTATTCTTACCCCTTGAAATTTTCCACATTTTGTCATGTTACTACCAAAAATATAAATGCATTTTATTGGGGATTTTATGTGATGGACCAACACAAAGTGGCACATAATTGTGAAGAGGAAGGAAATTGATAAATGGTTTTCCAACTTTTTTTACAAATAAATATGTGAAAAATGTGGTGTGCATTTGTATTCTACTCCCTTTTACTCTGATAACTCTAACTAAAATCTAGTGGAACCAATTGCCTTCAGAAGTCACCTAATTAGTAAATCAGGTCCACCTGTGTGTAATTCCAGTATAAATACAGCTGTTCTGTGAAGCCCTGAGAGGTTTGTTAGAAAACTTTAATGAACAAACAGCATTGTGAAGGCCAAGAAACACACTAGACAGGTCAGGGATAAAGTTGTGGAAAATTTAAAGCAGTGTTAGGTTAAAAAAATATCCCAAGCGTTGAACATCTCACGGAGCACTGTTCAATCCTTCATCCGAAAATGGAAAGAGTATGGCACAACTGCAAACCTACCCAGACATGGCCGTCCACCTAAACTGACAGGCCAGGCAGGGAGAGCATTAATCAGAGAAGCAGCCAAGAGGCCCATGGTAACTCTGGAGGGGCTGCAGAGATCCACAGCTCAGGTGGGAGAATCTGTCCACAGGACAACTATTAGTCATACACTCCACATATCTGGCCTTTATGAAAGAGTGGAAAGAAGAAAGCTATTGTTAAAAGAAAGCTATAAGAAGTTCTGTTTGCAGTTAGCGAGAAGCCACGTGGGGGACACGGCAAACGTGGAAGAAGGTGCTCTGGTAAGATGAGGCCAAAATTGAACTTTTTGGCCTAAAAGCAAAACGCTATGTGTGGCGGAAAACTAACACTGCACATCGCCCTGAACACACCATCCCCACCATAAAACATGGTGGTTGCAGCATCATGTTGTGGGTACAGGGAAGCTGGTCAGTTTATGGTAAGACGGATGGAGCCAAATACAGGGCAATCTTAGAAGGAAACCTGTTAGTCTGCAAAAGATTTGAGACTGGGGTGGAGTTTTACCTTCCAGCAAGACAACCCTAAAGATGCAGCCAGAGCTATAATGGAATGATTTAGTTCAGCGGTCTCCAGACTTTCTAAGCAAAGGGCCAGTTTACTGTCCTTCAGGCTTTAGGGGGGCCGGACTGTGACCAGTGGGAGTAAATATTGCCCCAGCATTCGTGCCCAATCATGGATTCAATGGGAGGAATAAGGCCCTATTGTTTGTATCATTTGGAAGCATAGTGTCCCATTGATGGTGTCAGTTGATGGAATAGTGCCCCAAGGGCCAGATAAATGCAAGCAAAGGGCCACAGTTTGGAGACCAATGGTTTAGTTTGAAGCATATTCATGTGTTCAAATGGCCCAGTCAAAGTCCAGACCTAAATCCAATTGAGAATCTGTGGAAAGACTTGAAACTTGCTGTCCATCCAATCTGACAGCTTGAGCTATTTTGCAAAGAATGGACAAAAATGTCTCTAGATGTGCAAAGCTGGTAGAGACATCCCCAAAAAGACTTGCAGCTGTAATTGCAGCAAAAGGTGGTTCTAAAAAGTATTGATTCAGGGGAGCTGAATACAAATGCACGTCACACTTTTCAGATTTTTTTTTTTTGTAAAAAAATTTGAAAATCATTTTTCTTCCACTTCACAATTATGTGCTACTTTGTGTTGGTCTATCACATAAAATCCCAATAAAATACATTTACGTTTTGGTTCTAACATGATAGAATGTGGAAAATTCTAAGGGGTATGAATACTTTTTCAAGGCACTGTATGCAGCTTACTTGAGCTTAGATGTGGCTGTGCATTTGTTTTCTCTTTTTGAGCTTTTTACGTTTTTTACCTGGTGAATCTGTCAGCAATACACTTGTGCTAGGATGACAACACTCGCCCTTCTGTATCAGATAGGACTACTGAACCCCACTCCTATTGTCCTATAACCTAGGAGGCGCGTGTTGTTTATGTAATTGCAAATTGTCTCTTTAAAACAATTAAAATAAAAAAATGTTGTCTTTGAGCAGCCAGATGACTCTATTTTCCTTCCTTTCATCATGGGTGGAGTGGATCCCCTGCTGTGGATCTGTGAGTGGATCCCCTGCTGATTGGGACAGTCCGCCCTGTCTGAAAGGGGCCTTAGAAGTAGAGCAGACCTCACAAATTTACAAATTTTGTGCTTTTAAAAATAAAATGGATCGTACGAGCTGCAGTTTAGGGCCAGTGCACACCATAGAAACACAGTCCGGATGCATTCCAGGTGCAATGTGCGTTTTTGATGCGTTCCAGTCAGTTTTTGATGCAGTCCAGTGTCCGTCCCCCCCCCTTCTTTTTTTTTCTTAACCTAAAATGAGGACAAGTGTGTTGCAGTGCGTTTTTGGTGCATTGAGGTGTGTTCAGGTGCATTTTTGATGCGTTTTACAGCGTTCCAGTGCAGAAAAAAATGCAGCATGTTCTACCTTTTTTCTTTCTGGATCTGGAACGCACTGGAACTGCAAGCACTAGTGTGAACTATGCCATTGAAAACCATATAACCTACTTTGCATGCGTTTTTGATGCAGACAAAAAAACGCACTGGACTGCATGTGGTGTGAACTGGCCCTTAACATAGTAGGCCATACATTGGTCTCTTATGATAAACATAAGTAAGCAGCTCCCTAACACCATGAAAGAGTTATAACCTGCCATGGCCTGTTCTCTGAGAACATGTGGCTCAAGCTTGCCTTGGAACACTTTGTATGCACTTAACTCCAATCTGTTGCATTTTTAAGTTAAGAATATTGTAGGGCAGGGGTATTGAATTCAAATTCACGGAGGTCCCAACAGGCAACCTTCATCTTGGACGCCATGTCTTTTTGCTTAACGCACAATTATTTCCACTTCTAGGGCGATTTTTACCTGCAAACCCATGGCACAGCATGGGTGCCAATTTTGCCCCATCATGTGCCAGCCTGACCATGGGCTTTTGGGAAAATCAGCTCATATGGAAAAACGACCCCTTCGCCAAACATTTGATATTCTATGGCAGATACATCAACGACATTGTCATCATCTGGGACGGCCCCCCGTCCCTGGTTGATGATTTTGTCGCCCGCTGTAATGCCAACAACCTCAGGCTTTCCTTTACAGCTGTTTGGAATAAGGACAGCTTATCCTTTCTGGACCTCAAACTCAACCATGAACATAATCACATTTTTGCCCATAATTATACGAAACCCACTGCCAGAAACTCCTATCTTCATTTTGTCAGCTGTCACCACCCCCAATGGGTTAAAAATATACCTAAAGGACAGTTCTGTAGATTAAGGCAGAATTGTACTGGACACTGCGACTACATTTCGCAGAGCACACATCTCAAACAAAAATTTCTAGAAAAAGGTTATCCAGAAAAGATAGTAGACCAGGCCTACACTACTCTCCTTCCAGGTAAAAAAACGAAAAGCGATAAACCCTCAGAAAATGCAGCTGCTCGGTTCATCACTAGGTATCATGGCCAATATAAGAAGATGGAATACATCCTTAATAAACATTGGAACATCCTAAAACAAGGAGGACTGCAACACTAAAAAAACAAAATAGCGCCCAGTAAATTTAAAGTGCATTAAAAAAGACAATCCCTCCACCCCCCTCTTCTTTATTGTCCTTATTGTTTTGTCAGCTAACGGGATAATGTAGAATTGGGTATCCACCAGCTTAAATTCCTACTTTCTTGATTCTTCACACATTTGTATTTTCTTTCCAAGTTCTGTTTCTTTGTACATTCTCTACGGCGTGAGTGGTAATTCTACTTTTGCGTTATTTATTTGATCTGTAATGTCGCTCAAACTTTTGTTTGACGTCTCGGATATGTTTTGTACTGTCTTTGTCTGTTCAATAAAAATCTTTTCTGTTAAAAAGACAATCCCTTATGCCTAATTCCTCTTAAAGGGATGTATAGATGCAACAGGCCCTTATGCAAGGCCTGCAATTTTGTGAGACATGGACAAAAGAGTTTTGCGCATAAGGAAAAGATTTACCACCTTGACAACTTTACAGCTGCTCTACTGATTACGTTCTATATTGTCTCGCATGCCCCTGCAAGCTACTATGTTGGATGCACCATCCGTCAACTAAGACAATGCTTTGGTAAACAACGTTGCTTCGTGGAGGTGGGTTGCAACCAACATACCACGCCGCTTTTTAGAGCACCATAACCAGTCCGTGACAGGCTTGCAGGTATGGGTTATAAAAGCCAAACCCAAAAACCTGTCTGAAGCCGAACGTTTCTCCAGATTATGTGAACGCGAAACATTCTGGTTATACACTCTCTAGACACCCTTGCGCTGAATGGGTTGAACGAGGAATTTGAAGTAAGCACCATTATATAATATCATTCAACTTTTCAGATAACTCTCAGTTCTCTAGTTTCCTTATATATAATATGTATATGTGTGTGTATGTATATATGTGTGTATATAATTATATTTTTTACTATCCTTCATTATCCCTTCTATAATGATGGTCTAGTAACCTTTTATATCATAATATATTGAAAACATTTTCTCCTATTATCATAGTAATTCTCCATACTATCCCTTGCATCAATTAAGACAACATTTATAACATAATTTTAACATAATAATTTGCATCCACCTTTTGTATATCGATCTTTTATTGAATCCTATGTATTCGTATGTGAGCTACTCTCCCATATTAATTGCCACTTGCCCAATCAACATACTAGCTGTTTTAACCATTAACCCATACCAATTAATTTTATATTTAAAATTAATTCTTATCCATTTACTGTTATTAATTTTTGCCCAGTTCTTACAATATAATCCATGAATTTCCATTATTTTAATTAATATTAATTTTATATTAATATTATCTGGCTATGTTTAACCACTTGCCTACCGCCGTATTGTAAAATAACGTGGCAAGAACCCTTCCCTCCTCCGGGTGGATGTCATATGACGTCTTTGTCTTCCCGGCATTGTGGAGAGCGCGCGGCGTCGCACACATGTGCCTGGCGCCCGTGATGTCCGCCAGGCACCAGCGATTGCTCATCACAGAGCAATGTCTGTGGAGAGGAGAACTGATTGTATGTTCCTTGTATATAGGTACACTGATCGGTCTCCTCCCCTCATCAGTCCCCTCCCCCCACAGTTAGAATCACTCCCTAGGACACACATTTAACCCCTTCAGCCCCCTAGTGTTAACCCCTTTCCTGCCAGTGGCATTTATACAGTAATCAATGCATTTTATAGCACCATCGCTTTATAAACGTTAATGGTCCCAAAATAGTGTCAAGTGTCCGATCTGTCTACCTCAATGTTACAGTCACGATAAAAAACAGTCAATATACGTTTATTGCGATTTTTTTTTTTTTTTTTTTTTACCAAAAGTATGTAGAAGAATACATATCGGCCTAAACTGAGAAAAAAAAATGTTGTTAAAAAACAAATGGGATATTTATTTTAGCAAAAAATAATAAATATTGTTTTTTTTTTTTTCAAAATTGTCAGTCTTTTTTTGTTTATAGCGCAAAAAATAAACGCAGAGGTAATCAAATACCACCAAAAGAAAGCTCTATTTGTGGGGAAAATGATCAAAATTTAATTTAGGTACAACGTCCCATGACCGTGCAATTGTCGTTCAAAGTGTAACAGCGCTAAAAGCTGAAAATTGGCCTGGGCAGAAAGGGTGTGAAAATGCCCTATATTGAAGTGGTTAAATGTCATTCTTTCTTTTTTCTGCACACTCCAACCAGTTCATTGATCCACTGAACAACCAACAACCCTGTTACTCGGCCAATTAACTTTTTATTTGAGCAGAGAATTTAATTCTCACCTCTTCCTTCTCCCTGTACACTTGAGAAAGGAGTGCACATGCTCTGAAACACGTTGTGGTTCTCTACACCCAGTTGACCTCACACGCCCAGAAGCGTCGCTCCCTGAGCTGATTATGTCCTCCAGCCATCCACAAGGATCAGCCGGCACCACTCTCCGGTTCATTGCGGCTCCCGCAGCTGGATTTACTGCTCACCCAGGACACGCTATAGATGCTGTAGACAATCCCAGGAGATTTGATCTCCCATGAGCACACCATTCCTTACCTTGGAATAAGTGTTGGATATTTTATACTACTGCATATTAAACATTGCACTCGGAGGCGCTTTTCTGTTTCTTTCTTCCCCTTCACATCACCCCCTTTTACAGCAGTGTCTTCACCCCCTCACATCACTCCCCCATTTAATATCACTTCCCCATCACATTCCTGTTCTCTGCCCCTTTTATATCAGCCCCCCTCTCCTCCTTCACATTACTGTTCTCAGCCCCCTTTCACACCCCCCCCCCTAACACACACTTTGTTTCACTCCTCCTTCACATTCCTCCCCCCCCCCCCCCTTCACATTCCTTTCCTCACCCTTTACATTCCTGTCCCCAGACCCCCTTTTTGTTTTACATTCCTGTCCCCAGATACCCCTTCTGTTATACATTCCTGTCCTCCGCTCCCCCTCTCCTCCCGATTCCTGCCTCGGCCCCCCTTCACATCATCCCCGGGTTCCTACACATCCTTTACAGTAGTGACAGCTCTTATTGATGTCCTACCTACACAGGGCGGAAGGCGGGAGGCACATCTATATCTGACATTGCAGGCAGGACAGCTCCACCTGAATGGCAGGAGGTGGAATGCAGAAGGCTAACATCGGCGGTGGGATAGCTACGCATGGGCTCCAGGAGGCAGATGGGGAACGTCGGTGGCAGGACAGCTGTGCATGGACCCTGGGAGGCAGGTGGGAGTCATCAACGGCAGGACAGCTCCAGAGGGAGGGTGGGAGCTGCACAACTTTTCCTGGTAATTGGTTTCTAGCAACCAATCGACTGATAGTTAACTTAGCAGCTACAGCCGTCCATCCGGAGCTGTACTGCTTCTTGCAACCCTTGCAGAGCTGTCCTGCCACCGATAACTCGATAAGGATGACAGTAGTGAGAGCAGCTAATCAGGCTCCTAAATGGCAGGACTACGGCCGGGCTGGATGAGACGGTGACTGGGGCTGGACCGTGGTCCGCCATTTAGTGATGTCTTTTGTAGGGGATTGCCCTGTGATTCTCCAACTGCTTTTCCCTGCAACTGATCTTGCTGTTGCTTCCTGTGCAGACAGGGAAAGGCAGTCCTGTTTTCAGTCCATTCCTGAGGAAGAATGGATATAAAAGCCCCAGTCACTTGTTGCCCTTATTTTTCATCTGCTAGAACTACTGGTTACATTAAAGCTTTAGTGTCCGTTGCCAAAATAGTAAGCCTCAGTGACTGCTATAGTAATCCCCAGCATTGCTGTGAATGGCTGCAGTAATAAACCCCCACCATTGGCATCAGTAGCCACTATAGTAACCCCCAACTTTGGCAACAGTGGCTGAATAATAAACCCCCCGGTTGGTGTGGGTGGTTGCAGCAATAGCTTTGATGTTAGTTGCTACAATAATAACCTCTAGCTTTGGCATCAGTTGCTGCAATAATGACCCCCAGCATTTCTCATGTTGCTCTAGAACGAATAGCAGGACTTTAGGGCTTGTGTAGATGGACTTTGCTTGTCTGTATATTTACTTGAATGTCATTGCAAGCAAAGCAGGTCAAGGGCAGCCTTTTGCTTCTTCATGGAGCATAAGGTAAGTGCATTTTACAACCTTGATCTTACTCTGAATAGACATGTTACAATTGTAATGGTCAGCTTTTGTTAGATTTTGAATATCTGCAGTGTGGGCGCAGATAAGTAGTTTTAACCACTGGGATCGCTTATGCTACAGGGTGAGGGGTACAATAATATAAGGTGACTGGGTGATTGGCATTCATTTAGAAATTTTATTAGTAAAGGTAGGCTCAGGATTAGGTAGCTAATGTTGGGTTTGGGAATGTGTGTTTGTTTTTTTGTTTTCTATTGCCACTACTCTTGTCTCGAAAAATACCTTTCTGTTCTGGTCTGTTTTTTTTATTTTTTATTTTATTTTTTTCGGATGCATTTTCCATTGAAATAAATGATGCATTTTAATTCACACTCGACAACAATGGGTTGTATAGCCTGTTGACATTTGATGCATATCCATTTATTCAAACTGAAATGCATCAGGCAAAAAGGTGCATTTCCAGCCTCAGAGAAACTTCCCCTCTTATTGTCAGGGACCCCAAAAAACAATTTGTTAGGGGTTCAAGTAGAGGTGGAGTCTGCTGGTGCCAGAAAATAACTTGGTGTAGTTCAGGGGTATGCAATTAGCGGACCTTCAGCTGTTGCAAAACTACAAGTCCCATCATGCCTCTGCCTCTGGGTGTCATGCTTGTGGCTGTCAAACTTGCTATGCCTCATGGAACTTGTAGTTCTGCAACAGCTGGAGGTCCGCTAATTGCATATTCCTGGTGTAGTTGGTAAATTTACAGGAACCAAGATTTTACAATGATTTAAGTATGTGTATAATATATAATGTAAAAAAAAAAGACAGGCCAATCCAGATCACCAGGCTGCCACGGTGATTACAAAAATGCTGTCTGGCAAGTCTACATGCAATCTCATTGTTTGCAGTTTATCAATTACCACTGGGTGGTGTCTGGAGGAAACGGCTGACGATCAATGCAGCAAGTGCCTTTTGTGTGTATCTGTGTATGCTAGGAGCACCAGCGTAAGTCTGTGTGTGCTAACAGCACTAGTGTGTTTGCCTCAGTAGCTTAGTGTCTTGTTTCTGAATATGGATCATTGAGGCACATATCTTTAATTATGTGCAACTAAAGTCTTTATGGGTAAAGTTTGCTATGTGTTAAAGTGATTTGTAAAGGTCACGTAGTTAGACTGGTTCAAAATAGTCCATCTAGTTCAACCAATAGTTTTACTTTTTTTTTTTTTTTTTTTTTGCAAACCACCTCAATACCGGGCATTTTCACCCCCTTCCTGCCCAGCCCAATTTTCAGCTTTCAGTGCTGTAACAACTTTCTCTCTCCCCCCCCCCCCCCCCATAGCAAACCGCTTGCTATGGTGGCAGATGCTGGGGCTCGATCATGAGCCTGGCTGTGTGCGTCTGTAGACTAGAGCTGCACGATTCTGGCTAAAATGAGAATCACTATTTTTCTCTTTCGTTCATTGACGGACACAGCACTTTAATCTTGTCCTTGGGGTTATATCGTCACCTTTTAGGAGAGGATTAGGCAGAACACAGAAAAAACAAGCACAGTACCGCCCAGGGGGCGGTCCTACTGGCTATAACCCCTCACTCTGCTCCTAGCAGCTCAGTTTTTTCTGCCTAGTCTAGGAGAAGGACCTGGCTCCCTGTGGGGACCAGTGGTCTTCGAACATGTTTTTGCTTTTTCTTCCTGTGATTTACAATCAACAGCCGGGCTGGGTGACAGGCTGGATAATATAGATCCTGGTAGTCTCCCCAGCCTGGCCATCGAGCACGCGCAGACTTTAGCTCCGTGCTGGGTTGGCCGCAACAGGCCCAATTCTGGTCCGGCTCTGTGGGTCCTGGCAGGGGTTTGTTTCCCGCGTTTGCCACCATACAGGGGGAATGGTTGCCGCGGCCATTTTCTTGGAGCGCTGCGGCCATTTTCCCGGCGTTTTCGGGCGCTTTTGTCTGAGGCTGTCGGCGGCCATTTTCTTGTAGCCTTTGAGGAGAGTTTTCTGAAAAAATGGACATCTCCGGTTGTTGACCCCCCCGGTATCTAGGTTAAAAAAGGTGACCCCGATTCCGGTAGAAGGGTCCCCCTCTTTCAAGAACCCTGCCGACAGAAGGGCCGAGGCGGTTGCCCGGTCCATGTTTACAGTGGTGGGGTCGGCGCTTCGGCCGGTGTTAGCCACGGCTCTGGTGTCACAGACACTTACTGAATGGGCTAAGTTGTTGCACCGCGAGTTGGGGAAGGAGCAGGTTTCCCCAGTCTGTGAACTGGCAAACTAGTTGGTGCACAGCCTTAAGTATATTTGTGATGCGCCCTAGATATGGCCCCTTTGCTTTCTAGAGCCCCAGTATCAGCAGTAGTGCTGCATCGGCTGATTTGGCTCAAGTGTTGGTCTGCGGACCAGACCTCTAAGCGCGGGCGGAGTTGCCCTTCCAAGGTGGGAGGCTGTTTGGCTCTTCGCTGGATGATATTATTAAAAATGTTACTGGGGAGAAGAGTACTTTGCCCCCACAGTCCAGAAAGGGTAAGGAGCCACGCCGTAGGCAGGGGCCCTCTTTTTAGCTCAGAAGCGGCTTTTTCATCCACATGTCGGCGGGTAAGCATTCCCAGTCCGGCAAGGTGTCGGCTGAGGGACAGAAGCGTCCCTGGTATCGCAAGCCGAACAAGCCTGCGAACAAATCGGCTTCCGCATGAAGGTCTGCCCCCGCCCGACTCTCGGGTGGGGGGTCGCCTTCGGGAGTTTGCAGTCCGGTGGACTTCTCTTCTTTCCGACCAGTAGGTCTGCGAGTTGGCTTTATCAGGCTACAAGATAGTTTCTTTCTTGTCCACCAGACAGGTTTTTTTCCTCCAACCTTCATCTCCTTCCGGCTCCTCGGGAGGCCCTGTTTGGGGCAGTACAGGACTTACTACTGCGTGGGGTGATAGTGCCTGTACCGACGTCGGAAAGGTTTCAGGGATTCTACTCCAATCTGTTTTAATCCCGAAGAAGGAAGGGGTCCGTCCGGTCCTGGATCTCAAGGCCCTCAATTGTTTTGTGAAGGTTCGGAGGTTCAGGATTGAATCCGTTCGTTCCGTGGTCACTGCACTTCATCAGGGGGATTTCCTGGCATCTTTGGACATCAAGGACGCATACTTGCATGTCCCCATATGCGTCAGACACCAGAAGTTCCTGCGATTTGCGATCGGGGACGAGCACTACCAATTTGTAGCTCTTCCCTTTGGCTTAGCGTCGGCACCAAGGGTCTTCTTCACCAATTTGCTGGCTCCGTTTCTGGCGTTGCTGAGACAACGAGGGATCGCGATCGTGGGTTACCTGGACGACCTCCTCCTGAGAGCAGCTTCTGCCTCAGAACTAAGGGAGGATGTGATGATCACCATGCAGACTCTTCAGGAGTTTGGCTGGGTGTTGAATCTCCAGATGTCGGTGTTGCTGCCGACCCAGCACCTGGAGTACTTGGGGTTGATTCTGGACTCCTCAAAGGCGGGTTTTTCTTCCTTCAAGCAAGCTGCAGACTCTCCAATCCGCAGTGCGGTTACTGATGTCCCGCAAGTGGTCGTCGCTGCATTTTTGCATGCGAGTTCTGGGCCTCATGGTAGCCATATTCGAGGCGGTACCGTATGCTCAATTCCACATTTGGGTCTTGCAGAAAGAGATCCTGTCCAAATGGGACAAGTCTCCGACATCCCTGGATTGTCCATTCCGGATGAGCCAGCTAGCCAGGGCTTAGCTTCTGTGGTGGCTGAAGTCCCCAGCCCTTTGGTCTGGGAAATCGTTCCTTCCTCTTCATTGGACGGTGATCACGACGGACGCCAGCCTGACCGGCTTGGGGGGAATTTTGGGCATCCAGTCGGCCCAGGGTCGCTGGACGCAGGAAGAATCCCGCCTGCCGATCAAAGTGCTGGAGCTGGCGGTGCCTCTTCACATGCTTGCAGAGGCTGCAGGGTCGTCTGGTCAGGATCCAGTCAGACAACGCCACGGCGGTGTTGTATGTCAATCATCAGGGAGGGACAAGGAGCTCAGCGGCGGGGCTGGAGGTCTCCCACATCCTACAGTGGGCAGAGCGGCACGTGCCGGCTCTGTCAGCCGTGTACATTCCGGGCGTACAAAACTGGCAGGCGGACTACCTCAGTGGTCAGTTGCTGGGCTGTGGGGAATGGTTAATGCATCCGGAAGTGTTTCGGCTCATTTGCCTACGATGGGGCATGCCAGATGTGGATCTTCTGGCCTCTCGGCTCAATCGGAAGGTGCAGAGGTTTGTGGCCAGGTCAAAGGATCCCTGGGCGGACGCGTCAGACGCGTTGGTGGCCCCACGGGGGCATTATCAGCTAATTTTTATGCCTTTCCCCCTCTCAGGCTCCTCCCTCGTCTGCTGCGCAGAATGGAATTCCGGTGATTCTGATTGCCCCACACTGGCCTCAACGTCCTTGGTACGCCGACATAGTACGAATGGTGGCGGATGTTCCTTGGCGGCTGCCAGTGCAGGAGGACATTCTGTCATTCTGTCTCAAGGTCCGATACTCCACCCGGTAATTTTCACTATGCTAAGGACGCAAAATTCTTCTTCTCGGAAGATTTATCATCGCACCTGGAACGCCTACATCTCCCTGTGTGGAGGTGGGGTGGCATCCGAGTGGATCAGAAGCTTGCATTAAGGGGCAGATATCAGCTTTGGCTGTCTCTTTTCAGCGGTCCTTGGCGACTCACTCGGTACGTGTTTGTTCAGGGGGTTCGGCATGTGGCCCCTCCGGTACGCCTGCCGCTGCCCCCATGGGATCTGAATCTGGTGCTCTCAGGGTGCTTCTGAAACCGCCGTTTGAAAACATTAGGGAGATCCCTTTATTGACGCTCTCTCAGAAAGTAGTCTTTCTAGTGGCTATTACATCTGCAAGTCGGGTTTCTGAGTTGGCGGCCTTGTCATGCAAGTCTCCCTATTTGATCCTCCACAAGGTTAAGGCGGTGCTGTGTCCGCAGCCCTCCTTTTTCTTCTGAAGGTTGTTTCGGCCATCCATCCTAATGAGGACATTGTGTTTCCGTCCTTATGCCCTCGGCCGTCGCATCCCAAGGAGGTCGCTTTACATTCTTTGGATGTGGTCCGGGCTCTGCGGGTGTATCTGTCTTCTACGGCTCCTTTCCGGAGGTCGGACTCTGTTTGTCTCGGTGGCTGGTTCGAAAAAGGGCCTGGCGGTCTCGTCGGCCACCATTTCTCGGTGGATCCCACAGATTGTTGTTCAGGCTTATGCCATAAGGGGGCGGGCACCTCCCTTTCCCATTAGGGCACATTCTACTAGGGCAATTGGTGCTTCCTGGGCTTTCCGGCATCAAGCGTCCGTTTCACAGGTGTGTAAGGCGGCTACCTGGACGTCAGTGCACACTTTCACCAAATTTTACAGGCGGCCATCTGAGGTTGCGGCTCCTCTGATGGGGAGATATATTTAATTATTTTTATTTATTTCAGGTACTTGCATAGCACCGTCAATTTACGCAGTGCTTCTTACATATACATTGTACATTCACATCAGTCCCTACCCTCAAGGAGCTTACAATCTAAGGTCCCTAACTCACATTCATACATACTAGGGACAATTTAGACAGGATACAATAAGCCTACCAGCATGTCTTTGGAGTGTGGGAGGAAACCGGAGTACCCGGAAGAAACCCACGCAGACACAGGGAGAATATGCAAACTCCAGGCGAGTGTGCTACCCACTACACCACTGTGACACACACACCGATTTTAACTTTCTAATAAACAAGTGTCAGAAAACTACTTTAATTGGTTAAACTTCCCTCATGTCAGACCAAAGTTCATTCCTTTGATCTAAGAATGGAAAGTTACAATGTTTATAGTTCTCTACCAGCTTGGACAATGTTGTGAGACTGCCAAGTTTTTTTTTTTTTTGACAGCTGAGTGAGCAGAGAACTCTCTACACTCATTACATCAATGAATCCGGAAGTTCTGCAAAGAGATCGTGAGGGGGGTTGAATCGAAATCACGATTATTTAACGATTAATCGTGCAGCTCTACTGTAGACACACATAGCATAGTTCAGTGCTCACAGGATTTGACTTACAGCTGCGGGAGCCAATGTCTTCCACTGCTGCAGAATCTCCTGTGAAGAGAGAGAGGGGAGAAGAACTGCTGCAGACAAGCAGGTAGGTGCTTGATCGCGATTGGGCTCGGGTACATTTTTAAGAGGTGGGGGGGGGGGCTTTTAAAAGGGTTTTTTACCTTTTTAATGCAGAGAGTAAAAAACCTTTTTGACTTTATAACTGCTTTAACTCATTTACGTGTGTATACACAGGAAGCAATTGATCTGTAATGTATGTGTCACAGTATTCCTAAGTAAGATATGTAACAAAAAAAAAGAAAAAAAAATATTAATCCAGGACAATTGCTACCATTTTGTCAGGGTATGTTTTACTGATCTGCTTACACACAGACTTTAAAGCGGTTGTAAATATGTCAGGTAAATAACATGGGGAAATACTAATTGCCATGGCGGCTGGCTGTGTTACTGGCTCCTAACTTTTCATCTGGCTCCCAGATCTCAGTGAGCTTTGTCCAGCCCTAGTGGGAGATGATGAAACGCAATGTTTGTACTGACAATTGAAAAATGAACTTGTGTTAAAAATAAATGATTCCAAATTCATTGTTGTGTCCTTTTGTGTAAAGTAAAGCTTTAATGACTTATTTTGAGAGCCTGCTTTGTAGATCTCACACTTTGTGGTAATGTGTTCCTCTCCTGCGGGACCTCTATAGTCTCTTATTTTGAAGTGCTGTTCTGTTTCACACAACAGACATCTGTTTACACAGCTAGGACAGTTGCCAGTGTCCCACTACTGTGAACATCCTTTATTTTAGGCACTCAAGGGAAAACAGGATAATTATGTCACCAAAATATCCTGTCACAATTGTTATTTTTAATGTAATTATTGTGCAGCACTGTTCAAAATGTATTTTTTTTTTTAATGTAGCTTGATCCAGATCTTTACAATTTTCTTCAACCCGAGGTTAGGGGAGATCTCTTCTGACCTGTTCTAAATAGCACTCAGCTGTGATAATTCTTTGTATATTCCCTAGGAGAATTTACTGGCGGTGGTAATGCCAGTATTATGCCACTGGCTTCCTAGTAGATACTTTAAAGAAGAATTCCATGCATGGTATCTTTTTATAAAGTTACATTGGTCCGGCTTGTACCAATAACTATGTACCCTTTTTTGACACTGCTACTCCAGTGATCTCCACTTGCTTCTGGGTCCTGAGCTGAGTGGATGGCCTGATGCATTGTGATTACGGGAAGTTGGCTGCTCCCTTCAACCGCTGCCACCCTGAAAGAACTTGTTACTCCATGTCTCGTGTTATATGCCTAGATTGACCAGCTCTATGTGAGTAGGTTTTTTTATTGCATTAAAGCGCTGAATTGTTTTAAACAGAGAGCACTTAGATTTGTTCTTCTTTTTATTTATACTGTCTTGGGCGAATTGTTTTGGAAACCGGGATTTCCAGCTCCTGTTGTACTTTACCCTCCTATGGGACATGCGCTTATGACCACCTGTTGGGCCAGGGGTCCATTACTTTAGGTGAGCGAAGCGATTGCTTTGGAGGTGGAGGGATTGTCACTTGAAGCTTTTGCTCTTGGTCTTTTTTTTTTTTTTCCATCACATGAAAATTCTCTGTTATCGTTTCCTGGACTTTGTAGTTCACCCCACTGATCTATGGACTTTATATTTATATTTTGATTGGACCTATTTGCGCTGCACTTTTCTTTTGTATTGATGGCATATACATAGTTACATTGGTACATGCTGGGCTAATGTAACTACCGGTATGTAAAATTGTGCCATGCCTGGAATTCATCTTTAATTACTGCCAGGTTTGTACATTTTGGGGGGGGGGTTCACACACACCACCCAGCAGTTGCATCGGGAGTGTGTATATGTGACAAGCAGCCGCCCAATCACTTCTAAACACCCTCAGTAAAGGCAAACTCCCCCCACCCACCCCAAATGTATCATGTATCCCACGCTCAACAAGCACATCTGTGTGCCCGAGACTGGGATGGTGGGTTCCACCGGGTTAGAGGGTAAGAAGCCGAGTACTCCTCTCCTTCTTGCTGACCTGCAAAATGTGACTTCTGGATCTCCATGTGACTTTCCCCAGCCAATATGGCTGGGGGAGAATCTAGTGGAGTGTAATCTGCCCTGCATTAGATTCATTGGAGGGCAGGTGAAACCATCAGGGTTCTTTAATGAGTTGCAGCATACTGCGTATCAATGTTTTTAGACTCTAGGCAGGGGTCTCAAACTGGCGGCCCTCCAGCTGTTGCAAAACTACATGTCCCATCATGCCTTTGCCTGTGGGAGTCATGCTTGTAAATGTCAGCCTTGCAATGCCTCATGGGACTTGTAGTTTCGCAACAGCTGGAGGGCCGCCAGTTTGAGACCCCTGCGTCTAGCTTGTTCTATTTTCACAAAGCTCACACCAACCTGATGAGTTTGTGTGAACTGAGGCTATTTAAAATAGTTTTAGCTTTTTGTTTCATTGGATCTGTATTGTGCTATGCAGTCCAGTGCATTTGGTGTGAATGGGCCCTAACAAGTACAGGTTCCAGGTGCTTTGAGTTTTCATAGTTTCTTCTCACTGCTGCTAAGCTAAAATACTGTGTATGAAGGTGGATCGTGTGGTTTATTTATTTACTTTACAATATATTTGATGTGAAGGTGGATCGTGTGGTTTATTTATTTACTTTACAATATATTTGATGTGAAGGTGGATTGTGTGGTTTATTTACTTTACAATATATTTTATGTATTTCATATATTATTTGTTTTTCAGGGAAAAGAAATGGGTGACTGTCGGAGATACTTCTCTTAGAATTTACAAGTGGGTGCCTGTTGCTGAGCCTAAAGTGGATGATGTAAGATATTCTCAGTTTGAGTTTTCTTGTAATAAACCATCAATATCATTTCACACCTTTCTTTCTAGCTTCACAACATGATTCCCGAATGGTCATATAGTGGTCTGCTTCTTGCTTTACTAACAATGATGGCTTACATGCACAAATCTATTTTTTTTTTTTTTTTTTGCATAATCTGAACAGTAGTAGTCCACAAAACGTTTTTGTCCTTTTAATCAAACCTATTTATTTTGGATGGGATATAATGCAAATTTATGTACAACTATACTTTCTGTTGGTGAGAAAAGTGTGGAGCACAGCTATTGTTTCATTGTAGATTTATTTTAAATCTTGGAAAGCTTTATCAAGGTTTTCAGTGAACCCATGCATAGCATAAGCAGTGTGATCATAGTATGTAAAAATGTCCCCCTCAAGTGGTTAGAAGTAGCATTGCACCTTTTTATATGGAGCTGAAATGTTATATAAGCCTCCCAGATGTTTTTTCCACTCTCCAGATCGCATTACTTGTTCAGGGGTTTTAACCATTTGCTTACTGGGCACCTAAACCCCCCTCCTGCGGAGACAAATTTTCAGCTTTCTGCGCTGTCACTCTTTGACAATTGCGCAGTCATACAACACTGTACCCAAATTGGGTGGCAGTGATGGGCATTGATTGGCACTGCTAGGTGGCACTGATGAGGTACTGATTGGCACCACTGGTGGGCATTGATAGGTGGCACTCATAGATATTGATAGGTGGCACTGCTGGCACGTATGTACTGGTGGGCATTGATTTGTGGCACTGGCAGGTGGTACTGGTGGGCACATATGAGGCAGCTCCACCTCTTCTGGACGGATGTTCCTTCAACAGAAGCCAGTGATCGGCTTTTTTTTTTTCTCCTCACGCTGTCAGCGTGAGAAGAAGGGGAAAAAAACGATTACCGATCTTCTGTTTACATCACGTGATCAGCTGTAATTGACCCAAATTAAATTTCTCATTCGTTCATTGACAGACATAGCCTTCTTTATTTAGAACCATAGGGTTATATTGCCCCCTACAGTAGTAGGACACTAGGCAGAAAAATACTTGGCTTGCCCATGCGCAGTCCTAGGTGATATACACCCCCCCTCTCTGCTATAAGCCTTCAGTTTTTTTCTGCCTAGTCAGGAGTGAGGACCTAGTTCCCTGCTGGGTTCTCTTGTCCTGGCAATTTTTATTCTTTAGTTTGTTTTTTCCGGTGAGATGTACAGTCAACTGCCGGGCTGGGCGACAGGCTGGACATTCGATCCAGTGGTCACCCCAGTCTGGCCAGCGAGCGTGTGCAGACCGCAGCTATGTGCTAGGTCGGGCCCAACATGGCCCCACTGGACGGGGGCTGGCCCTGCGAGTTAAACGTCTTGCGAGGTTGCATACGACCGGGTCTTGGCTTGAGTCAGTGTCCCTCATGGCCAACAGCCACCCCACTTCGGTGGTGAAGATGGGTTCTGTCTGGAGTGGTGCCCGCTTGGCAAACTCCTCCATACAGGGTGGTGGGTCTTTGGGGGGATGGGGGTGCGCGCTGCCTAGGTGCTGTGCTTACCGGGGTCTCTCTCCCTCTCCCTCTCCCTCCTCGTGTAGCTCGGCAGCCATGATATGGTAGATTTTGGCTCAGGCAACGGTGGGCATTGCTGTGCAGCCCAAGATGCTGTTTTTGGCAGGCGGAAGCTCTTCCTGTGTTTTATTCCTCCTTGGACGCCACGTGGGTGCAGGTCTACAGCTGAGGCAGCAAGCGCGCTGGTGGGGTGGTGAGTCTGGGTGTTCCCTCCTCTCTCTGCTGCAGGCTGTGGGGGTGTCCTGGTGTCCCATTGTAGTGGTCACTCTTGGTGTGGGGCTCTCTTTTTATTTATTTTTTCCATCAGGAGGTATTTTAAAAGATCTGTCTAGGCTGGGGATCTCCAGAGGTAGATCCTGAATCAACAGGAAGGTGCAAAGGTTTGTAGCCAGGTCTTGGGACCCTCTGGTGGATGCCTCAGACGTTCTGGTTGCTCCGTGGGGCCAGTATCGTCTGATCTGTGCCTCTTCTCAATTCTAGTGGGCCCAGACTGGCCTCATCGGCCCTGGTACGCCGACCTGGTGCGTCTGGTCACAGACGTCCCCTGGCGACTGCCTCTCAGGGAGGATCTGCTATCCCAAGGGCTGATTTCCACCCTGCTTTACCGTTGCTGGCTTTAATGGCCTGGCTATTGAAAGCCAGGTGTTGAAGGTTAGGGGCTTATCTGTGTCTGTGATTCCGATGCTGCTCAAAGCTAGAAAGTCTACTTCCAGGAAGGTATATTATCGGACATGGATCGTACATTTCTTGGTGTGAGTCAGTGGGGGTTCACGCACGTTCCTTTTCTGTGACTCGGATTTTGACTTTTCATCAGAGGGGCGTCAAAGAATTTGGCCTTGAGTACTGTTAAGGGCCAGGTGTTTTCTTTCAACGCTCCCTGGCTTCGCATTCCCCGGTGCGTACCTTCATTCAGGGAGTGCGACGTGTGGTTCCACCGGTGCGATCTCCCCTGCCACCGTGGGACTTGAATCTTGTACTTTCGGTTCAACAGAAGCCTCCGTTTGAAAATATTTGAGAAATTCTACTCGCAGGGTGCCAGAGTTGGTGGCGCTATCCTGTCGCACGCCCTACTTGGTGATTCATAGGGACAAGGTGGTGCTTTGTCCTTGTCCTTCTTTCCTTCCAAAGGTTGTCTCTGATTTCCATTTAAATGAAGATATTGTTTTGCCTTTCTCTGTGTCCCAGGCTGCAAAATCCGAGGGAATTTGCCTTGCACACCTTAGATGTGGTACGGGCTGTTAGGGTATATTTGGCGGCCACTGAGTCTTTTCAAAAGTCGGACTTTCTGTTCACGCAAGGTTCTGTAGGCTGTGGTCTAGTGGTTTTTGACTCAGTAAAACACAGCGTGCGCCGCACGCGCCCTGCAAGGGGCATGCGGGGAGCGTGCAAAGGGGAGGCCGTCTTTTGACGGCCTCCCGGCAAAGTAGATCCGTGCTCTAGCCGTCATTCGGCTATAGAGCGGATCTAAAGGAGTTAAAATCCAAATTAGCATTTACATAGACCCAGCATCGTAGGTAATCTGCTCACTTAAAGCTGGAACTCCAGACTTCAAAATTAATCATGCACAATTGTACAGACTTTTCTCCAGTACAAAAATTGCTTACTCTATTTTCACTGCACACTCTGAGCCTCCTGTTGTGTGCATTAGAAACTACAGCAAGTCAGAGCCCACTTTATTTTGTGCCTGTAGGACATCCAGGATTATCTAACCCAGCCTAACTGTCCATGGTGCACCCCTTTCATTCATTGGTCCCCCCACACACAGGAATTTTGATATTTTAAACCCATCCTAAGAGCCAGCACATGATTTTGCATAACCAAGTATATTTGTATCATCTGAACATTGCTAATTGGGCACTGTGCAGATGCCACTGACACGGAGGGGGTAAGGTGCATGGCTGAAAACATACATCCAACCAGTTTGTTTCATTTCTCTTCAGTGAGGCTTTTTCACAGACTTGTCAATGCCCACAAACACAGTTAAGTGCTGTCACTGAGGTTGGAAAGTTGGGTGGTGATCTTGTGTGTGTTGACCCCTTAAGATGGCCCGATTTTAACTAAAAATCTTTAGAAAGTTGAATTTGTTTTAATTAGAACTAATTGTTAAAGAATGAGATCACAATTCCAACCCCCCCCACCCCACCCCTGCGATAATAACAAAGCATTTTCAGGATTTGGTGCAGAGTTCTCTGCTCACAGCTGTCTTTAAAAAAAAAAAAAAAAAAAAAAAACAGGCAGCCTGCCAAGTTTGACAACATCACTTAGAAGGAGAAACATTGTAACACTTTGTTCTTTTAGATCAAAGCAATAGAAGTAGGTCTGTAAATGTAGGAAGCTTAACCACTTAAAGACTAAACCTTTTTCTGGCACTTGTTTACAAGTTTAAAATTTGTATTTTTTGCTAGAAAATTACTTGGAACCCCCAAACATATTATATAAAAATATTCATATACGGTATATATTATATTATATTTTAGCAGGGACCCTGGAGAATAAAACTGTAAAGTTAACCCAGTTTTTTTGTATGATGTGAGAGAATCGTGATCTTTATTCTAAGCAAAAAAATTGTGGTTCTAATTCTGGCCAGAATCTTGCAGCTCTAGTTTTATACTACCAAATGTTGTCAAAGGTGGAATTGCACTTTAAGAAGTCTTTGAATGCTGTACTGTCTCTAGTTCCTTACTCTAATTTCTCTATTTACATCTAAGTAAAAGAGGACTGGCAGATTAAGATGAATTTATAATGGTCACAGTAAGTTGTCAGACTAGGAAAGTACAATGATCTTGCCACTAGGATCTTAAGGAGAGAAAAAAGCCAATGGGTGCTTTTAACTAGCCAACATAGCGATAAATAAGATGTTTTGGGTGGACAAGTCTTTGAGGTGATGATGCCAGCAGTTGTTTAACCACTTCAGCCCCAGATTTTACCCTCTTCCTGACCAGAGCACTTTTTGGGATTCGGCACTGCATCATTTTAAATGACAATTGCGTGGTCGTGCGACGTTGCACCCAAACAAAATTGACGTCCTTTTTTTCCCCACAAATAGAGCTTTCTTTTGGTGGTATTTAATCACCTATGCGGTTTTTATTTTTTGCGCTATAAACAAAAGAGCGACAATTTTGGAAAAAAAGCATTATTTTTTACTTTTTGCTATAATACATATGCCCCAAACATACATTTAAAAAAAAACTATTTTTTTTCCTCAATATAGGCCAATTTAAAAAAAAATCGCAATAAGCGTATATTGATTGGTTTGCGCAAAAGTTATAGTGTCTACAAAATAGGGGATAGTTTTATGGCATTTTTATTATTAATTTTTTCTCTTACAAGTAATGGCGGCAATCTGAGATTTTTATCGGGACTGCGACATTATGGCGCACACGTCAGGCAATTTTGACACGTTTTTTGGGGCCATTGGCATTAATACAGCGATCAGTGCTATGAAAATGCATTGATTGCTGTAAAAATGTCACTGGCAGTGAAGGTGTTAACACTAGGGGTGATCAAGGGGTTAATGTATTCCCTAGTGTGTGTTCTAACTGAAGGGTGGAGTGGACAGTGTAGGGGAAGAGATAGATCGCTGTTCATACTCTGTATGAACAGACAATCTGTCACGTCTCCCCTCAGAGAACAGAAAACCTTGTGTTTACACACACAGATCCCGGTTCTCCATGTGCCCTAAGCGATCGCGGGAGCCTGATGATGATCGCGCCCATCGGACGCTCGCATCGGCTCCGTTGGCGAGCAAGGGGCGTGCGCCCCTAGTGGACAAAATATGAACCGACGTAACATGACGGCGATTCGCGCAGCCGATCCATGTTGCTGCAGTATAACTGTGGCGGCTGATCTGCAAGCTGTTAAAACTCTGAAAAATATAAAATTCTCATAAAAAAAACAAACTACTGGTCTTCCCAATTAGAACAGTAGTGAGAGTGACACCAGGCTTAAAGTGATTCTAAAGGCTGAAGGTTTTTTACCTTCAGTATGCAGCTCCCCTAATACTTGCCCAATCTCTATCCAGCGATGTGCTGTCAATCATAGCCAGTGGCAGGGCTTGCTATAGGGACACTCAGCAAGGGGAAGGAGCCCAGAGCGCCGACAGGAGACCCGAGAAGAGGAGTATCCGGGTTGCTATGTGCAAAACCATTACACACATGTTTATTTTTACTTCTTTATTTTTTTAAAATAATTTTTACTTTTACCTTTTAGGCTTGGATCACATTTATGCGAATTGGATGCATTTTGCACTGCATGCGATTTGAATGAAGTGAAAAACAATTGATTTACATTGAAGCTGTTCACATATATTTTCTGAGCACTACGCTGCTGTTCAGGTGTGAATTCAGGCTCATTGGGTTCTATGGAAACGCTTCTGAATCGCATATGTTCAGTTGTTTAGGATTCTGTTCAGGATTTCAGAACGGATTGCTCTCCTACTACAGTAGTTGACATCCTTTTATCTACTGTGTATTGGCCAGCACTGAATACACAGATGTGACAAAAATCCAGGCCTGAGCCTTGAAAATTTGCATAAAAGAAAAACGCACCTGAACCGCTGATCAAATGTAGTTTTTTTTTTTTTTTTTTTTTTTTTTTTTTTATTCGCAGTGAAAACTGACATAAAATTCGCACCGGACATGTGTGAGCCCAGCCTAAACATAGGTTTGTAAACGTGGTTCTTTGCGGCATAACTGGGGATTGGGGACAAGATCTTGGAGGTTAATAAGGTTAAAGTGAACCTTTTTTACTTCTGGTATCTCTCCCCCCCCCCCCCTTACTCTTAAGCTGCAAGGTAACTGCAGGGATCCCCATACTGGGAGATTGCATTCTGACAGTGGCACCCACCTCTGTTAGAATACGCTTATTTGAAGCTGAAGCTGATTGGCTTCAGATACTGATGGACAGATAATTTTCCAACATGCCCCTTTGCCAGAAGTCTATTAAAGGGTAACTCCACTTTCATGGGAAAAATAGCCTATAAAAAAATATATATAACCTACAATTTGTGACACACATCATATTCTAATTGAATGTTATTAAAAATGACCTTTTACTTTTCAATTTGCAGCTCTGTCATTTTCTGTAAATTCAAAATGGCTACCTGGAGGTGTCAGATTTTTGGCATCCCCTGCAATAAAAATGTAATTTTTGGTAACATACTCCCAATAGGAAATAGCGTCTTAAGAGGGGTGCAGGCCCTGCAGTTTTCCTCATTAGAGCTCTACAGCTGCAGCAGCTAGTTGATAATTATGAAACCACTCCCATTAGACTCACTCTGCACAGGGGAAAACACGGATTTCTTCAGAATAACAAAAGGTAGGAATCTGCAACAGATCCTGTTAAAATCCTTGCAATGTACCCAGAGGGGAATGTGTTTTTTTTTTTTCTCAACAAAAGTGGAGTTCTCCTTTAGGCAGTTGACTTCGGTCGAGCACGAGGTCCCACACGCTCGTTGACGTTTGGTCAGTCCAGCAGGCAATCGCGATCAGTGTATGGCCAGCTTTACGTAGTTTTGTTGAACTTTTTTGTTTTTTTAACTTGGCACCTTTCTAGCCCCGCCTGCTTTCCCACGTAGATGAGGGGAGAATGACATAGGGCCTCTCCCACCACTACTTGGGATGCCCACTTCACATTTCAGGAGGCAGTGTTATTCTGAGGTAGCTTACGTGATTCTGTGTACATCCAGACATAACTGCACACTTTATCTGATATTCTGCTACTGGCAGAGACTTGCAGCGTGTCTGTGAATGTGCGATGGATTCCCGTGCATATGAATACATGTGTGCATGCATGGGTGGGAATCCCCCACATGTACACAAATGTGCCACGCAGGTCTTTGGGACCTTGCAGAGACTTGCGGCACATATTGGCAAGTGAAGGATATGTAAAGATGGCAGCTAAGAAGAGGAGCTTCAGGAATAAAGTTGCTCTTTAATCACTCTATCCAATTTGTGGTCAATAACTTTGCAAAATGTGTATTTGATTAAACCATGTAAAGATTTTGTTAGAAGTTAATTTGGCAAAAGCTTTTCTGTCTTCTATATTGGTTGACATTTAATAGTATGCAACATGTGGTTGCCTCACACTAGTAAAAACCTGAATTTTCCCAGATTGTGCATTTATTAGTTATCATTGATATAATTACGATGGATCTATCCCCACTGCATTTTCATAGTACTGCTCTTGTTAAGTTAGTATATTATGTCTTGGGCAGTCACTTAGGCTTTTCCAGTTATTGTGTTAAACCTTCATTTTACTTCATCTTACTCCCGAGGACTTGCATTGCATGAGGTAAAGCAGCTGTCAATGATTTGATGCAATCTAACTTCCTGCATGCATTGTGGGTCTTAACAACTCTGAGGATGGTGTAAGCAAATGTGTTTTAATGCCCACAGAAGTGCCATACCATACATGTAGCTGCAAGGTTTTTTTTTTCATTTTTTTCCCCAGCTATTTCTTGGGGTTTTTCCCATATTATTATTATTATTATTATTATTATTATTATTATTATTATTATTATTATTATTATTATTTATTTTTTATTTTTTTGCAGTTCAGTTTGTTAATTTGCTGTTGATGGAGACATATATGTTAAACTGACTTTCATTTTGCTTAAGTTTACATCATATTTATTTTTTTACATTTCTTTTCCATCAGATTGAGTTGAAGGTGACAGATGAGAATTCGGGACTTCTGAGGCGACCAAAACCCTGTGGAAAAGTCAGATACTGCCTTTTCTACTATTGTTTGTTCTTTAATGTCACAGGGAGTGGGAAAATTACTAACAAACTAGCATGCCTATCCAAACTTCTTTCTAACACCTACTGAACTGTCTCCTTTTAATTGACTAATAATTAGTTTGAGTGCTGATTAATGACTGTTCTTAAATATTCCTAACATGTAAATTTTATCCCAGGTTTTCAATGACATGTTTTTGTTTTTTTTTCAATTTAACCACTTGCTTACTGGGCATCTAAACACCCCTCCTGCCCAGACCAATTTTCAGCTTTTAGCACTGTCACTCTTTGAATGACAATTGCGCGGTCATACAACACTGTACCCTGTATCCAAGAGTGAGAAGTGTAGAAATGCTGGACTGTCCCCAAGCACTATAGCAAATGCCAGGAGTACAAACAATTTTTCTTCATTGTTCACTGAGGGACACATGTGTTGGAAAGGAGGTTGGGACACACTGCCAAGCAATTGTTAAGCCACTTCCAGTATAACCACGCCTCTAATTGTCTTGCTTCATATTTTTGCCTGGCCAAGGAGGTTGAATATCTTTCCCTGACCTCTGCTGAGAAAAACTCTTGCCTAAATTTTAGCTAGCTTTTTTCTTCTCTCTAACTTTTCTCAAATCGCCTTTCAGGACCACCTTGGAGAGAGCACAGCTCGCCCATTTTCCAGGAAACGCATGCAGCCCTCCCCTTCCACCAGGGCTTCAGTTATTGTGTTTAGTGTGTTATTGTGTTTCCTCCACCATGGTGGAAGCGCATGCTTGAACCAGGGAGTGGCGCTCTCTAGGGTGGAGGGAGAAGGCTTACCTTTGTGATTTGTGTGCAGTTGCTATCCCAGCACCCCCCAGTACGGGCGGGGTATGTCCGGTAGTCCCCAGTCTCTCCAGCTCAGGGTATTCAAGGGCGTTGGCGTCTGTGCCCGGGGTCCGCTGGCATTGCCCTGGTGGTTGGGCGGGAGCCGCTGCTGGTCAGCGGTGCGTCCCGCATGTCGGTTCCGGGTCCCGGACGGTGGGTGACATCATGTCCGGTAACTCGGACATGAGGTAAGAGGGGTACAGTGGTACCTTTTTTATTCTTGTCCATATGGGCTTATGTTGTGGTTGTTTGGTTGAGATCCTCCCTGCAGGGAGCCTGTAGCTGCACGGTCGGAGGTTACTCCGCACCGACCCTGCAGTTTGGACTAGGTGATTGCTGAGGGATTGCACTGATCAGGACATGGTTTTCCTTCTGTCTGTTGGTGGTCTACCTTTGCACTAAGGGTTGGAAAAGTTGTGTTAGGGGCCCTTAGGTGAATTTTTTTTCTCATTGCAGGAAAAAGCTTTAGGAAAATCCAAGCATTCAAACCCTCCAAGTCAGGAAATGCCCTTCCTGCAAGAAATCCCTCAGATTCATGACAGAAGGCAATGTGCAGGTCCTGTATTAAGGACTTGGTTGAAGAGGAAACGTCCCAACAATACAGGGACTTGTTCTCTTCAGTTCGAGAACTTACAAACTCGTTGAGTTCAGTAAAATCCATGCTGGTACAGAGCCCGGCAGGCCAGGTTGAGTCCCAGCAGCCACCATCCAGCCCAAGGGCATCCACCTCTAGGCCAGTAGAGGTTGTGGATTCAGGGGATGAGAGGGAAAAGTACTCTTCCCTCCACCAGGGATTCAGACAAGGAGGAGGAGGAGGAAGAAAATAGCCAAGCCTCTAGGTACAAGTTATCTTTGGAGGAAGTGGACGACCTTCTGAGAGCAATCTACACTACCCTCAAAATGCAGGAGGAAAAGGTACAGCTGTCGGTTCACGGTAAAATGTACCAAGGACTAGATTACAGTAAAGAAAAAACTAGAAGCTAAGCACTTGGACTTTAGACTGTCTAGATGACAGTAAACAGAGTGTTCCCGGAGAGAGGCTCCTTCTTTTCCAAGACCCTTAGGAGGTGGTTTCCCTTCGAAGATAAGGAGCCGGAGGCATGGAATAAGAAAACATGGGTAGATGCCGTATTCTCGCAGGTTTCCCGTCGCACAGACCTAGCATTCGAGGACATGAGCTTGCTGAAGGGTGCAATGGATAAAAGAGCGGACTACCTGCTATGGCTTCCACGGTTGTCACAAGGAACCTAGAATGCTGGGTAGAGAAACTGAAAATCCATGTAAAGACAGGTACGTCGCTGAAAGATCTTTTGTAGTCCTTTCCTTTGATACTGAAGGCAGTACATGGCTGATGCATCTGCCGAATCAGTTAAGATGTCAGCAAGGTCATCAGTGCTGGTGAATTCAGCCAGACGTGCTGTCTAGCTAAAAACTTGTTCTGGTGACACAGCTTCCAAGATTAAGCTATGCGGCCTACCTTTTTCGGGTGATCTTCTTTTTGGTCCAGACCTTGAAACGGTCCTGGACAGGATGGCCGACAAGAAAAAGGCTTTGCCTTTCAAGAAGAAACAACCGATCAAAAATAATTTTTGTGCTTTTCAACAGCCCCACAAAAGTAGGGATCAAGACCACAAGAACCGCTGGGTCTCCCAAAGGGGTAAGGGAAGAGTTCTCTTCAGATCTCCAGACCCAGACCAGCCCCTTAAAAACAAATGACTATCTTACCCCAGTAGGGGGAAGATCGTCTGCCTTTCACCTACAGTGGAACAAAACAACTTCAAGCCTGTTCATGAAAAACGTCATCTCCTAGGGATACAGTCTGGAGTTTTCAGAGCCCCCCCCCCCCCAGCAGATTTTACGTTACGGCCCTTCCAAGGGATCAAAAGCTTCTGCAATGATGAGCCTGCTACAGGATCTGTTTCAACAAGAAGTGATTATCCAGGTCCCAAAACATCAGGAAGGCCAATACTTATATTCTCACATCTTCCTGTTGAAAAAGCCTTAGGAGAAGTATCAGTTGATTCTGAACGTAAAGATCCTGAACAGATTGATCCGCTACAAACATTTCAGGATGGACACGATCCATTCAATCACGAAATTGCAGACTCCAGACTGTTTCATGGCATCCCTTGATCTAAGGGGTGCCTATTTGCATGTCCCGACAACTCAGGCTTCCCGATGCATTCTCCGTTTGGCCCTTGACCTAGGAACTTCAGTCTGGCATCTCCAATTCAGAGCTCTGCCAGTAGGACTTTCATCCTCCCCCAGAATCTTTACAAAGATAATGGCGGAAGCCCTGGAAACTCTGAATCTAAGAGGGATTTCAGTCATCCCATATCTGTACGACCTGTTTTTCGCGGACGCCAAAGAACAAGTCTTGACAAATCTCCAAGTGTCTCAGGCTCACCTCAAGAACTTGGGATGGCTCTTGAATCTAGAAAAATCAAACCTAGAACCCATGCAGGAGATGATGTTCCTGGGCTATAAGATATACTCGGTGCTTCAAAAAGTTTTTCTGCCACAGGAAAAGATGGAGAAGATCCAATCTGCGGTGAGACAGATTCAAACCAATCTCTCAGTTTCAGTCCGATCAGCCATGGCAGTCTTAGGCCTTCTCACAGCATCAATCCCAGCTATTCATTGGGCCAGATTACATTCCAGACCTCTCCCAGATGATTATCTTACAAAGATGGTCGCAACAGGAGTCCCTAGAAAAACAGATCAGACTTACCTTAAACGTAAAACGGGTGCTCTGGTGGTGGAGGAATCCAACCAACCTAGCAAAGGGTCTTTCCTGGGTCTTTCTCCTAGACAAGCGTCTAACAGACGTGAGTTCTTGGGGCTAGGGAGCCCACCTGGATGGCCAAACCTCTCAGGGGGCCTGGTCGAAAGCGGAAGCCTAAATGTCCTGAGATTGGCGGGAACCGAAGGCCATTTTTCTCGGTCTCCTAGCTTTCCAACAACTGCAGTAGCTTATGTATTGAAACAAGGAGGAACCAGGAGCAGAGGACTCCTAGAAAGCTGGCCAGTCAGCTACAGGCATACCCCACTTTTAAGTACACAATGGGGATTATTTACAAAAGCTGGAACATGCAAAATCAGGCTCATTTCTGCATAGAAACCAATCAGCTTCCAGGTTTTATTACCAAAGCTTAATTGAACAAGCTGGGGTTAGAAGCTCATTGGTTTTTATGCAGAAATGAGCCTGATTTTGCAGCTTTAGTAAATAAACTCCATTGTGTACTTAAAAGTGGGGTATGCCTGTACTTACCTGGGCAGAACAGAATGTGGCCTCATTGTCAGCAGTCCATCTGAGGAGATCCCAGAATCTGCTAGCAGACCTAATCTCCAAAGCTTTGGGGCAATCTCGAATAGATCTGTTCGCCAGCCAACAGAACTCGAAAGTAGAGGTTCTTTTCACTCCACCAAGAAGACCAGGCGGTAGGCATAGATGCTTTCGCACATCCGTGGCATCACCAGCTGTGCTACGCCTTTCCCCTTATACCACTGGTTCTAAGGAAATTCAGGGAGGAAAATACCAACCTGATTCCAGTCACTGCCTTCTGGCCAAAATTACCCTGGTTTGCGACCCTACTAAACCTGGCTGCAGAACCTCCATGGATGCTGCCGCCCAGAAAGGACCTGGGGTCTGTGTACCATCTGGAAGCAGACCGGCTACATCTAACTGCTTGGTTTGTAAGGAAGACCTCCTGAAAGCCAAAGGACTGTTCGATAAATTAGTGAAGACCCTACTTTCCAGGTTTAGTGTCAGTCTTAGAATTTCTCCATAACGGAATGGAGAAGGGGCTGGCAGCCAGCACCCTGAAAACCTAGGTGGCGGTTCTATCAGGTTTTTTTTTTTTAAAAGATTCTATCCAGAAAAGTCTTAATTACAAGACTTTTTTAAGGCACTTGCACAAAATAGGCCGGTAGCCCTTAAAGTTTTCCCCAGTTGCGATTTGTCTGTTGTTTTACAGGGTCTCACGGGAGCGCCGTTTGAGCCCTTACAGGAAGCATTCTTAAAACGATTTTTCTGGTAGCCATCATGTCGGCAAGAAGAGTTCGCGAGCTTCAGGCCCTGGCAGTCACAGAACCCTTTCTAAAAGTTTTTTCAGACCGGGTTATCCTTCAAACAGATCCAGCTTTCCTATCTAAGGTTTCTTCAAACTTTCACTGTTCACAGGAAATAGCCTTGCCCACTTTCTCCTCAGTTCCTGCCAATCCAGGAGAAGAAGCTTTCCACACATTAGATATGAGGAGATGCCTGCTACAATTTCTAACGGTCACCAAGAATTCAGAAAGTCAAATGCTCCCTTTGTGATATTCTCAGGCTCATGTAGGGGGAGAAAGCCTCTGTCTTCTGACCATCATCACTTGATACTGAAGTAGAGACAGAGGCACCAAAAAAATAAATCCTAATTCTAAATCCGAGCTGGACATGTACAGATCTGGGAGCCAGCAAAATGAGGCTAGTCGCCATGGTGATCAGCATTTCCTTACATTATTCAACTGGCCTATTTACACACGTTTACAAACACTTGGTGAATTTGTGTGTAAACACAGACCCAGATAAATCCTGGTTGCCAATGCCCATAGTGCAATCCCTTGCAAAGTAAACAGCCCTTTTGCCTTAGTGAATCAAGCTTGTGGTGTCTACTGCATGCACACTTGTAATTGATGCATTAGGGGTTGATTTTACTAAAGGCAAGTAGGCTGTTCACTTTGCAAATTTTCTATAGCTTAGTAAATGTTGTGAAAATTCACTTTGTAAAGAATCAAGCAAGGAAAATTTGTATTTTTGCCTGCATGAGATTGGATGGTGGAAGTTGGCAGTTTGCAGAAGTTTCAGTTCCCTTGCAAAGTACAAATTCCCTTGCAAGGTGAACAACTTGTTTAGTAGATCAACCATTTCCTCTCTGCACGCACACACATAAGAGAGTGACGCAAAACAATTGCCTTGTGTTCAGACATTCATCCATACAAAGACCTTTGTAGCACAGCTTTAGAGCAACGCATCTCTCTGATCCATGATCACAAGACTCTAGGCTACGGACAAAACTCACTAGCTTTGCTAACACTCACAGACTCGTACTCTGGCTCCTAGCACACAGTCTCTCACACTGAAACATACAGCTGGCTTCCTTCTAGATACCACCTAGTGGTGACTGGTGCAATAGCAATCATTAGGACTGCAAAAAGACTTCAATGCGAGCTTTAGGTGTAATTAATTTACTTACATCATAAAGCCTGACTGGAATACTCCCAGAACATTGCTAAATGAGGCCTAGTCATTACTGCTCTCCTCCACCATCACAGGAATTGGCTTTTTCACTGATTCAAACCCCTTCACATGCTCTTTCTCTCCCCTAATGCAGTAGCTCTGAGCTCAGCGTAACAGCTGGGCCTCTCTTAGCAACGTCTTAGGAGCATTCAGTCAGGCTTTGTACGTAAATGGCCTACACTTATAGCAATGGCATTATTCAACTTTAGTCACAGCTGCACAGTTTGTTTTTATCTACAGACACCCCTTATCTGCATAGGCAGTTTTTTGGTAAAGGCGAACTAACCCTTTAAGCAAGAAAAATATCCAAGGCTGCAGTTATAAATGAGTAAAGTTGTAACAGTTGGGTAAATAAAATAAAGCAGCAGTAATTTTAAATATACCGTAGCCATGAATGAATGCTTTACGCCGATCCAGGATTGTCTACTATCTAACAGTGCAGCTCTGTTACTGACACACTGCAGTCGTTTCTTTCCAGTGTTATCTTAACCTGTCTGATTTCCTTCCATCTTCCCTCTAACAGATCTATCAGTTTTTCATTTTGGTCTATGTTTTGGATACTGGTTATTTCTCTGTGTGAACATTTCAGTGGTCAGGTAATTTTTTTTTTTTTTTGTAGAAGACTAAAAACAAGAAGAAAACAAAGGATGAGAAATGTGGCTCCGAACTGACCACCCCGGAAAACAGCTCCTCTCCTGGCATGATGGACATGCATGGTAAGTAAAGAAAGTGTCACAGAAGCACAGTATATATTGTCTTATCTTTTTACCATTTACCAAAGAAGCTGTATTACTACATAAGAGTTCCAGCTTTTATTTACCAAAAATTGTGCATGCTAATGCTCACATGATTAAACTGCTGCTTTTGTTAAGACACACGAGTTAACTTGCCATTGTTCTGAAATCTAACAGTTCTGTGTTTGGCAGGAAAGCGTGGTAATTTAGGGAGTAACGTACCTGTTTTGGGATTGAGGTCCTCGGGTTTTGCACCTGTTAATGACTGCTACCAATTTACATTGCGCTATGATCATATTCTACTTTACTGCAGCTATTAATAGACGTGTTTTAGGGGATGTGAATTAAATAGGTTCATATTAACTGTATTGTAACAAAATGTTCCTCTCCCCTCAACTAGTGCATGCCCTGTTCTATAATGGTGAAGCAGAGTAGGGACCAAGGGGGGGAGGGGTGATAGAGACACATGGCATTGAATATGACAGCTTTGTAACTGTTGTTGTTGTAGTGTTCTGTTGACAGTCCTTGATGCAACGTCTGAGCTATGTCCTGCCCCACGCATTGTCTTAGCAACTAAGTGCACACTGATTGGAAGTTTGGCTGAGCATAGTCTGGGTACAACACCTCTAGGACTCTAGTGATGGAAACAAGATGTCAGATTCCTCTTAACCTCTTCTTTCAGTATAAAGGGCTATGGCCAGAATCTGTGTCCTTCTACTAGGTATTTAAAAGTTTCTTACCTTTTCAGATGATAATAGCAACCAGAGCTCTATAGCAGATGCATCACCTGTGAAGCAGGAGAACAGCAGCAATTGCAGCCCTGCCCCAGACAACCTTAAGATCCAGGAAGACAGCACGGAGTTGAAGTCTGAGGAGGCTAATTCTAATGCCAGTGAGCACCAAGATTCTGAAGGTGATACTTAATAAAAAACCTATGTTGCCTCAGTGCTTTTACTGACCTCTAGATTTTGATTAGAAAACCTGATTTATTGTGCATTTTTACTTTTAATACATTGCTAGAGATATTAACATTTGTGTGTAAAATATTCACTCCTAGGCAGAGCTGTAATTATAGGAAATTATTGTAACTTTGCTATGTCTTCTAATATGTTTGAACCACCACTGTAGACACTGGAAACAAATGGCTTCTATAGTAATCTAAATTACCTGCAAAAATTGCATACTGCTTCCAATCTTGCATACAAAACTTAATTGGACAAGTGGCAGCGACTATACCTGACCCTCTCCTCTGACCTATTTTGCAACCTACTGAGGTTTAATCCACATTTATGGAAAACGCACTGTATGAAAAGGTCTATAATATCTGGATTCAATTGCAGATAACTGCAGTCCTAAAGCTCTTTCATTGTGATAATTGCATAAAGTGTACCTCTTCTCTGCATCATTCACCCTAAGGCAGCCCATAGATGAGTCTTTTTTTTTTTTTTTTTTCAACCAGTGGGTTGAATGAAAAAACTGATTTTATTTATTTTTCCCTATCAACACACATGGGGTGGGGGTTCCCCGACTGTATCTGTATCCTGACAGTGGGGAAACTTCCAGTGATGAAAATACACTGATCAGTAGCCTGCAGCGCTGATCAAGTAGAAAATAGATTGACTTCTGTTCAACCACAGTGCCCATACATGGATCACAATTCAGCTGGTCCTACTGAACTGGCCAAATTTTCAATTTTTTTCCCCAGGACAGATAGGGATGGAAATAATTTTATCTTGTGTATATGTTAAAGCGGAGTTCCACCAAGAATTGGAACTTCCGCTGATCGGACTCCTCTCCCCCTCCGGTGCCACATTTGGCACCTTTCAGGGGGAGAGCAGATACCTGTCAAATCCAGGTGTCTGCTCCCACTTCTGGGCATAGATCGCCGCACTTTGTGGAGACACATGGGTCCCAGAAGACAGCAGGGACCATTCAGATAGCGCGACTCGCGCATGTGCAGTAGGAAACAGGCTGTGAAGCCGCAAGGCTTCACAGCCTGTTTTCCTTAGTAAGGATGTCAACGCCTGCACCCGGAGCTGAGGGCCGGGTTGGCTTCGGGTGAGGACATCGTGGGCTTCCTGGACAGGTAAGTGTCCTTATATTAAAAGTCAGCAGCTGCAGTATTTGTAGCTGCTGACTTTTAATTTTTTTTTTTTTTTTTTTAATTTATATTTTTTTTCCCAGGCAGAACTCCACTTTAAATGCATTATAAACCACAAAATACAACAGTCTGCTGATTTTTAAAATATCACATACGGAGAGCTTTATTTTGACACTACATTGAGACTCGCATGGGGAAAAATGTTGATTTGCGACAGTTAGCACACCATTAGTGTAAAGTGGTAGTAATGTCCATTTTTTGGTTTATACCTACAGGTAAGCCCTTGAACAAGGCTTACTTGTAGGTACAGTAAATATCTCCTAAACATGCACAGTTTAGGAGATATTTACTTTAGTTGCATCTAGTGATGTCACAGGCACATGCACACTGCACTTTCAATGTATGGCATGCCGTCCTTTGAGTGGGGCTTGGGAGTGAGCATGGACAAGTGGTGACATGAGAAGAGCAGGATCAGACCTGCTCTTTGCAAAGTTATTGCACAGAGCAGGTGAGTATAACATGTGTGGTATTTAAAAAAAGAGAGCATTTGATATGTATTCTGTAATGTTTTATTCAGTAAGACAGAGCAAAAATATTGCAATACAATATCAAGTGACTCGCTGCAGCCAGAATTCACTTTTTGATTATTTAAAGCAGTAAAAATCAAATCAATGGGAAAGATAATAGTAACCCGCATGATGGAGATGTAATTACAACCAGTTTGGAACTGCTGCCCCCCAACATGCAGTCACCATATATATGGGGACGGCTAGATTAGTTGATTTGAGAGAAGGGTATGGCGCTGTTTCTCTAAAAAAACTTTTTTGTTTCCTATGTATGTGCAATTCATGAAAACAGTCTAAAAATCAAAAACCATACATGGTGCTCCTATTTAGTTGACACATATGATCTAAATAGGAGCACCATGTATGGTTTTTGATTTTTACACTGTTTTTCATGAATTGTACATAGCACATACATAGGAAACAAAAAAGTTCTTTTAGAGGAACAGCGCCATACCCTTCTCTCAAATCAAAAAATCAAATCAAGCTCGCTGATTGATATGAATAACTGCAGCACGCTTTTTTTTATTTTATTTTTTTATTTTTAGGTTTAGCAGTTCTTAAAAACTGATGGAATGTAGTATTCTCGTATTAATGGTTTCTGTCTATGCCTTTTTCAGTTACTTCGGGTCAAAATTCACAGTCGTCTGTGGAAAGTTCACTAGTCAATTCAGAGAAAACTGAGCTACAGTCTTCTGTTGATAAAGATGCTTCTACAGAAAACACTAAAAATTCTCAGGTAAAGCATAGAGCAGCTCCATACTGTGCATCTTTCAAAGGTAAAATTACTAAAGTGAATGTATGTCTTCTTTATTCTGGTCAAGACTAATGCTGGCCATAAACAAATCTATTTTCAAATGAAAATATTCATATAAAAATTGTATATTCGATGACTGACTGAACTAATGTTTCTCAAATATTTAACATTCGATTTTAGAATTGAATATATTTCCAGAACAAAAACCATATACGTTGTTCGAAATCTGTTCATTATAGAAAAAAAATTAGCATTATGTTCTTTTGGCTCCACTAAGACTACAAAATTGAATTAATTTTCTTAAAACAAAATTTTTCTAATATCTTTTTGTGTATGGTCAGCATACGAAAAACAAATGCCAACTAAATTGGGTAAATATGAAATACTGCTCTTTCAATAAGCAGATGAAACACTAGATGAAACACTAGACTCCTTTTCATGTTTACCTTTCTGGTCTTATCTGTGTTAATAAAACATGGATAGCGCAAGCTGACTGTAAACGGCACAGAATTCCCCGCTTTTTGTACAACAGAAAATTATTCAAACTGAACCGTTTGAAGGTGGCTAGCTATTTTTAAACAGAGAAGGGATATGGGAAAGGGGCAGGAAGAGGGGGCTGGAGGATGAGTTCCTTGGGATGGGAGGCTGCAGGTTTTAGCAGTAGAAAAGGGGTACTCATGTAAGCTTTAACATGTTTATTATAAGCTCTTTAACTTTGTCTATTTTTTCAGTCTTTTGAAATCTGCAGATTTTAATAAAATAATCGCTGTTGTTCCTGCCATTAAGGTCCTTGGTCAGGCACAGTTATGGGGTATTAACAATCTCTCACAATTTTTCTCCTGAATTGTCACCCTGCCGCTTCTACCCCTGACTGAGACTAAATGCAGCTGTGCTAGCACACATTGTGCAGGTATAGCGCACTGTTGAGAAGCTGGTTTCAGAACAATGATGTGCAGCTGATGTTGGAGTGAGTGTATGTACACAGGAAGTGGCTGAAAGAAGCCAGAGGAGATCAGCAGCACTGCGTTACAAAAATGGATGAAACAAATTATATTTTATGGTGGAAAACATGGCAATTATTTGATGGACAGGTCTTTGGTGAACAAATTGTTATCCAATTTGGGTTTAGTTACTTTAGCTCCACCATTTTTTAGTGTTACTGTAGTATGTGTCTTGTTTTCACCCATTTAGATGCCAACCATTGTGTAATTGTGATAACTTTTTCCCTTGTGATTTAGGATTCTGATGATGGTGCCCCTCCAAGCAAAAAGGCAAAATCTGACAGTTCGGCACAAAACACCGAAGCAGTCTAGACTGTCAAGCTAAACTTCTTTCTTTTATTATTTGGGGTCGGTTTACTGTAAGGTACATTGGTTACTGCAACTATAGGACAGCCTTACTGACATCTTTGTCTCTTTAATGAGAATAGAACTCTTTTTATCTTCTCAACCTACAAAGCAAAAATCCAACAATGCCTGGACAGGAGGCCAGGACTTGAGGAAATGGGGGAACTTTCTGTGACAACTCAAAATACCAATGACAGTCTTTTGAAGTGGTTGTTGTAAACACTCAGGAGGGTCTACGCACTGTTTTCTGTAGTCATTTTTACATTTGTGTTGCTGCTGTATATATGTTTTCCATTTTGCTATTTAACATGTAAGATATTTAAAGATGGTACCTGTTCAGTTTTAAGCCTCCACGTGAATTTCCATAATTCTGGTTTTGTTACTGTGCCTTTTTGGTCTAGGGATTTTTATTTTAATATAAAGTTCCACATACAGTGGATAAATATGTTAAAAATTTGTAGCAATTTAAAAATCATTCTAAGCCATTTTCACAAGTGGACTGAGCTGATGACTTTATCGAAGAGTATTTGAATGCCTTTTTATCATGCACCATTTATCAGCATCAATGCATTCCACAGTCTGACTGCATTTGCTAGCTTGCTTTAACTGCTAACGCATCATAATGTTCTTAAATCCATTTAACAACTTCCCTCTGTTCCAGGCAGCTAACTCATTCATTCATTATGTTTTACTACAGAATCAGTGGTTTATCCATATTTGTAGATTACTCTAAAAATAACTGTTTTATGACCAAGGGTTTAGTCAAAGCAGTATTTTTTTTACTTTTACTTTGTCTGCCAACTGCTACATTTTTTTTATTTGATTAAAAAAATCAATAGAAATCAATTTTATAACTTGTCATTCTAGTTTGATGTGTGAGTTGCTCCTACAAGGACAGCACACCCTAAGGCAGTATTAGGGTTATATGCTGGTGCTTTGTGCATTTTAGGCTGTGTGCCCGTGTGTGTGGCTGTGTGTTTTTTGTTTTTTTTTGTTTTTTACAAGTAGAACCTGTTTCTTTTTTTAATTGGTATTCTCAGCGTATCGGTTTTAAGCTAACACTACAATTTTCATCCCAGTAATGTAATTTTAGACGTTTGTATACCAACTGACCCATACATCGGGTACTCAGATTTTCCATCTGAGAGTTTATGGTCTTTTTGCCTGTTCAGTATCGAAGAGATAACTGTACAAACTGCTAGGCTATTCAGGTTTGCCTACGCACCAACATTTCCCAAATCTGTGATAAATTTGGACACCTAATACTAAGTCAGGTGTGTGTGTATCTGCTTTGACTTGGATTACGTTTTGAAGCACCGTGTTGGGTACACAGCCCTAATGTGATTCCAATCCATATCCATCTGCACTATTCTTTGGTTTAAAGGCACTAATGGTTATCTAGTAGTAGTTTAATTTGCAGGACGTTTTACAGTTAAATGTATAGGTACTACATTTTCAATTGGACAAAATCTTTATTTTTACACATTTGCTCATAAAATTTATCGTTTAAGCCCAAAGACTATGATGCTCTAGCGAAGTGCAAATGCTGAAAAATAGAATGAATGCAACCTTTTGTAAAAGCTGAACCCCCCCCTTTACCGCAGATGCATGCCTACCTTGGTGTTTACATCCATCACAGCAAGTCTTCACTGTAACGACTGCATCTGTGAGTTGCAGCCAAAATAAGACTTCTAAGGAACCATTGATCTGCTGGATGAATACAGAGAAACTATCACTGTCAGATTATAGCATGTATGCAACTCTGGAGGGGGGGAGTGGGTTAGGTCAGGGGAAGGGAGCAAAAAGAATAAATGCACTTTGTTTTAAAGTGCACTTATCCTTTAAATTGTATTTAAAGTGTTACTAAACCCACAACTGTAAAATCAGGCTGTATATGCAGTATAGCATGCTAGTTAGAACCTAAGGGTTTAATCCTCTGCATTGTGTAAAAAGGCTGTTTGATCCTGTCTTCCATGATCCTCCCCTTCTTTTACATCCCCCCCAAACCACCTCCTGAAAGAACAAACCGAGCATTAGGGGACAAGCTGCACATGCTCAGTTTGGTGTATGTTGCTAGAGAGTTTTTTTCTTTCTTCTTCTTGGGAGGGTGCTTGTGATTGGCACAGGGCCAATCAGCACTGTCCAGACAGAAAATCAGGAGTCATGTAGCTTCATAGGACAATCGTAGGAGAATGAAAATTCCTCCCAGAAGCTTTAACTAGACACTGATAGTCAGAAGATTGCTATATACTGCTAAGAAAATGTTTTTAGTTACTTAACTACTTCCGGACTGCCCGCCGTCGTTATACGGCGGCTGTTTGATGTTAAATACCGGGGTTATGTCGGCAGATAGCTGCCATAACTCCGGTATCTTTTTAAACAGCGGGCTGTCCGCTTTCAGATAAAAGCGGTCTCTGCAGCGTATTCGCTGCAAGATCACTTTTATCGGGGGTGGGAGAGGGGCTTTCCGCCGCTTACCAGAGCCGTCTGTAGCAGCGGAGATGATCGGGTCCTTTCCTCTGAAAGACAGAGTCGAGTAAGGGAATAATGGCCCCCACTCGGCTCCATACCATTGGATGACAGATGCGTCGTCACACATCGCTTCCACCCAATGGTCTTTTTTTTCTATTCTTTTTTGAAAATAAGAAGACTTCTTCTTTTTTTTTTTTTTTTGCTTTTAAGTGTAAATGTGAGATCTGAGGTCTTTTCGACCCCAGATCTCACATTAAAGAGGTCCTGTAATGCTTTTTTTCTATTACAAGGGTTGTTTACATTCCTTTATAGGAATAAAAGTAACCCCAATTTTTTTTTTTTTTTAAAAGACAGTGTAAAAATAAAATAAATTAAAAACAAAAAAGATTAAAGTGCGCAGAAGCGAACACATGCGTAAGTCGCGCCAGCATATGAAAACTGTTCAAACCACACGAGGTATTGCTGCAATAATTCTAGCAAAAGACCTCTGTAACTCCAAACTGGTAACCTGTAGAAATTTTTAAACGTTGCCTATGGAGCATGACATGTTGGGTATGTCTTTTTACAATATAGAAAAAAAGGCCTAATGTTACTGTTTTCTTATTTTTTTTTAATTCAAAAAAGTATTTTTCCCCCAAAAATTGCGCTTGTAATACCGCTGTGCAAATACGGTGTGACATAAAGAATTGCAATGACTGCCATATTATTCTCTAGGGTGTCTGAAAAAGAAAATATATAATGTTTGGGGGTTCTAAGTAATTTTTTTTAGCAAAAAAACCTGATTTTAACTTGTAAACAACAAAAAAAATAGGCCTGGTTTTTAACTGCTTGACGACCAGCGCACGACGATGTACGTCGTCACAATGGCGCGGCTGCGCAAATTAGCGTCCCTGTATGTCCCCTTTTAAGATGCGGCTTAGTGGGCGCGCATACTCCGTAAGCTTGCCCGCAGACTCGATGTCTGCCGGGGGCCATCGATTGTGACACAGAGCGGCAGAACGGGGAGATGCCTATGTAAACAAGGCAATTCCCTGTTCTGCCTAGCAACATGACAGATCTACTGCTCCCTGTCATGTTGTAGTGAGCCCAACCCCCCCAGTTAGAATCACTCCCTAGGACACACTTAACCCCTTGATTGCCCCCCTAGTGTTTAACCCCTTCCCTGCCAGTGTCCTTTACACAGTAATCAGTGCATTTTATAGCACTGATCGCTGTATAAATGTCACTGGTCCCAAAATAGTGTCAAAAGTGTCTGCAGCAATCTCCCAGTCACGATAAAAATCACAGATCGCCGTCATTACTAATAAAAAAAAAAATAGTAAAAATGCCATAAACCTATCCCCTATTTTGTAGACGCTAAAACTTTTGCGCAAACCAATCAATATATGCTTATTGCAATGTGTTTGTTTTTTTTTTTTTTTACCAAAAATATGTAGAAGAATACATATCGGCCTAAACGGAGAAAGAAATTTAGTATATAGAATTTTTTTTGGGGGGGGGGGGGTGTATTTTATTATAGTAAAAAATATTGCTTTTTTTAAAAAATTGTCGCTCTTTTTTTTATTTATAGCACAATAAAAACCGCAGAGGTGATCAAATACCACCAAAAGAAAGCTCTATTTGTAAGGGAAAAAAAGGATGTCAATTTTGTTTGGGTGCAGCGCGGCACAACCGCACAATTGTCAATTAAAGCAATGCAGGGCCGTATCGCAAAAAGTGCTCTGGTCAGGAAGGGAGTAAATTCTTCCGGGGCTGAAATGTTTAAGTGGTTAGCCAATTCCGGACCGGCTCACTCCGCTATATGTAGGCACTTTGAAGAGGGATATCATTGTTATGGCAGCAGCAAGCTACCATAACCCCTGTATCCTCTTCTCCAGTGAGTGGTCCGGTTTCAGATAAGTGTTCTCTGGTGGATTCGCCGCAAGATCACTTTGATCGGCGGCGGGAGAGGGCCACTCTCCAGTGCCCTCCGCCGCTTACAGGAGCCGTCGGTAGCGGCGGAGGCAATCGGGTCCTCTCCCTGACTTGGTATGGAGACGGGTGAGGGTAAGATGGCCCCCACCCGTCTCCATACCATTTCAGGGTGGAAGCGATGTCAAAACCTCACTTCCGCCCATAGCTCTTAAACCTTTTTTTAATCTATTTTTTTAACTGCTTGCCGACCAGCCGCTGCAGTTTTACTGTGGCTGAATGGCAAGGCTGGGCGAAACGACGTTGCCTTACGTCGCTTCGCCTTTTGAGGTGCACACACAAATCCTGGTTCTTTCAGGGGAGTAGAGACAGATCGTGTGTTCATAGTATAGTAGAAGTATGATCTCTCCCTCTCCCTCTCCCATTTTTTTATTACCAAAAATATGTAGAATATATAGCAGCCTAAACTGAGGGAAAAAATTGTGGATCTTTTATTATAGCAAAAATTACAACATTTTTTTTTTTTGGTTTTTATAGCGCAAAGAATAAAAACCGCAGAGATGATCAAATATCACCAAAAGAAAGCTCTATTTGTGGGGGAAAAAAGGACATCAAATTTGTTTGGGTACAACGTCACACGACCACGCAATTGTCAGTTAAAGCGACACAGTGCCGTATCGCAAAAAATGGCCTGGTCATTGTGCAGCTAAATCTTCCGGGGCTAAAGTGGTTAAAATTTCATTTAATTATTTATTTAATTTTTTTATTGCATTTTAGTGTTAATATGAGATCTGAGGTCTTATGCTTTTTTCTATTTATTACAAGGAATGTTTACATTCCTTGTAATAGGAATAAAAGTGACACCATTTTTTTTATTTATTTTTTTTAAAGAACCGTGAAAAAATAAAAGGTAAAATAAAGAAGGAAAAAAAAAATTTTTAATTGCGCCCCGTCCCGCCAAGCTCACGTGCAGAAGCGAACGCATACGTGAGCAGTGCCCACATATGAAAACGGTGTTCAAACTACACGTGGGGTATCGCCGCGATCGGTAGCGCGAGAGCAAATATTCTAGCCCTAGACCTCCTCTGTAACTCAAAACGTGCAACCTGTAGAATTTTTTAAACATCGCCTATGGAGATTTTTAAAAGTAAGTTTGTCGCCATTCCACGAGCGGGCGCAATTTTGAAGCGTGATATGTTGTGTTGTTTTTTTAATTAAAAAAATGTATTTTTTCCAAAAAAATGTGCGCTTGTAAGACCGCTGTGAGAATAGGGTGTGATAAAGTATTGCAACGACCGCCATTTTATTCTCTAGGGTGTTAGTTCCTGGCAAACTCTAGTGAGAGAGCTGTGTCATAAGCCTAGTCTTTTTACCAGACAAACAGGAAGTGGGCTGTAGAAGGTATTTACTGCCAAGAAAAAAGATTTACTATCCAAAGTTAAAACAAGGGCAGAGGATTTAATAGATGGAAAGTTGAAAAAATGACTGAAGCTCCGCTTTAAGCAATTGCATTTCCATGTTCTGTGTACTGTGGGAGATCAGATGCAATTAGCGGACCTCCAGCTGTTGCAGAACTACAAGTCCCATGAGGCAGACACCCAAGCATGACACCCAGAGGCAGAGGCATGATGGAACTTGTAGTTTTGCAACAGCTGGAGGTCCGCTAATTGCATATCCCTGAGATATAGGGAATGCAGGGTCCTGGGTTTAGTAACACTTTGACCTGCAGCAGCAAAGTTGGGATAACACCCACATTATGTGTTTTGTTCCTATTCACACAGCATAACATTAAAAAATGTGTAAATTGCTGCCTACATTTAAGCATGCTCCTTCTTCTTTTTTTCTTAAAGCGGGAGTCCGGTGACCAATCTTCTTCTTTTTTTTTTTTTTTTTTTTTTTTTTAGGTCATTGAGACACTTTGCTAACCCCAAAATAATACTCACAGTTTGGGTGTAATATTTCCGCCTCTGTCTGTTTTCGTACTGAAGAATAACTTTAAAAATGTGATGCTGGCTGTTTCCATCTTGCTTGTGGGCATGTGAAGCCCACAAGCATTGATTTCCTGGATGCGGTGAATGCTGTTCATTCACAGCTTGTTCACACGCATGATCATTGTGTCCGCACTGAATCTTGGGAAGCCTGACACTAAGCTCCCAGGAGACAGTGCGGCGCCGTGGAAAGGCAATAAACACGCCTACTCCCATGGGAGGAGAGACAGGAAGTGCCACAATAAAGTACAATATAAGGGTAATTACAGCGATTAAAATTATTTTTCGTGCGGCATTTGAACATCTATGCAGTTAACTGAAGGGGGTAAGATTAGGTTTAAAAATTTGAGTGGAACCCCGCTTTAAAACACCAAAACTGAAATCATTACTTAGCCTTTATCTTGTATGTCATGTTTATAATGGGCTGGGGAGGTAGGTTTATCATGATTAACCCTGTGTGTTCTGTGCTGCCAGACCTTTATTATCTAGTTACAAGCTACATTTGTACAGTGTCCTACTAAAGGGTTAAAGATATCAAGGCTTGTGTTCTGCATTGTATGTTAATGCCCCTCTAGTCCAATCTGTCCCTGAAGTGTCCCTAAATAAGCACATTGCAAGTTTTATTCTGAAAAATACAAGCTGCCTGCAAAGTTCTTTCTGTGTATAATTCTGCTTCAAACTAAAAAGGTAAGAAATATGTTTTTATAAATATTTTTTAGGTATGCTGTGTAAATGGGAACATATATATTGTGGGGATTTTTAAATGTGGCTGCAATGGTGAAAATGCACTAAGTACAGATGACATATGGCATCTCAATACATAATTTGAAATATGCTTTCATACAGGAAGTTGTTTGTACATATACATTTTGCTTTGCTGTCATTCTACATTTTTTTGCAGTTTTTTTTGTTATACCATTAGAGAATAAAAATAGACAGAACTTTTTTTATACACCCTTTCTTCTCTAGTTTGTAGAAGCTGAACCACCTGTGAAGTCCTACACATCCATCAGTTTCAGCCTTGCTTAAGCATGGACTGTTTTTCTAAATCTGAACCTATATGAGGGGAGAATTTCAGGATAGTGTTGACTAATTTTCCTCTGTAGGAATATACCTCAAGACCTCACAGTACATGTACATTTTTTGTGTATATATTAAAAAAAGAGCAGTTCCATCATTGTGAATGCTACATATATGGTGGTAAAATTCTATCTAAAATAAGAATGTATCTATACTGTTATACATTGTCCATGTCAACAAGTGAAGAATGCTAGAAAGCCATCATTGTGTTCATTTTAATAGATGTACTAACAAGGAAGGACTGGAAATCTGTACAATTGCATGGGAGTTGTTGTTTTTTGGTTTAACTGAAAACTATCTGGTTCAGCTTGTTTTTTTTACTTGAAAGCGGTTTAACTTTAATCATGTTCCACGCAGTGATTATTAACCCATTATTTTGTGTAAAAATAATGGAAAAACACACACACACACACACACACACACACACACACACACACACACACACACACACACACACACACACACACACACACACACACACACACACACATATACATACTCATTGCTATGTGAATACATAGTTATCTACTGTGAAATCACAAAAAATTACTTTTAAAATTCCAATACAAGGACCAATAATTTGTAGGCTTACACATTATAGGCCAAATGTTCGGGTAACTGAGCCATCTGTGAGAGTTGTCCTGCTCAATCTTTCTTTAACAATACTGATAGAGTAGGATCCGTAAAGCAGTTCATGTGGCTTGATCTTTACGTTCATATGCTGCCTTCATGAGACAGTTTCCATTGTTCCAACATATGTCATAATTTAGCATGATGAACTTCCAGATGTAATAACCACTTGGAGGTAGTTTAAAAACTCAGGTGCAATGCAAATATACCTGCAGATTAGGTCTCCCTTTCCAAAGTGAGAAATCCAATTTCTAATTTGGCCAACTTTGATAGTCAGATCTTACATGTGCTGCCATTCAGGTATGTCCAAATTGCACAGATTGTGTAGGGAGCAATTGAAACTATTATTTGAGAGCCGCAGTCCCATGCCTATGTGGGTCACAAATGATTTCCATTATGCTGAGACAATTGCCAAACTGATAACTACAAGACGAAATATGCAACAGTAACTCTTACCCTGCCGATTATCAGCAGAGGTAATTTATAGAAAGCTTTCGCAAGTAGATTACCCGCATGTAAAAAGTGCTCTTTCAGGGCGAGTTCACACCATAAAAGGTGTGCCCGAACACTTGTGCAGTTTTGCACATCCCTGTGGCCCATTAATCTCAAAGGGCTGCTGAATGCGCTAAGTGCAGAGGTGTGATTTTTTTTTTTTTTTTTTTAAAATTGAGCTGCATCAAACTGCATGGTGATGTGGTACCATGCAGTTTTTGGGTATGAACCAACCTGCATTTGCAGAAGGCAATGTGTTCCCATGTGGTGCTGGAAATGTGCATTTCCTGCACTGTCAGACTTACATTTATCATTGGGTTTTTTTACATGTACCTAAGTGACTTTGCAAGCATGCCTACCAGGTCTTCAGGGAACCAGAGTTTGTCATCTGCGCTGTAAGAGTCAACATGAAAAGGGGTAGAAACTGGAAGATACATAAGGGTTTGATTGTTTTATTAAAATCAGGGCAAAGTAACTGGTTCAATTTACAAAGGGCAGTTTCCGAAGCTTTTACTTCCCATGCTTCTCCACTAGCCTAGCTTTGCACCTCCGTGCTCCCTCCATTTGATGGTGCTCAGTTATGATTCGAGGTGCACCAAATGGAAATTTTGGTACTGAAACCAAAAATGCAGGATGCGCTTGGTCGAAAATGACTTATTTTTTAGTTAAAAAAATAAAAATTTATATTATATATATATTTTTTTTTTTTTAGAAAAAAAATGATATATATATATATATATATATATATATATATATATATATATATATATATATATATATATATATATATATATATATATATATATATATATATATATATATATATATATATATAATCTCATTTATTTATTTTTTCTAAAAAAATAACAGTCATTTTGGGCCAAGCGCATCCTGCATTTTTGGTTTCAGTACCAACATTTCATTCATATATATATATATATATATATATATATATATAATATATATATATATATATATATAATTTGCATTAAATTTGACTTTTTAACATTTAAATGAATAAGGATTTTTTTGTCGACCATTATCTGCACCTTCAGCGCAAGAAAAGCTTAAGACAAAAGCAACCCTTAAATTGTCTGTCTTCAAACTGGTCGGTTGCGCATCCTTTGTGGTGTTAATCTTGCTGGCTGCCTTTTTGCTCAGTTAAAGAAGAAAGAAGCACCTCCCCGTTATAATGCATTGAAACTACAGCAATAACGCACCCGTTAAGTTTTTGACGCCGTTTTTTGAGTCACATGACCTATGAAAAATACACCATAAGTAAAGTAAAATCACATGCATTTGTGGCACAATTATCGGCACCGTTTTCCTCTAAAACACCATTTTCGACCCATATGTTTCGGCTGTCGAAATTTCGGTGCACCTCCTATTTATGATGATGGTCGCAAACACCAACTGGAAATACAATTGTTCATACATTGTGGAGAGGCAGGAAGAGTCACACATTCCCCCATATTATGAAAACCATAGTATTGTTCTAGGCTCTGTCAAAGCATAGGGAATAGTAAGTAAATGATGTCGACTGCCTCCTAAAAAGGAAACCTGCATAATAAAATGAAAAATAAAAATGCAGTTTTTATCCTTGTAATATAAAAGCCACAGTAATGACTGTGAATAGGTTTATTGTATGTAACCAGTCAGAGGGATATGGTGACCGATTTAAATTGGATTCGTGTATCCATTCATTTCACAAGCCAATGAATCTGCTTGCTTGTAATAATGCATCATTTTGAGGTAACTTTTACTTTTTTTCTTGGTGCATAACTGTAACAGTACTTTTCACCCTCTGTGCATTTAGTAAAATATGAATGCTTGAGCTCACTGTCATCTGTAGATTGATCACCAATGCCTCACGTTCTGGACATTTAACTGGCTAACATTCTGATATTTGTAACTTTTTTTTTTCATGTATTTATTCCATTGGTAGTTATGGGTTTGTACAGTGTACAATTTCTTTTGGAAATAAAATTTCAGAACCTTGTTTATGTATTTCTACTTTAATTTATCACTAAGTAAAATGGGTTTTCTTGGACATAAAATACAGGACACAGGCTCTTTAATCATAACAACTGGGTTATAAGCATCTGCCTTCAGGTGACTAGACATTGGAAAAAAGAAAAGGCTGCAGGGACATCCCCCTCTAACTCTCCCATCATGTTTGATCTGCAGTTGCCGTGGTGCTGCACATGTGATCAGTTATGACACCAGCCCTTTGATGGCTTGACCGTTTGGTTGAGAGCACAATCAACTGTGAAAGTTATCATTCACAACATGCCTTAAAAGTAGGGTTGCACCAATAGCGATACTGGTATCGGTGCCGATACTAAGCATTTGCATGTGTATCGGTACTCGTGCAAATGCCCTGATAACCAAAACCGATACCTTCGGGCTCGGTACTTTCAGCTGTCAGCAGGAATTCCCTGCTAACAGCTGAAGAGTAAAGAAAAAAATGCTGGCAATTATTGGTTGTTAAGGAACGGGGCCGAGTCCTTAACAACCAATCACGTGTCCTCAGGATTTCCCTCCCTGCCGCCTCCTCCCCTCTCACCAGCTATTACCAGGCTCGGGACTGCAGGTCTGTGGAAACTTCCTGCATTAGGGGTGAGCAAGCCCAGCTCCCCTCACTCCACTGTCCTCCCCCCTCCTGACTGGTGCAGCTCTCACAATTAGCTCTGCTCAGCTATTTCTGTCAGTCTGGTGAGTTCTGTGTGACCTCCCCACAGATCTGTCCTTTCCTTGTTAGCTGCAGGGCTCTGCACACATCAAGATTTCTCCCCGCACCCTGTGTGTCCGCACTCAGGCTGGTGGAGCCCCCTCTCGCCCTCTCCAGCAAGCAGAGACACACGGCCAGCACCACTGCAGCAGGGCAGTGTGTAATTAGATTCCCCCCCCCCCATGTGTCAAATACTAAATTATCTATATAGTGTTATACATGAAACTGACATAGAAAAGTGAAGTCTAATATCAATGCCTAAATGTATCCTGGTGTGTGCTAATCTGAAAATTAGCATCTATAGTGTCCATGTAATTGCAGCAAATAGGACTGTTTGCACTGGAGTTTTGGTTTCACCAACCAGTGGGAAGTTGTAAATCGAACAATATGTATTATATATTTAGAATTTGACACAGCAGCGCAGCACATATATTTATACTTAATTTTTGGTGGGGAACATGCACTAAGTGTTTGCACCAGCTGAATGTTTTCAATCATGTTTATGTGGCAGTGCATACATTTTGTTTTGTTTTATTTGAATAGATAACAGTAGCCAGGATTGTGACTCTTCTCCCCACTTTATCAGCCCTTCTGCTTTTTTTTTTTTCTCATCTAGCACATCTTCACCCCAGCCTCACCCAAACCACCCCTTTACCTACTCTTCCTAGGTGATGGGTATCGGTAATCGCTATCGGCGAGTACTTAAAAAAAAAAAAGTATCGGTACTCGGTGTCAAAGTGGTATCGGTGCAACCCTACTTAAAAGTAGATGTTTTGTGAAACCGTTAAATTGATGGGTTTATTTTTGCTTTAACCACTTCAGCCCTGGAAGAATTTACCCCCTTCCTGACCCATCCTGGGGGATGGGACTGACTAGGAGAGAAGACCGATCGGTGTTCCTACTAAGTAGGAACACACGATCGGTCTCCTCTCCCCTGACAGAACCGGGATGTGTTTGTTTACACACACACATCCCGGTTCTCGCTCTGTCACAAGCTATCGCAGGTGCCTGGCACCCATCATGCCCGCCGGGGACACGCTCCTACAGCATCTTAAAGAGCCGACGTACAGCCCAGGGGAGCCATCCTGTCGCGGTTAAAGCCGGATGGCCATACATTTATACAATTTTCTTGTACAACTTTTCTTTAGATTTATCAAAAACCATATAATATGAGGTCAAACCTAAAAAACACTTTCAATTGTATACAATCAAGCAGGCCCTTGCGCTACATAGTTGAAGGTAAATCTAAAGGAGATTGTACAGACAATTGTAAAAACGTACAGCGCCTTGAAAAACTATTCATACCCCTTGACATTTTCCACATTTTGTCACGTTGCAACCAAAAATATATTTTATTGGGTATTTATGTGATAGACCAACACAAAGTGACACATAATTGTGAAGTAGAATGAAAATGATAAATGGTTTTCACAGTCTTACAAATATATGAAAAATGTGGCATGCATTTGTATTCGGCTCCCGAATACTTTCTACTTTGTAGAACCACCTTTCGCTGCAATTACAGCTGCAAGTCTTTTTGGGTACGTCTCCACCAGCTTTGCACATAGTTTAAGCTCTGTCAGATTGGCTGGAGAGCGTCTGTGAACAGCATATTTCAAGTCTTGCCACAGATTCTCAATTGGATTCAGGTCTGGACTTTGACTGGGCCATTCTAACACATGAATATGCTTTGATCTAACCCATTTCAATGCAGCTCTGGCTGTATGTTTAAGGTCGTTGTCCTGCTGGAAGGTGAACTTCCGCCTCAGTCTCAAGTCTTTTGCAGATTGTAACAGGTTTTCTTCTAAGGTTGCCCTGTATTTGGCTCCATCCATCTTTCCATCAACTCTGACCAGCTTCCCTGTACCTGCTGGAGAAAAGCATCCCCACAACATGATGCTGTCACCACCATGTTTCATGGTGGGGATGGTGTGTTCAGGGTGATGTGCAGTGTTAGTTTGCTTTTAGACCAAAAAGTTAAATTTTGGTCTCATCTGACCAGAGCACCTTCTTCCACATGCTTGCTGTGTCCCCCACGTGACTTCCTTGCAAACGGGGCTTCTTATGGCTTTCTTCTTGCCACTCTTCCATATAGGCCAGATTTGTGGAGTGCATGACTAATGGTTGTCCCGTGGACTGATTCTCCCACCTGAGCTGTGGATCTCTGCAGCTCAGCATGGTAACTGTAGACTTACTATGGAGCTCTTGGCTGCTTCTCTGATTAATGCTCTCCTTGCCCGGCCTGTCAGTTTAGGTGGATGGTCACATCTTGGTAGGTTTGCAGTGATGCCATACGCTTTCCTTTTTTGGATGATGGATTGAACAGTGCTTCGTGAGATGTTCAAAGCTTGGGATAATTTTTATAAACTAACCCTGCTTTAAACTTCTCCAACTTTATCCCTGACCTGTCTGGTGTGTTCCTTGACCTTTTTATGATGCTGTTTCTCTAACAAACCCCTGAGGGCTTCACAGAATAGCTGTATTTATACTGTGATTAAATTACATTTGGACTCTACTTAATAATTAGGTGACTTCTGAAGGCAATTGGTTCCACTAGATTTTAGTTAAGGGTATCAGAGTAAAGGGGGCTGAATACAAATGCACGCCACACTTTTTAGACATATTTATTTGTAAAAAAGTTTGTAAACCATTTATCATTTTCCTTCCACTTCACAATTATGTGCCACTTTGTGTTGGTCTATCACAGGGATATGCAATTAGCGGACCTCCAGCTGTTGCAAAACTAAAAGTCCCATCATGCATCTGGGTGTCATGCTTGTGGCTGTCAGTCTTCTAATGCCTCATGGGACTTGTATTTCTGCAATAGCTGGAGGTCCGCTAATTGCATATCCCTGGTCTATCACATAAAATCCCAATAAAATACGTTTACGTTTTTAGTTGTAACATGAACAAAATGTGGAAGATTTCAAGGGGTGTGAATACTTCTCAAGGTACTCTATGGCCAGCTTCACTCCAGGTTTGAGTTAACTTTATATACTTAGTTTGAACCAAGCTGGTCCAAACAGTTTACGTCACTAATATATGCTCAGCTATGTAAAGTATGCAGCGCTGTATTCCAGCAGCAGGACAGAGACTTCCTGTCCCATTCCTGGAACAAAATCAGGTCGGGCTGAGCACTGCTTGGACATTCAGGCCGGATTCACACTGGTATGACAACAGTTGTACCACTTTTGATCCGACTTTGCCCTGCGACTTGAAGTCCGACTTCAATGAGCAGGGATCCGACTTTGATCCCCGACAATACCAGGCACTGTGTCTGGTATGAATCTTTAGGGGGAAGTCCTCGCACAATGTAAAAAAAAAAACAACGGCATGGATTGGTCACCGATCCGACTTTAGCATGCGACTTGTGGTCTGATGATCTTAAAGGGGAACTGCAGGCCAAAAAAAAAAAAAAAACTGGCATGGGTTCCCCCTCCAAGAGCATACCAGGCCCTTCGGTCTAGTATGGATTTTTAGGGGAACCCCCACGCCGCAAAATCAATACCAGATCCTTATCCGAGCACACAGCCCAGTAGGTCAGGAAATTGGGTTGGGACGAGCGCTTATCAGAATCTGGAAGCCCCCTTTAGAAAGGGGGCCCCCAGATCCCACCCCCCCACCCTATGTGAATAAGTGTGGGGTACATTGTACCCCTACCCATTTACCAAAAAAAATGTCAAATTAAAACACATTACACATGTTTTTAAAGTAATTTATTAAGACAGCTCTGTTGTTTTATCCGATCTCTTCTGCCTCTGACGGGTCTTCTCTGCTGTCTTTTAGCTCTTTTGCTGGGTTTTCTCGCCTGTCTTCTGCCTCTGTTCTTCATCCGATGTTGACTCGATGCTCTCTCCCGCTCTAAGGCTGGGTGTGTGGTGTGCCACTACTTCATCGGAGTCCCGCCCCTTATGACGTCACCGCCCCATCATGCCTACAGATGACATCACCCGGTGACCCCGCCCCATGCCAATATAAGTAGGGGCACACTGCACACACAGCATTAGAGGGGGAGAGAGCGTCAAGTTAACATCGGAAGAAGAACATAGGGAAAAGACGTTTTATTTTTGACACTTTTTTGGTGAATGTGTAGGGGTACAAAGTAACCCATACTCATTCACATCAGGTGGGGGGCTGGAATCTGGGAGCCCCATTGTTAAAGGGGGCTTCCAGATTCCGATATGCTCCCTCCCTGCAGATCCCTGCAACCAATGGCCAGGGTTGTCGGGAAGAGGCCCTTGTCCTCATCAACATGGGGACAAGGTGCTTTGGGGTGGGGGGGCCACAGGGCCCCCTTGCCCCCAAAGCAACCACCCCCCCATGCTGAGGGCATGTGGCCTGGTACGGTTCAGGAGGGGAGGGGGCGCTCGCTCATCCCCCACCCCCTTTCCTGACCTGCTGGGCTGTGTGCTCGGATAAGGGTCTAGTATGGATTTTGCGGCGTGGGGGTTCCCCTAAAAATCCATACTAGACCGAAGAACCTGGTATGCTCTTGGAGGGGGAACCCATGCCAGTTTTTTTTTTGGCCTGCAGTTCCCCTTCAAGATCATCAGACCACAAGTCGCATGCTAAAGTCGGATCAGTTAGGATGGCGATCGGACTTTGATCTGACTTCAGTGATATTCATTGGGCTGAAGTAAGATTAAAGTAATGCAGGGAGCATTTTCAAAGTCGGACCGACTTGTGTCATACCAGTTAAGACGGCTCCCATAAGGAACATTGGCACCTCATGTCACATGACGGATGAAAAATTTTGGAGCGATTGTCGTACCAGTGTGAACCTGGCCTCAGGCTTCTTCTCAATAGCTGAGCAGTGCTCAGCCTAACTCCTATTTTGTTCTGGGAACAGAGCAGGAAATCTCTGTCCCTCTGCCGGAATATAGCGCAGTATGTAGCTATGTAACTATTTAAAACTAAAACAAAGGTGGAGTTAGGCTTTAAGTCTATGGGCTGTTATGCAGGGCTGACTACACTTGTGAGGAATAATCAGTAGGGTAGGAGTGGCAAAATTGGCCCAAATGCTTTTGTTTGCTCCTCTGAGTGGTAAGCTGGCACCAGTTTGCCACATTTTGTGAGAATGCTGGCTGCCAGAATATAATACTTTTAAATAATGCACTTTTTTTTTGCAGGTAAAAAAAAAAAAGTGCACTTTTTTTTTTTCTTGGAGCCTGTAAAACATTGCATCAGCGAGCAGCAGATTGCTGGTGCCATGCAGATTATTCTGTGTGCCCATACATCCCACAGCACCGTGGTAGTTCACTGAGAACTACAAGCCGACAGCCGCAAATGATGTCAGGACTTGTAGTTCATTTGCCCGCAGCTGCTCAGCGCTGCACTTATTTTAACTATTTATTACACAATCTGTCTATTGTTGTGCTGGCTGCTGTATTACTTTGGGATATTAGCGCAGTATTTTTTCTGTGTGAATGACACGACCATGTGGGCAGAGCCCTGCATGGTCGTGCTGATTTCAAAAAGAACTATTTCAAAAGAACTTTTCTCCCCATACCCATACTGCTGTCACGGGGGGGGGGGGGGGTTGGAGGCTGCAGCATTGGGAACATGTTCCATGTTCCACCCTAAAAATGGTTCTAGCATGTTCCCAATGGTGAACTTATCCTTTAAATCGGAAGTAAACCCATCCATTTACCAGTTTAAAAAATGCAGTTTGGTTGTACTCTCAACCATACTGTCAAACCATCCAATGGCTGGTGTCATAACTGATCACATGTGTAGCATCATGGCAATTGTAGATTAAACAGAGGTAAAGATGGCAGCTTCCTTGGCTGAAAACGATAGGGGGGTTTACTTACACTTTAAGTGTAAATGGGGGGGAGGGGAGAATCAACAGATTTCTTTCTCAGTCTGCAGGGTCAAACGAGAGAAATCTTAGTCTATAGCCAGGTTAAATTTTATAGCGTTCTATCAGAACAGCATCTAAGAGTAAGTGCTCGTTCACGCCAGCCTACAGTGTTTTGTGTGCTTTGGTGTCTGTTGTATACCAGCAGTGAAAGGGTAATTCATCACACAGATTAGCTGCAGTACAATGACATGCTGTGCAGAGTTGTGCTCTGGAAAAATGCACATTATCACTGCGCTGATGTTTGAACGGGGCCCTAGCATTAATCTGCATTGTTCTTGTGCAGAAAACACAGGTCACCATATATAGTATGAACAAGCCCAAGGATTCATGTGACATCACAAGATTTAGGCATAGTTACTATCTGCCCAAAAGCATGAATGTGTGTAGCAGGCAGCATGACCATATTCCTTTACAAAGAAACAGGATGCAAAAAAACAACACATGCACAAGCCCTGTAGTACTGTGAACTGTTCAAACTGTTTTGCATATACAGTGCCTTGAAAAAGTAATCGTACCCCTTAATGTTCCACATTTTGCATGTTACAATCAAAAACGTAATGTCTTTTATGTGATCGACCAACACAAAGTGGTACATTTGTGAAGTGGAAGGAAAATGATAAATGGTTTTCAAATATTTTTACAAATAACTATGTGAAATGTGTGGTGTGCATTTGTATTCAGCCCCCCTGAGTCAATACTTTGTAGAAGCACCTTTCACTGCAATTACAGCTGCAAGTCTTTTTGGGGATGTCTCTACCAGCTTTGCACATCTAGAAAATGAAATGTTTGCCCCTTCTTCTGCAAAATAGCTCAAGCTCTGTCAGATTGGATGGAGAGCATCTGTGAACTTTTTTTCAAGTCTTGCCATATATTCTCATTTGTATTTGGGTCTGAACTTTGGCTGTGCCACTCTAACACATGAATATGCTTTGATCTAAACCATTCCATTGTAGCTCTGGCTGTATGTTTAGGGTCATTGTCCTGCTGGAAGGTGAACCTCTGCCCCATACTAAAGTCTTTTGCAGACTGTAACAGGTTTTCTTCTAGGATTGCCCTGTATTTGGCTCCATCCATCTTCTCATCAACTCTGACCAGCTTCCTTGTCCCTGCTGAAGAAAAGCATCCCCCCAACATGATGCTGCCACCACCATGTTAAATGGGTGGGGATGGTGTGTTCAGGGTGATGTGCAGTGTTAGTTTTCCAGCACACATAGCATTTTGCTTTTAGGCCAACAAGTTAAATTTTGGTCTCGTCTGACCAGAGCACCTTCTTACACGTTTGCTGTGCCCCCCACATGGCTTCTTGCAAACTGAACTTCTTATGGCTTTTTTTTTGCCACTCTTCTATAAAGGCCAGATTTGTGGAGTGCACGACTAATAGTTGTCCTGTGGACAGATTCTCCCACCTTCGCTGTGGATCTCTGCAGCCCCTCCAGAGTTACCATGGGCCTCTTGGCTGCTTCTCTGATTAACGCTCTCCTTGCCCGGCCTGTCAGTTTAGGTGGATGGCCATGCAGTTGTGCCATACTCTTTCCATCTTCGGATGATGGATTGAACAGTGCTCCGTGAGATGGTCAAAGCTTGGGATATTTTTTTTATAACCTAACCCTGCATTAAACTTCTCCACAACTTTATCCCTGACCTGTCTGGTGTGTTGCTTGGCCTTCATGATGCTGTTTGTTCTCTAACAAACCTCAGAGGGCTTCACAGAACAGCTTTATTTTATATTTAAATTAAAGTGGTTGTATACCCTAATTTGTCATTTTTACCTTCAGATAAGCCTATATTAAGGCTTACCTGCAGGTAAATATAATATGGCCTAAACCTGTATGGTTTAGGAGATATTCCCTTTGCATGCAGCTGCTGTTGCATGCGCTCTGAATGCCCGGCTGGAGGTCCGGCAAACGCTGCTGGACCTTGCCGAGAAGAAGACTCCCGCACGAATGTGATGTCATCGCGGCTCCGGCCACTCACAGCGCCGGAGCCATGAACCCAGAAGAAATGCAGAGGGAAAGATGTCAGCTCCCTCGGCGTGGACCAGGCTGCAATACAGGGGCTTAGCTCATTATGCCTTTGCCCTGCAGGTTTTTTTTTTTTTTTAAGATCTACGGGTATACAACCGCTTTAAATTACACACAGGTGGACTCTATTTACTAATTAGTTGACTTCTGAAGGCAATTGATTCCATTAGATTTTTGTTAGGAGTTTCAGAGTAAAATGGGCTGAATACAAATGCACACCACACTTTTTATATATTTATTTGTAAAAAAAATTGAAAATCATTTTCATTCCACTTTACAGTTATGTGTCACTTTGTGTTGGTCTATCACATAAACGCTCGATAAAATACATTTACATTTTTGGTTGTAACATGACAAAATGTGGAAAATTGCAAGGGGTAAGCACACTTTTTCAAGTCTGGAACCCATGGACATTATCAAAGACTGGGTTTCCTGCTTTCTGATGCCTTGCCAGACTCTAATTGCATCTGTCCTTGGTTGTTCTTTGTGAGTCTTTCTGACTTTAGTTTTGCCTTCTGCAAGTGCCCTGCATGCTCAATTGGGTTGAGATCAGGTGATTGACTCGGCCATTGCATAATATGCCACTTCTTTTCCTTCAAAAGCTCCTGTGTTGCTTTTGCAGTGGGTTTTGGATCATTGTCCATCTGTACTGTGAAGCACCGTCCAATCAACTTTGCTGTATTTGGCTGAATCTGGGCTGACAGTATATCTCTAAACACTGCAGAATTCATCCAGCTGCTTCTGTCTTCTGTCATGTCAATAAACACCAATGACCCAGTGCCACTGGAAGCCATGCATGCCCATGCTATCACACTTCCTCTACTATGTTTTACAGATGACGTGTGCTTTGGATCTTGAGCTGTTTCAAGCCTTCTCCAAACTTTTTTTCCCTATCGTTCTGGTACAGATTAATCTTAGTTTCATCCATCCAAAGAAAGCTTTTCCAGAACTGGTCAAGCTTTTTTAGATTTTTATTTTGGCAAAGGATAATCTGGCTTTTCTTTTCTTTAGGCTTCTGAATGGTTTGCACCTTGTGGTGAACTCTCTGTATTTGCTCTCGTGAAGTTCTCTCTTGATTGTAGACTTTGACAATGATACGCCCACCTCCTGGGGAGTTTCCTTCACTTGTCTGGATGTTGTGAATGGGTTTTTATATACCACTGAGAGGATCCTGCAATCATTCACCACTGTTGTCTTCCGTGGGAGTCCAGTCCTTTTTGTGTTGCTGAACTCACCAGTGCGTACTTCTATCCTCCAGAATGTACCAAACTGTTGATTTGGGCGCTCCTAATGTTGCTGCTATCTCTCTGATGGATTTGTTTGTTTTTGAAGCCTTACAATGGCCTGTTTCACTTGCATGGACAGCTCCTTTGAACATATGATGTAGGTTCACAGCAATAAATTCCAAATGCAAATACCACACTAAAGCCCCATACACACTATTAGATTTTCTGCAGATTTTTGTCTTCAGATTTACCAAAACCATATAATATGAGGTGAAACCTTTAGCATGGGTTCACATATGAGCCGCATGAGGCTCACAGCTGGGGCCTGGTGCATCTTGATTCATCGTTTCAGGTCCGATTTCAGCCCTGGACTTGCAAAACGCACTGGACCTGCTGCGGATATATGTGAACCTGCTCCATTGCGAGCTGGTCAAAATCTCCTGCTATTGCGCAATAGTGTGAACCCAGCCTAAGAGTTTCAATTTGTATGAAATCAGGTAGGCCCTTGCACTACATGGTTTTGGTAAATCTGAAGACAAAAATCTGCAGAAAATCTAAAATTGTGTGTGTATGGGGTCTTAGAATCAACTCCAGACCTTTTTTACCTGCTTAATTGATGAAGAAATCACGAAGGAGTAGCCCACACCTGGCCATCAACAGCTTTTGATTCAATTGTCTAATTACTTTTGGTCCCTTGAAAAAGGGGGGGTGGCTATTCTTTAGCGCTGTATTACCTAAACCCTTCCTCCGATTTGGATGTACAGTGAGGGAAAAAAGTATTTGATCCCCTGCCGATTTTGTACATTTGCCCACTAACAAAGAAATGATCAGTCTATAATTTTAATGGTACCTAAAGTGAGAGACCGAATAACAACAAAAATATCCAGAAAAACGCATTTCAAAAAAGTTATAAATTATTTTGCATTTTAATGAGTGGAATAAGTATTTGAACCTTTCACAAAACATGACTTGGTGGCAAAGCCCTTTGTTGGCAATCACAGAGGTCAGACGTTTCTTGTAGTTGGCCACCAGCTTTGCTCACATCTCAGGAGGTATTTTGTCCCACTCCTCTTTGCAGATCCTCTCCAAGTCATTAAGGTTTCGAGGCTGATGTTTAGTAACTCGATCCTTCAGCTCCCTCCACATATTTTCTATGGGATTAAAGCGGGGTTCCACTCAAATTTTTAACTTGATCTTACCCCCTTCAGTTAATTGCATAGATGTTCAAATGCCGCACGAAAAAATTTTTTTATCGCTGTAATTACCTTTATATTGTACTTTATTGTGGCACTTCCTGTCTCTCCTCCCAAGGGAGTAGGCGTATTTATTGCCTTTCCCCGGCGCCGCACTGTCTCCTGGGAGCTTAGTGTCAGGCTTCCCAAGATTCAGTGCGGAAACAATGATCATGCGTGTGAACAAGCTGTGAATGAACAGCATTCACCGCATCCAGGAAATCAATGCTTGTGGTCTTCACATGCCCACAAGCAAGATGGAAACAGCCAGCATCACATTTTTTAAGTTATTCTTCAGTACGAAAACAGAGGCGGAAATATTACATCCGAACTGTGAGTATTATTTTGGGGTTAGCAAAGTGTCTCAATGACAAAAAAAAAAAAAAGATTGGTCCCCGGAATCCCGCTTTAAGGTCTGGAGACTGGCTAAGCCACTCCAGGACATTAATGGTCTTCTTCTTGAGTTACTCATTTGTTGTCTTGGCCATGTGTTTTGGGTCATTGTCATGCTGAAACACCCATCTATGACCCATTTTAAATGCCCTGGCTGAGGGAAGGAGGTTCCCACCTAAGATTTGATGGTACATGGCCCCTTTGATGCGGTGAAGTTGCTCTGTCCCCTTAGCAGAAAAACACCCCCAAAAAAGCATAATGTTTCCACCTCCATGTTTGATGGTGGGGATGATGTTCTTGGGGTCATAGGTAGCATTCCTCCTCCTCCTCCAAACACGATAAGTTGAGTTGATGCCAAAGAGCTTGATTTTGGTCTCATCTGACCACAATACTTTCACCCAGTTCTCCTCTGAATCATTTAGATGTTCATTAGCAAACTTCAGACGGGCCTGTACATGTACTTTCCTGAGCAGGGGGATCTTGTGGGCACTGTAGGATTTCAGTCCTTAATGGCATAGTGTGTTACAAATTGTTTTCTTGGTGACTATGGTCCCAGCTGCCTTGAGATCATTAACAAGATTCTCCCGTGTAGTTCTGGGCTGATTCCTCACTGTTCTCATGATCATTGAAACTCCATGAGGTGAGAACTTGCATGGAGCCCCAGACCGAGGGAGATTGACAGTTATTTTGTGTTTATTCCATTTGCAAATAATCGCACCAACTGTTGTCACCCTCTCAACAAGCTGCTTGGCGATGGTCTTGTAGCTATTCCAGCCATGTGTAGGTCTACAATCTTGTCCCTGACATCCTTAGACAGTTCTTTGGTCTTGGCTATGATGGAGAGATTGGAATCTGATTTCTTTTGTGGACAAGTTTCTTTTATACAGGTAACAAACTGAGATTAGAAGCACAGCCTTTAAGAGAGTGCTCCTAATCTCAGCTCAGTGCCTGTATAGAAGACACCTGGGAGCCAGAAATATTGCTGATTGATAGGGGATCAAATATTTATTTCACCCATTAAAATGCAAATCAATTTATAACTTTTTTTTTTAAATGCATTTTCTTCATATTTTTGTTATTCTGTCTCTCACTGTTAAAATAAACCTACCATTAAAATTATAGACTGGTAATTTCTTTGTCAGTGGGCAAACGTACAAAATCAGCACGGGATTAAAATACTTTTTTCCCCACTGTACATACCCTCAAATTAAACATGAGAATGTGCACTTTTAACTCATATCCATTATATAACCATAGCTTGACTATGTTTTGGCAAATACCTGAAAAAAACTAAAATTGTGCCTGTGTCCATATATATATGGCCCTAACTGTACTTAGCCATGTAACCCCTACATAGGAACAGGAATTCATGTACTAGCACTATAAACCTGATAGGAGTAGAAGGAAGACCTATCTTTCTCAACAATTAAGACCCCAAGAAGGCATCTGGACTTAAACTATCACAGTTAGGGGAACTCTGCAGCTGGGTAACAGTGTCCTGGCTGCTGACCATACAGAAAACTACAGGACTGTCAGGGCTGGCTCAGCCCTTCCTTCTCTGAGCTGGCCGCTCAGCTGTTGGCTAATTGCCAGCTCTCATCTCTCTCCACAGTTAACCAGCTGTTGTGGATCTGCTCGTCAGTCCCGCCTACTTAAAGATCTCCAGCTCACTTCATTCCTGCCTTCGCCTTGGTCACATCACAAGAAACCATCTCCCGCATTCCTGTTTAAAGACTGGCTTTGCTGACATCCCTTCTGGCTCCTTATCCTGCTTGCTGTTCCTCTACTTGGATCCCTGGCTTCTGGCCTGGCAGTTTACCCAATCTGGTCACTGAAGTCTGGCTTGGCTGATTACCCGATCTGGTTGCTGAACTCTGGCTTGGCTGACTACCCAATCCGGTTACTGGACTCTGGCTATGCTTTGACTACGCTTACTCTATTTACCTTTTTATTTTTATTGATAAAGTATTAATAAGTGTGATTTTACTGTACTTCTGTCTCGGTCTGGTTCATGGTTTCTGACAGTAGGCAAAGGCCATGAATTCAGAAGATACAGTCAATCCACTTGTTGGTAATATTTTTTCCAGATGGGATTAGCAAGATCACCACATGGATCAGTTTGCCATGGCGTTACAAATGCTCCTGAGTTGCACGGCTCACCTGGAATCCCCCACTGTGGCTGCTCCGGTACAACGTGAGTTGCAGGCCGTCCCTGCTGCTGCGCCAGCCTCCGCGCAGGCACCTGACTTGAGTATTACCTCTGTAAGAGGTATGTCTGGTTCCACCCTGCTTCCCCAGCGATTTGGAGGCGATCCAGGTCAATGCAGAGGGTTTCTCAACCAAGTTGAGATATACTTTGAAATGCAGGCGTTTCCCACGGACAGACGTAGGGTTTGTGATATCTTTGCTTTCTGAGAGAGCCTAGGCCTGGGCTAACCCTCTATGAGAGACGCAAAAACCTGTTGTCTTGAGTTACCCTGAGTTTGTGGCCCCCTTTAAAAGGGTATTTGACATTCCCGCACGCTCTGCTTCTGCTGCCAAGTGCCTCATGTCCATCAGAGTATGAGAACTGTTGCCGACTACGCCATTGAGTTCCGTACTCTGGCAGCAGAGGTTGCTTGGAACAATGAGGCCCTCGTGGCTGCTTTTTCTCATGGTCTCTCAGATTCCATCAAGGATGAGATAGCAGCCTGAGATATACCCACTGAGCTGGAGAGCTTGATCTCGTTTGCCATCCTCATTGACTCCAGACTCAGAGAAAGACTTTCTATTGAGGAGCGCTTGCGGAGGCCTCCTGTACGTTTGCCTCCGAGCTTTGCAATCCCACCCATGCCTCCTGGTACCGAGTCGGTCAGTGAAAATGAACCCATGCACTTGGGCTTCATGCGTCTCTCTGCGGATGAGAGAGCCTTTAGGAGGAGGGAGAGAGTGTGCCTTTATTGTGACCAGGCAGGTCTATTTTTGAAATCTTGTCCTACCCAAACTTACATGAACCTACATGAACTTTGAGGTCCTGTCATGGACAGACCTTAGGTGGTGTTGTGTCATCCCCAGTTATCCAGAAGAATAAGCCCCTGGTTTCTGTCACCCTTTCTTGGGCTAAGTCATCTATCGAGATACAGGCTTTAATCGACTCTGGGGCTGCAGGCCTGTTCATTGATGCTGCCTTTGTATCAAAGCACTCGATTCCACTGCAGCTGCGTGACACTCCACTTGCATTGAGGCTCTTGACGGGAGACCTCTACACCCTGCTCATGTGACTCATGAGACGGTTCCGTTGTCCATGGCCGTAGGAGCTCATCACCATGAGATAATCCAATTCCAAGTGATTTCCTCTCCTAAGTTTCCGCTGGTTATTGGTTATCCTTGGTTACAGAGGCACAACCCCTCTTTTGATTGGCTCCGTGCTGAGGTTCTCTCCTGGTCACCACAATGCAGTGAAACATGCTTCCAGAAGGTAGCCAAGGTCCTGTGTACCTCTTCACTCTCCTCCCTGCCAGAGGAGTGCCGTGATTTTAACGATGTCTTTGACAAAGGTCAACCTGGTAGTTTGCCTCCACACCGGCCGTATGATTGCGCAATTGCCCTTCAACGTGCTACTCCTCCTCGTGGCCAGGTTTACCCATTGTCGGTCTTGGGGGATAAAGCCATGGAGAAGTATGTTGTAGACTTTCTCAGGGTTTCATCCGCAAATCCTCGTCTCCTGCTGGTGCTGGTTTCTTTTGTGAAGAAGAGGAGCAGTGACCTTGAGACCTTGTATTGATTATAGGGGTCTCAATCGTTTCACGATTAAGAATACCTACCCGATCCCGTTGATTACAGAGTTATTTGACCGCCTCAAGGGAGCAACGGTTTTCACGAAGCTTGATCTGAGAGGGGCTTACAATCTCATGAATATTGAGGGCTGCGTTTAATACCAGAACAGGCCATTATGAGTATCTCGTAATGCCTTTTGGCCTTTGTAACGCCCCAGCAGTTTTCCAGGAATTTATTAACGATGTCCTCTGAGATTTGTTGCAGTTATGTGTGGTGGTTTATCTCGATGATATCCTCATATTTTCCAAGTCCCTGGAGAGCCACCACACAGATGTCTGTCGTGTGCTTCAGAAATTAGAGAACAATCTCTATTGTAAACTGGAGAAGTGCGAGTTTCATCGGGAACAGGTTAAATTCCTGGGCTATGTCATTTCCACTGCTGCTTTTTCGATGGACCCAGAGAAACTTTCGGCAGTCCTACAGTGGCCTCGACCCGTGGGGTTACGTCCTCTGCAGTGTTTCCTGGGTTTTGCCAACTATTATCGGAAGTTTATTCATAACTTCTCATCTCTGGTCAAGCCCCTGACCGATATGACCAGTGAAGTAATCTATGCAATAATATACAATCTAATATATCCTATATAACTATTGCATATATGTAGTAACTTGCCCATCCCTATAAATTAGCTAGTCTAAAGAGTCTGATAAGCACAATGATATAACAAACACATCTGCTTAGTAAACAATGTTACATTTATTCCCCAAGAGAATAGGAATAGTTCACATATTAAACAGCAGAGTATATATACAAAAGAACATCAAAGATACTTCTCACACATGGTTTTTTTACAAAGGTTTTTATTGAGAAAGAATAAGTACAATAGATTTATACGACAATGAGATGGTTACATTGTACAAAATATGAAAGGAAGATCCCTGTGGAGGGATACTACAGTGGTGGTACATTATCCGTTATTACAGAAATAAAATATTAAAATAATAAAAAAAGTTTTTAACATGAAGACAAGGAACACTAACATTGTATCATGACAAAAATGTAATCCATTGCTCAAACTTTTGTTGTTCATTGGGTATATGTTTAGAGTAAATAATAATGGAGGAAGGAACAACAGAAAAAGAGCATCTACTCTTTTACCAACCATAAGATATTTATAAGTGAAAAGAAATAAAAAATTGAAATTTTGGTCTATTTTATTATTTTTTTTTGGTTGATTCACATCACGGTAACCAGCATAAGTGAATCGACTCCTTAATGAAAAAAAAAGTCACTAAGGAGATTATATTAAAGACACATAAAAAAAAGGTAGAGAGTGAGTTGAAAGCAGGAAATAGGGTGGAGTCAAAAAGAGAATGGAGGAAAGAAAGCAGAGAGGAAAGGCAGAAAGGAGGGAAGAGTCAATTCTACAAGGGGGGGGGGGGGGTGCATCCGGAGGCCACTAGATTGACAAAAGCAGATGATCAAACCTGGGGGTATGTTTATATGATATCCATGGTTGCCAGACTTTGAGAAACTTATTGTGCGTGTCAGAAGCCAGGGATGTTAATTTCTCATTTCTCATTATATCGTTCATTCGATTTTTCACTGCATCAAAACTGAGCATTGGGGTTTTCCGTGACCGCGCAATGGTCAACTTAGTTTGCATTGAAAAGGTGTAGGGCCAATTGACGCTCTGGGCGAAGAAGTTCTAGGATTGGTCTGCAGAGGAGGGCTTCATATGGATCTCTCTTTAGATTAGAGTGGAGCATATTGCGTAAAAGGGTGTAAACTCTGACCCAAAGTTTACAAACCTTGGGACATGTCCACCATATATGAGCCATAGTGCCCTCCAGCAAACAACCCCGGAACCAATGAGAAGGATAGGAGGGGATAAAGCGAGCTAGCCTAGCAGGCGTATAGTACCATCTATAGAAGACCGTGTATGCATTTTCCAAGATCAGGACATTTCTAGAGGTTTTTGTAAGAGAAATCGTCATAATCTGCCAGTCCTCTGGGTCCAACTTTTTGCCAAGGTCTTCCTCCCATTGGAGGTGATATGATCTCACTGGGGGTTTCCTACTAGAGATGATAAAAGAGTATATTAGGGATATGGTCCCCGGGGAGTGAGGAGTTGCTCTGCGTATCCTTTCAAAGGGGGTCAAGGTGTATGCGGTGGGTTGATCCCGGATAAGTTGTTGAAGGAAGTGTTTGATTTGAATATAAGTATAATGTTCCCGTAGGGGTATGTCATGGGAGGATCTAAGCATTTCAAACGTGATTCGCTTATTAATTTTGGGGCTGATAGAACCCCATATAAATTTCAAAATTTTGCGTTGATGGAAAAAAAATACAACAGTTTGGGGAGATAAGTCATACGGACCGCCGAGATCGTGCCAAACCAGGGTAATGGGAAGTGGGACCAAGAAGACAACAATATATCGAGTTTCCGAAAGAGCGGGGGGAAATTAGCCTGATATAGCCCATCATATTTAGGAGTAAGACGTATGCCTAGATAAGGTAGTGAAGACAGCCATTGGAATGGAAAATTTTCTTGTAATGAGGCCAATTCTGGAGGAGAAAGGTTTACAGACATTGCCTTGGATTTTGTGGGATTAACCTGTAGGCCCGAAAGAGACGCGAAGGTCCCCAGTAGGGAAAACAGGTTAGGTAGTGAAATTCTAGAAGATGTCATAGTCAAAAGGATGTCGTCTGCAAATAAGGAGATTTTGTGACTAGAGCCCACTACTTCAATACCTTTTATATCTGGATGTGAACAAATCGCCTCAGCCAACGGTTCCATCGCTAGGATGAACAAGAGTGGCGAAAGTGGACAGCCTTGACGGGTGCCCCTACGAATAGGAAAAATAGAGCATTCAAACCCATAGTATTTAATTTTAGCTTGTGGGGTGTCGTACAATGCTGATAACCAACGCAGAAACGAAGTACCAAAGCCATAATGGCGGAGTACAGTCATGAGGTATGGCCAGGACAAGGTATCAAAGGCCTTGTTCACATCCAGCGACAAAAGCATCGTTTCTAGGGATCGTTTATGGGCGATATGTTGTAACTGGATGATTCTCCTAATAGCGTCCCCTGTCGGTCTCGTAGGCACAAAGCCTATAAAGCACCTACTTTTAATTCTTTAATACAATGACGAACTTTTGTCTCCTGAATGTCACGGTCCATAAGGTCCAGCTGTGTCTCAGATATGGTAGGTAGGGAAATATTTTGGAGGAAATCCACCCTATCTCGTTCAGTCGTAAGGTCTTGGCCTGAATATAGAGTAGTGAGTCTATAGCGAAACTCGTCTAGTATACGGATCGGATTACTAGTTAATATATTATGTCGAGTGCGCAAAGTAATAGGGGTAGGTTTGGAATTGAATATACGTAATCTCTTGGCTAGCATCGCGTTTGGTTTGTTTGCTTTACTGTACCAATGTTGACGAGACCAACGCAAAGTGCGTTCAGCCTGGTCTGTAAGACATAAGTCCAATTCTGTGAGAGCTTGGTCCAAAAGCTTACGGTTTGCTGGTGTGGGAGATTGTTTGAAAGTTGTTGAAATAGAGTCCAGTCGGGATTCCAATGTCTTCTGTAATTTCTGTCTTTTTTGCGTTTAGATGCTATCTGGATGATATGTCCTCTGAGCACAGCCTTATAAGCCCCCCACAGGGTTACTGGTTATGAGACTGAAGTGGAATTAAGATGAAAATATTCAACTGAAGTGTTTAATAAGTCCTCGTGTATATCTTGTAGAGATAACAGCGAGTCATTCATAATCCAGGGGCTATGTTGAGGGTTATGCACTAAAGACCGGCACACCACCAGAAGGGGGTCATGGTCCGTCCAGGGGGCTGCTAAGATGGATACTGATTCTATTAAAGGAAGATGTTTTCTAAGCATTATTACATGGTCAATTCTAGAATGGGAATGATGAGGGTGGGAGTAGTATGTATAGTCTTTAGTTAGCGGATGTAATTCCCGCCAAAGATCTACCAGATCATGACAACGCAGGGATTGTGAAAACATTTTCGCCGCAGAGGATGCGGCTGCTCTTTCAGAGGGATATTTATCCAATACAGGGTCTAGAGCCACATTCGAGTCACCTGCCAGCAACAGGGTCCCCTTTTGGTGCGATGTCAGCAGAGAGCAAACATGTGACAAAAAGGGTCCCGGCTTAGTATTGGGAGCATAATAGGTCAGTATGGTCACTTCTACATCTTGAATACTGCAGACAAGCAGAAGGTATCTACCCTCAGGGTCCGCTATCTGTCTATCACACCGAAAAGGGACTGACTTGCGGAATGCTATTAAAACCCCCCTCTGTTTGGTCGGACCATTGGCTAAAAACACAAAGGCTAGAGAGGAAAAAAAAAAGTCCCCTCGCGGGCCCCCCCCCCTGATAATCCGAGGAGGACCCGCGAGAGGGATCCGGAACAGGACAACAGCAGTTCCGGCATTGGAGACCACCTCCAGAGTAAGAACTATACATGTCAAACCCTAATATTCAGAAATTTAGTATACAATATCAGATTCGTCAGGGACCATCCCCGAAGGCCCCCCGGAATGGGGCCGCCCCAAAGGAGCACTGGGAAGGCCCCCAAACCAGGCATATAACCGCCTGTCAGGGACGGTCCCCAGACATCCACCAACCCCGCAACTGCAGGACCCCCCTACCCCGACCACCATCAATCTATTCGGGTGGCCTAAGGCAGCAGGCCCACACCCGCTAGGGCAGGCCTTTTAAAGTATAACCATTTAACATAAACATGAACTAAGAGAACGAAACAAAAAATGTAAAAAAAAAAAGAGAAAAAGGTTTGATACCAGCAACATGGGTGCAGGAAGCCAAACCCCCATCGTGAAGAAATGGGATTGCCCCCTGCAGTCCTGGACAAGGTAAACCACTACCATGGAAAATACCTGAGATTTTACTCAGGCCTCCGGGAAAGTGAAAGTCCTGGTTGCAAATAGGTTCAGTTCCTCATCCAGTAGGGATGTCTTGGTAGCGTTGAGCTTGGAGTGAACGAAGGGCTTGGGAGCCTTGTTGGGAAGCCTGTGTGGCTTTGCGGGATGGCTGTACCGTTGGTGGACGGGAAGATGATGAAGAAGGTTCCCCTTGAGATGGAGGGAGATCCAGTTGCAGGTCCTGAAAATGGCGTCTCAGGTCGGGCAAAGAGGATGCTTGAACTTGACTACCCTGATAGGAAAACGACAGTTTAAAGGGGAATCCCCACCTGTATTTAATTCCTTGGCTTTGCAGGATCTGAAGATAGGGTTTTAAGTTCCTTCTTTTTGCAATCGTGACCGGGGACATATCCGCAAACAGCTGAAGAGAATAATCTTAAAAGGAGAGATCTGGGCAATCCCTTGCTACTTGCAAAAGTCTCTCTTTAGTGCGATAAAAATGGAGCTTTATAATAACATCCTGTGGCGGGCCTTCTGTGGGTTTAGGAGCAAGGGACCTGTGGATGCGATCGAATTCCAGACGCTCCAGAGGGATATCAGGGGCCAGCTCCTGGAAGAAGGCCGTGGCTGTGCCTTGCAGGTCAATTATAGCCTCCGGAATACCACGGATTCTAAGGTTGTCCCTACGGGCCCTATTCTCAGAATCCTCTAGCTTGTCCCGCAGAATCTCCAGTTCAGCATTAAGTTTATCGACTTCCTCCTCATGGCCCTCTAGCACAGTAGTGGTTAAGGCCATCCTCTGTTCTAGCTGATTTGTGCGATGGCCTAGCTCCTTAAGGCCTGTCATGAGATCAGAGGAGAGCTTGCGTGATGCTGTGGAGATCTCATCTCTCACTATAGAATGGAACTTAGTTAGCAAGTCCTCTGAAGCATGCTGCTCAGAGCTCACCAGGTCCGAAGGGAACTGCTGCAGGCTGCATGATGGAGACACCGGGTCTGCTGCAGAAAGCCTTGCGGAGTCGTCTGGCTCAGGAGGTTCGGGCGCCATCTTGCCTTTCCCCATAGTAGAACTCATTTTATGCTGTTTGGGTTTTTTTTTCTGCTTTTCTGTGCGAGCGGTACATGCCCCCGCGCATGCTCGGCGGTGTCCGCTATCCCGGGAGCCCGGTTGTTTATGTCCGTGGGCGAATAGTGCTCTGATAGCCGAGTTCTTAACGGCCGGCGGCACGGAGTGCAGGGACTAGGCAGCCATATCCCGCGATCGCGTGCATGCGCCCTCCATCACACATGCTTTAATCGGCTGGTTCTGGATGATAAAAAGGGGTCTGGGCTGCATGGAGTTTAGGCCCAAGCCATCAGTCAGAGCAAAGTCCCAAGATGGCAGAGAGACAGCCTCATGGCAAGGCTTTGCAGCCAAAAGAGAAAGCTCTCTGTAACAATCCTTTTTACAAAACTCACTCATTCAAACTCCCCCCATTGCCAGTCCCATTTGCTTTGGACCAATCAGTGTTCACATGACGATCCTCCTTATATTACTGACTGTCCTGCCATACTTGGCTTCTGGGGGCAGTATTGGAGTCCATGCGCCCTGGGATGTCTTTGTCATCAATCTGTTTTAAGCTTCTAGGACACCAGGTGGGCTGGAGACAGACCCTTTTGCTATGCAGATTCTGTTTGGGGCCACATTCCTCTGTACCTTTTAAAACTGGGACTGCAAGTGTCAGCATGGCTGATCTTGGTTGTAAAAACAGATGTGTAGAAACTTTAGAAATATAACATTAGACCACGTTGCCCTCCAACATATGCTGCTTTGCGCCTAAAGGACGCATATCACCCTTGTTCAGACATGGCTCCCATTGAACAGTCCATATGATCTTAACGCCCAACATGTGTTTCCGAACCAGTACCTCTGGAACAGTCCTCAACTGTCTTAACGTATTGCGTTTTTCAACATATGCCTCAGAAACAGCTCCTATGGAACAGTCCATAAATGTCTTAACGTGTGTTGCGCCTCTCAACATAGGCCTCAGAACCAGCTCCTGTGGAACAGTCCATAATGGTCCTAACGTGCTGTTTCCTAACACGTGCTGCTTTGCTACTGGGTGAGACACCAACATCATTCTTCCGTGACAGCTTCCATGTCACCATTCTGTATCTTCTTCTTTCTGACATCTTCATGAAGGAGTATAGTATAGGCAAGGGGTGTCCATTCACTCACCATTCACCAGCACACACTCAGAGCAGCATATTAACCAGCTTTCAGATATAGAGTCTCGAGGAGAGCCTTTCTTGCCCATAATACTAGCCTAAAATATACCTTTATCACACTATACCATGACATAAATCAACCCATAATCATAATCCTTGCATATACAGTGGGGACGGAAAGCATTCAGACCCCCTTACATTTTTCACTCTTATATTGCAGCCATTTGCTAAAATCATTTAAGTTCATTTTTTCCTCATTGATGTACACACAGCACCCCATATTGACAGAAAAACACAGAATTGTTGACATTTTTGCATATTCATTAAAAAAGAAAAACTGAAATATCACATGGTCCTAAGTATTCAGACCCTTTGCTGTGACACTCATATATTTAACTCAGGTGCTTTCCATTTCTTCTGATCATCCTTGAGATGGTTCTACACCTTAATTTGAGTCCAGCTGTGTTTGATTATACTGATTGGAATTGATTAGGAAAGCCACACACCTGTCTATATAAGACCTTACAGCTCACAGTGCATGTCAGAGCAAATGAGAATCATGAGGTCAAAGGAACTGCCTGAAGAACTCAGAGACAGAATTGTGGCAAGGCATAGATCTGGCCAAGGTTACGAAAAAAAAATCTGCACTTAAGGATCCTAAGAGCACAGTGGCCTCCACAATCCTTTAATGGAAGAAGTTTGGGATGACCAAAACCCTTTCCTAAAGCTGGCTGTCCGGCCAAACTGAACTATCGGGGGAGAAGAGCCTTGGTGAGAGAGGAAAAGAAGAACCCAAAGATCACTGTGGCTGAGCTCCCGAGATGCAGTCGGGAGATGGGAGAAAGTTGTAGAAACTCAACCATCACTGCAGCCCTGCACCAGTTGGGGCTTTATGGCAGAGTGGCCCGACAGAAGCCTCTCCTCAGTGCAAGACACATGAAAGCCCGCATGGAGTTTGCTAAAAAAACACCCGAAGGACTCCAAGATGGTGAGAAATAAGATTCTCTGGTCTGATGAGAACAAGATAGAACTTTTTGGCCTTAATTCTAAGCGGTATGTGTGGAGAAAACCAGGCACTGCTCATCACCTGTTCAATACAGTCCCAACAGTGAAGCATGGTGGTGGCAGCATCATGGCATCATGCTGTGGGGGTGTTTTTCAGCTGCAGGGACAGGACAACTGGTTGCAATTGAGGGAAAGATGAATGCGGCCAAGTACAGGGATATCCTGGACAAAAACCTTCTCCAGAGTGCTCAGAACCTCAGACTGGGCCGAAGGTTTACCTTCCAACAAGACAATGACCCTAAGCACACAGCTAAAATAACGAAGGAGTGGAATCACAACAACTCTGTGACTGTTCTTGAATGGCCCAGCCAGAGCCCTGACTTAAACCCAATTGAGGATCTCTGGAGAGACCTAAAAATGGCTGTCCTCCAACGTTTACCATCCAACCTGACAGAACTGGAGTGGATCTGCAAGGAGGAATAGCAGAGGATCCCTAAATCCAGGTGTGAAAAACTTGTTGCATCTTTCCCAAAAAGACTCATGGCTGTATTAGATCAAAAGGGTGCTTCTACTAAATACTGAGAAAAGGGTCTGAATACTTAGGACCATATGATATTTCAGTTTTTCTTTTTTAATAAATCTGCAAAAATGTCAACAATTCTGTGTTTTTCTGTCAATATGGGGTGCTGTGTGTACATTAATGAGGAAAAAAAATGAACTTAAATGATTTTAGCAAATGGCTGCAATATAACAGAGTAAAAAATTTAAGGGGGTCTGAATACTTTCCGTCCCCACTGTATACGATCCATCCAATTACGCCTCCCTCTCCCAACCTCCTATAACTCTTTATTGTAGATACGGGTCGGGATTGGGTAGGCTTGTTCACAGTGGTCTTTCCTACTGCAACTTGGCCTGTCTGCGGTACCTCAGGGCTCTGAATTGGCAGCAAAGTCTCTAATTTTTACGAAGAGACCCTACCGTCAATTTGTTCCTCAACTTACATAGGTAAGCGGGAGAGCTTCTATATAAATTTTGAGTCTAACAACACCTATAAATCTGAAACAATGACAAAACCCACAAAATTCCATCCCTGTGCCTGGATTTCAGAGACCATGCCCAGGGTATACCATGCACCTCTACCTATGGTTAGGTTCAAGGAACCCTCTAGTTCCATGACTAACGTTACATTGGTATTCTTTAGGACAAAGAAACAAACTTGTCCATGTCCCAAATAATACCCAGGTGCTTCCTTCCCAGCAATAATTTCTCCATTCAGAACACAGAGTGGAATATCTTCCCAACATTTCTCGTTAACCACCGTGCATTGACCTGGCATACAAAGGACATCGTGGTCATGCTTCCGACAGAGGGAAATATCAACCTGCCCCCAGCTTCCATCTTCTCTGATCACATGTGGGTAATTTAGCCTCAAATGCAACAAGATAGAATCCCCAGTCAGAAAGCCTATTGATGCCACCAAATATACAGACCGAGCCTGCATTTCTGTATATGGGATCATACAGCATAACACCTTTCACAATCCAAACTAGTACAGCCCATCCAGGCATTCGACCACCACTTTGGATTAGTGTAAGCGACGTGTTTTGGAAAATTCTTACTGAGCGGTGATGGTAACTCATCAGGCCACTGCCCCTCATACAGAGACTGTACAATCAGCTTAATGCTGGTTGATAATTCCGCCTGCCACTGCATGCACGCCAGAGCCCATGACAGATTTCTGTAATATTCCATCACACTCTCTACCAATCTCTCAACACAGTTGAGAAAATCTGGAGCCACTTTACTCTGGGTATTTATGTGACTTTGTTGAATGTTATTAAGGATACCACCAATCTCTCTGAGTAACAAAGCTCTGCTTATTGTCTGAAGCTATGGCTGCAAGTTTGTTCCTCAGGAGGCCAATGTCCACTCCATTAACAACACCCATCCCAGCTCCTATTCCCCCAACCTAGTGCTGAATACATCCCTCCGCTTTATTTCAGAAATAGGCGTCCTGCATGAACCTCATTCTGTGTGCATACATCTCTGGGAGTAAATCACTGGTACAATGACCGCACTTGATATAGGGTAATAGGTTTTTATCAACCACTGTGAGACGTTGAAGCGCCATGTGGTGAAGGCATACTGTACTCTGGTAGCCAGCGTTTATTCCCTTTATTTAACAGAGCATGCTCCTGTGTGTAGTCACTGGCATTGCCTGTGCGGGGTTTCAACCTCTTAGGTGAGACATCAACCAGGCGTATCTCCCCCATGTCCAGTTCTGGTGTCCCACATGTCCAGTAACCAAGAGCTTTCTCTACAGGACTGCTAAGATTAAGACACCACCCCTACAAGGAAGTTTTCACCCTGTTGATGTGTCACCTGGCACCCTCTAGTCTGGCCAACTGACTCCTTATTATGTATAAGTGCCAGTCTCCTGGGTACCTGCACCATATTACCGTAATTCCGTTACGTCAATACATGTCATACATTAAAAACCTTTTCTTCTTTCAATTTCTCTCTCCAACAAAAAAAACATATTTTACATTTCATGTTTTGACCGATTGGATATGTTATATCCCTTCCCCAACCTCCAACATTAATAGCATGTTTGCATTCATCAGGAGAGACTCCGGCAAAAATGTTTCACAAGTCTCGTTGGGCAAAGTCTTTCAGATTCAGTATTAGCGCTAAATTGTCCATAAGAAAAAGAAACTTTATATTTCAAGTATCAATCTGAATCTTTTCTCTCCTGAACGTTTATCAGAATAAATTTGCAGTGTTGTATGGCACAGACGAACTGCCAACCAGATGAACATCCTTCATCTCTTTTCCAGAATCCTCTCCAATCTCGCTCCACCAGTACTCTGGAAGTGAAAAACAAGAGCAGAATCAAATTATTATCCATAATATCTACTCGCTTTCTATATTTACTTATAGTTCCTTCCTTGGAACAGAGGACTTTAAAGTATTCCTGACTTCTGAAACTCCGAACAATTTATCAAAACAACCATGATTCCTTTAGGATGAACCCACTCTAAAATAGATCCGCATGGTACAAGCAAAAATCTGAAAAAAAAATGAACATGAACGTTACTTCTCAAAAATTCAAAATTTTAAGCATTAAAAAGACAATCTATTATCTGTACTTTCAGACCTATGCACTAACCCCCCTTTCAGGTGAACAAAGCGTAAACCTTTTGGAAATTTTTCCACCTGAATGAACATAAAAACAAATAACGAAAAACAAACTCCAGCGGCTAGAATGGCTTCCTACCAGCTCTTGTCTTAACCAGTTACCAACCGGCCCATAGCCAAATGATGGCTGCAGGGCGGGTGGATAACTCTGGGAGCACGTACTATGACGTGATCCCGGAAAACCGCTCCCGCGCTCCCCAGGGGCGCGCACACGGGAACATCCGTGACCCCGGCGCATCACGGATTATGGCCGTTTACCATGTGATCACTCTGTGAAATGACGGAGCGATCACATGTAAACAAACCGGCGTCATGTCATGACGCTGGTTCCTCTCTCCTCTCTCTGTACCGATCGGTACAGAGGGGGAGGGATCGGATGGCAGCAGCGGGCTGGATGTGTAGTGCCCACAGCGCTGCTCTGTGACATGTGCAGTCACATCCATGGATCCATCCATCCATGTTCAGCTATCCCTCCATGCTCAGCAATACCCTGCACTACTCTGCAATGCCCTGCAATACTCTGCAATGCCCTGCAATACCCCGCAATACTCTGCAATGCCCCGCAATACTCTGTAATACCCTGCAGTACTCTGCAATACCCCGCAATACTCTGCAATACCCCGCAATACCCCGTAATACCCTGCAATACTCCGCAATGCCCTGCAATACTCTGCAATACTCTGCAATACCCCGCAATACCCCGCAGTACCCTGCAATACCCCGCAATACTCTGCAATACCCTGCAATACCCCGCAAAACCCCGCAATACTCTGCAAAACCCCGCAATACTCTGCAATACCCCGCAATAATCTGCCATACTGTGCAATACCCAGCCATACTCTGCCATACCCAGCCATACTCTGCAATACTCGGTGATACCCAGCCTTACTTTGCCATACCCAACCATAGCCAGCCATACTCTGCCATGCTCATACACCGATTTGGGTTATTTTTACCAAAGATATGTAGCAGTATAAATTTTGGCCTAAATATATGAAGAAAAATTACTAATTTGCAAAATTTTATAACAGAAACGAAGAAAAATGCATTTTTTTTACAGAATTTTCGGTCTTTTTTCTTTTATAGCACAAAAAATAAAGAACCCAGTGGTGATTAAAAACCACCAAAAGAAAGCTCTATTTGTGTGACACAAAAGACAAAAATTTCATATAGGTACAGTGTTGCATGACTGAGTAATTGTCATTCAAAATGTGAGAGCACCGAAAGCTGAAAATTGGTCTGGTTATTAAGGGGTTTAAAGTGCCCAGTGGTCAAGTGGTTAAACAAACAAAATGTATGCAGCTGGAGGACATATCCCATGACCATCTATTCAGCTTCTAATTGAGGGAATAGCCAATTACCCCCATTTCAGGTGGACTAAACATTATAATTTTTCCACCTGAACAAAACAAAAATAAAATAGATGACTAAACAAATACCAAAAATATAAAAAAAAAAAAAAAATTAATAACAAAAAAAATTAAAAATCTGGCCATTATCACACAAAAACAACATGACAAGACAACCACCATAAAACAATTACAAAAACTCAACTTTTAATTAAAGACATCCATGGACTTTCCTCATGAGAAGAGTAAGTGCTCATTTCGATCTGAAAGACAATTAGTTAATGGGAAAAACAAAAAACAAAACATCTGTACCTCCTCATCACAAGATTTGTAACTTCATTTGTAACTCCTTAATCCATTAATGCCTGACTATTGTTTATTTTTTATCATTGTTTGCAAACAATTACTAATTAATGATTGATTATGCATTTACAATAACCTAATCCCTGCTCTGCAAAATTTGCCCACTGTTGTTACCACTTTGAAGGACCTGCAAACAAAGCACAAACATTAGTATCCACACCAGTTTTACTTCTTCCCTGGTCTCTGGAAAAGGAACACAAAGACAGTGATTACACACAATTATCATGACAATTGACTTTTTAAGTCCCCCAAGTCGTTTTCCATTAATTGTAATGCTAGGGGAACAATTTCCATATTTTCCTATACTAAGCAGGCAGGTTTGGTAAACTTCGCCATATTACTCAGGAAAAATGGCAATGCAATTTGCGTCCAACTACATACAAGCCAGAATGGTAGATTAGCCCAGGGGGCAAATATTGGAATGTTCATCTAGTCTTGTTGCTGGCTGTGAATTGAGGGTATATCCAATTACCCCAATTTCAGGTGGACTAAACATAATAATTTTTCCACCTGAACAAAACAAAAATAAAATAAATGAATACAAATAATAAAAACATAATTAAAAAAAATGTATTAAAAAAATAAAAATAAAAGAGAAAAAAACATAATCATAACAGAAAGAAAAAAAATGTTTTTAAAAAAAAATAATAATTCAGAGGCTTATCCTTGAAAATACTAAAAATACATCAAGGTCCTCTATCATTCATATTTAAAACGTGAAGCTCACATCTAAACCTTATTCATAGCAAGGAAACATTGACCAGAAAATTCTTAGCATCCATGCAGCTCACTAAGTACTGCTAACATTGTTTCCCCCAGGGCTACATTTGAATAACCATGCGGCTACCTCCATTTTGACTTTACGCAACTGTTCTACATATTGATGATTTTCAGTTTGTAGTCTCCGCATTTGGGTCTTAAAAGGGAAATGGGTTGGATTACTATGGCCTCCATGCTTTGGGTTGCTACTCCATCTGGCAGAATACACTTCATAACTCCTTGGGGTTGTTTTAGGGTATTTCCTTTGCTTTCAAAGATAGAATGACATGATCTTTTTTGGGCTAGTTGAGTTTTACATTCCTGTAACTCTCTCTTAAGTATTTCTATCCCATTTTGATTCCCAGCTTCTCTCTGTCCTAAAGATGCGATACATTGTTCCTACAACATACACGTTTTCTCCAACTAATCTAATCTCTGTTCCAATAAACATTTCTCAGTTACTAATTGTTGAATGTGATCAGCAACATTTGCATCTGCCTTTGCAACCATTGCTGCTATATTCTCAGTTACACTTTGTACCTGTTCCAAGAATTGCTTTTTTTCCGCACACCATTGGACTTGTTTTTTTTCCGTGACGTCTTTCATCTTTAACAACATGCATACAATATTGGCCATCTTGGATTTCCTGCCTTTTTTCGACTTTTTATTTATCAGATCATTATGAGTATTACATTGTCTCAAAAGGCCACTGGATTGGTGTGTTAAATCATTCTCTTGTATAGAGTCAAACCTAATATAGCCGTGCTTGTTAATGAAATCTTCAATGACTTCCATTGATATGCTAATCTGCAATTAGCTACACTGAAGTTGCTCAACCAGTTGCTTACACAATGCACACAGATACACAGACAGACAGATAAAGCTGTTTAAACCTAACAGTGACTTGTAGTTCTCCAAGACACAAGGCAGACTCTTAATCAATGCCTTACTATACCACTGATTCTTAGCCCTCTTAGATCGCAGGCCACAACTTCTATTGGAACAGAGAGCTATTTCACACTCACGTGGGGAAAAATAAAAATAAACTGAAAAAAAAATTAACTAAATAATAAAAAAAATAAAAAATAAAAAAAATTAATAAAAAAAAAATCTATATTTCTCACACTTTTTCCTCAAAGATGTGTGGTTTATCCTGTCAATCTGCAGGCTATATCAGCTAACCAGGGTTGATCAAACCCTCACTCTCACCAGTACTATTGAACGGCTACACAGGCCTAACAATTTGCACTAACAATACAATAAACGTTTAACATATAAACATATATCAGCCAACAATCTCACAAGATTTGCAGGTCCGCTCACTGATGAAATATTTCATAGAACTTTCAGGACCATTCAAGCAGGGCTTGCGACTTCACGACCAGCGCGAATCCTTATCCACAGTAAAGACGGCCTTCAGTTCTAGTTATAGGGACTTAGGACAAAAAATGTGGATTCTGTGTAAAAATAAATTATACACGCTTTCTGGGGTGCCAATGAAGTAATCTATCCAATAATATGCAAACTAATATATCCTATATAACTATTGCATATATGTATTATCTTGCCTATCCCTATAAATTAGCTAGTCTAAAGAGTCTGATAAGCACACTGATATAACAAGCACATCTGCTTAGTAAACAATGTTACATTTATTTCCAAAGAGAAAAGGAATATTTCATATATTAAATAGCAGAGTATATATACAAAAGAACATCAAAGATACTTATCACACATGGTTTCATTGGCTGGTTATGGATGATAAAAGGGGTCTGGGCCGTATGGAGTTTAGGCCCAAGCCATCAGTCAGAGCAAAGTCCCAAGATGGGAGAGAGACAGCCTCATGGCAAGGCTTTGCAGCGAAAAGAGAAAGAGCTCTCTAACAATCCTTTTTACAAAACTCACTCATCACTCATTCAAACTCCCCCCATTGCCAGTCCCATTTGCTTTGGACCAATCAGTGTTCACATGACAATCCTCCTTATATTACTAACTGTCCTGCCATACTTAGCCTCTGGGGGCAGTATTGCAGTCCATGCGCCCTGGGCCGTCTTTGTCATCAATCTATTTGAAGCTTCTAGCACACCAGGTGGGCTGGAGACAAGCCCTTTTGCTATGCAGATTCTGTTTGGTGCCACATTCCTCTGTACCTTTTTAAAACTGTGGGACTGCAAGTGTCAACATGGCTGATCTTGGTTGTAAAAACAGATGTGTAGAAACTTTAGAAATATAACATTAGACCATGTTGCCCTCCAACAACCAGAAAGAACAGTAACACACAGAGTTGGTCTCCGGAGTCCATTAAGGCCTTCGAAAGTCTCAAAGCTGCCTTTGTTTCTGCTCCTGTGTTGGCACATCCTGATCCTACGTTACCTTTTATCCTTGAGGTTGATGCTTCTGAGACTGGTGTTGGCGCCCTTCTGTCTCAACGTCCTACCTCTGAGAGTGCTATGCATCCTTGGGGCTACTTTTCCAAGAAATTGTCACCTGTCGAGTGCAATTACAAGATTGGTGACAGAGAGCTGTTGGCAATCATTTTAGCCCTGAAAGAATGGAGACATCTCCTCGAAGGTACCACTGTGCCGGTTCTCATTCTTACTGATCATAAGAATCTCACATTCTTGTCAGGCTAAACGCCTCTCTCCCAGAAGTTTCAATTACATTGTCTCATTCATACTAAGAATGTAAGGGCTGACGGCTTGTCACGCCAATTTTCCTCCACTTCCAAGTCGGAGTCGGTTTCGGTTCCTACGATTCCTCCTATTGTATTCTGGCTACGGTTTGCACCAGTCTTACTTCTCCTTCGGGTGACATAATTCTTGCCGCTCAGGTCGATGCTCCTCCTGAGCAACCTTGTGACCGTTGCTTTGTCCCAGAGTGTCTCCGTACTGTCATGCTCCAGACTTACCATTCTCCCAAGGCAGCTGGCCACCCTGGTAAGAATTAACTCGTTTTGGGCCATTTCCCAACAATTCTGGTGGCCTAGTCTACGTACTGATGTAGCTGCCTTCGTAGCTGCCTGTTCCGTGTGTGCTCAGAGTAAGACTCCACAACACCCTCCAGTGGGCCTCCTACAACCCATACCCAATGGAGAGAGGCCCTGGACCCACCTGTCTATGGATTTCATTGTGGAGTTGCCCAACTCCCAAGGCAACACCGTTATCCTTATGGTGGTTGACTGGTTCTCAAAGATGTGTCATTGTATTCCACTTAAGAAGTTGCCCACTTCTAAGGAACTGGCTTCCATTTTTGCTCGGGAGATCTTTCGCTTACATGGGCTACCCAAGGTGATTGTCTCGGACAGGGGTAATCAGTTTGTGTCCCGGTTCTGGCAAACCTTTTGTGCACAGCTGGGAATTCAGCTTTCTCCTCTGCGTATCACCCGCAGTCTAATGGGGCCGCAGAACGAGCCAATCAGTCCTTAGAGCAATTCCTATGTTGCTATATTTCTGACCATCACAACAACTGGTCAGACCTATTACCATGGGCAGAGTTTGCTCACAACAGTGCCTTGAATTCTGCTTCCCGATTGTCTCCGTTTATGGCAAATTATGGTTTCCAATCTTCCATGTTGCCTAACTCGTTTGTTCCACAGAGTATTCCTGCGCTAGAGGAGCTTCTCCGTTGTCTTTGTTCCACTTGGGCACAAGTCCAGGAGGCTTTGCGTCATGCTAATGATAGGTACAGACTCCATGCTGACCACACACGCTCCTGTTGGACCGGCTGCGGTACACATAAGGAAAGTGTATAGCCTCACAATACAAAATAAGCAAGATATATCTTAATGAAATGTACCATTGTTCAAATTAGTTAAAGAGAAAATTTTTGGAGTATGGGCCCCACCCCCGACTCACCAAGAAAAAGACAGCAAGTGGACTATTGCGGTACATATACCAGAGGTATAGCTAATAATGCAAATCACTGATAAAATTTTTTACAAAATTTATTCATACAGAAATAGCAAGAAGACAACAAGACATATAATTTAAAAGGTTCAGATGACATGATATTTCAACATGTTTTGCGGTTTTACCGCTTCATCAGGACAATACATCTGTAAATATAGATCAGAGTACAAAGATAAATACCATATACAAGATTTCACACAATTACAAAATGGGGGAGATGAGATGAAGTGATGGAACTGCTTACCCAATCCTCGGGGGGTGTACAGCAATGAGGTAACCCGGCTGAGCCTCCCCCGGCGATTGGAAAGGGGATATAAAACACCAGCCAAAGTCTAAATAAAGTAAATATGGGGATGAAAAATCGTATGATCAATGCAGGTGTCGGTCATAAATGGTGAAGTAATGAGCTAACAACAAGAATAGAAAGAACATACCAGCGTGTGGGAGGATCGTGTCAGGATGGGAGATGGGAAAAGTGTCGTGAATAATATAAGTCATAATAAGTTGTGCCTTTTTAAGGACAGATTTCCCGCACAATAATTATTATTGAGTAATTTTTAACGAAGATATTTTTAAGATACAAAATCAATCTATATGACACCGTCTATGCATGTGAAACTTATTCACGGAGACGTGTGAGCATACAAAATAGTCATTTATTGGTTGACAAACACAAATAATCACATGAAATTAAGATACCGATTGCGTTACATGAACGTCTTGAAAATCAATAAAAACACTTGCAAAAATGGGCGTACCATCCCTTTGACATAATACCACCATGATAACTTCTCGGTAGAATCAATAACCTTGTGAACTTGACAATTAAACAGAAGGTCTGTATTTCACACGTACAACCGTTACTATACTGCAGGTAAGTAAGTGGTTAAAAATGTGAAATAAATTAGACGTTTGTTTTGTCAATTAATGTGGCAACTATGCAAAAAGAAAAATATAATGAAAAATTTGAATCTTTAGAGAAAAATCTACAAGGCTGTTATTGATTCAGGAGAATGATTATCAATTGTATAATATTCAATGCATCAATATTTGAGAGAACATATCAATATTTGAGAGAACATACAAGATAAAATCAACATAACATAATTACCCATTCCAGGATGGCTACTATTCCTATTGGCTGGTTACCGGAGTTAAGATGGCTGCCGTAGTTTCAAAATGGATACTCTTAAAGAGGATTTACTTCTTGTGACCTCCGAGTTCTAAGTATTAGGTGTTGAGGAATCTTCATGAATGTAAAGATATGTATTTATGCAAGGTGCATGAGTGTCAGTCTGGGAGAGTGTGTATCTCCCAGTGCCCCCCCTCAGGGTGGATCCCTGAGCTTCCTTCTGAGTTCTCCCCCTGAGCTCACTTCCTCTCCATCTTTTTTCTCTTCCTTTCCTCCTTTTTTCCCTGTCATGTTATTAGCCTCTAAATACCATTTCAGATAATAAGACTTAAAAATTATAATGGCTTTGCCCAAAAGGACGTGGCTTCTTTCTATTGGTTATAAACTTAATCATTTACCTTTCTCGTAAATTTAGTGAGTTCAAATAACATCACCTTCAACCACCAGGTGTCTCACATGTGTTTTGAGTCTATCCTTTTAAGTTAATACGTTCTATTTTCATAATGTATATAATGGTAAGGATAGTATATACCTTTTAAATATTCTGATAATCGGTCTAATGTAAAATACACTCAGTATAAGTTTGATTAGTCACCATTACATAACTTGGTTATATAAATGTATCTCTATAAATGTATGTCTATCAAAACTGGTCTATCTATGAAATACACACGTTGTTATATATATTAATCAATACTACCTAAAAATGATTACCTATATGGATACCTGTATAATTCTGGTATCTCCAACGAATATTCGTTTATCTAAGCATAGGCTACAGTCTTATATAGTTATAATCATAATTATATGTTTTTCCTAATACTAATTAGTTTCTTAAAACACTTCTACTTATAAAATCACACTTTCATATATATTTTCTTCATACCAAAAATGTTGGGTCCGCAGATGCCAACATTATAATATGTCTCTGTGACCTACAATGTCATAGATAGTTTGAAATGACTTATAATAACCTTATAGATACTTTTAAAATATTTTTGACTTGCACCAACTTCAAATCTTTCCCACTGGATGTTTAGAGATGACTTGTTTGTCTAAACAGTTCCTAAAAATTCACACAATGGGTTTTGTTAGCCAAGGTGTTAGCTATTTAAACAGTCCCTCACTTGAACACAATAGGTTTAGGCCAGGTGAGGTTATTTCTATGTGAGAATAGTCTGCATAACCTTGTTTCCTATGGCTGTAAGGGTAGTTTTCATTTATTCACTTAGGTGTCCGTTTATGAAGTAGTGATCAGTGGCGATCCTCGGGAAAAACAGTTTATGAAACAGTGACAATCGGGGGAGAACATGTTTGAACTTGTTCTCCCGCCGATTATCTCTACACATGGAGAATCCTCATTGAATGACACAGTAACGGCCAGTTTATGAAGCTGTGATCTCACCGCTTCACTGGCGATCTGAGTCAGAATTCACACTCCCAGGTTCCCCAGCTCAGAGGTGGTGAATCGGGGAGTGAAGAGGAAATCTGGGGGGATCTGAGGGGGAAGGAGGAAGATTTTTAACTTCCTTATGCCTCGTTCAGACCCCCCAACACTGTAAGCATGTCCCCCTGTCATATTTATGTGTATAAATATATATACATATAATGTATATATGTGTGTGTATATAGATGTATATATAATGTGTGTGTGTGTATATACATATGTATATAATGTAGGGGGACTCATTATTTTATTAACATTAATCCACGCCGTCTGTCCGTGTATTGAGCAGTGATAATTTATCACTGCTTAATAAACTGACATCTCGGTATTCTGGTGCCGAATATCAGGGGCTGTTCTCCACTGTTGGAAGCGTTTGTAGATCTCTTCACTCCTCCAAAGGTGAAGCGATCTACAAAGCTTCATAAACTGGCACACAGAGGAGAAAGATCTTCACTGTGAATGCCGGAGAATGAAGCAGTGAATAGATTTCACTGCTTCATAAACGGACACCTAATACCATGTAAATATCTCCTTGTTTTGTGACGAGAACAGCCATTGTTCCATCGAGTTTCTGTCTCAATATATGCTTGTAAAACTTTAAGAGATGGTTGATGCATTAAGCTTTGTCAAGTATGTGAGTTCACCTATTTTGCATTAAATGGTTCCAATAGGGAAACAGTTCAATTATTGCAACATCACAGTTCATCTACTTTGAGGCCTAAGCATCTCTCATGTTTCTGCCAGTAAATATACAATATATTTCTTCATGAATTCACAACAGAAGGGAGAGGGAAATGGGAATGAAAGGGATGACGGAGAGGTAGGAAAGGAGGAGGAAGGGAAAAGGGGAAAAAAAGGGGGAGGGAAGAAGAGGAGGGAAGAAACAGAAAAGGGGTATGGAGAGGACATAAAGTGCAAAGGAAGTGAATAACAGTGAAAACAGAGGGAAGACATAGAAGGAATGGCATAAAAGAGGTATCTATAAAAGGATTGGAAACCAAGTACCACAGTGAACAAATTGCTAATAAATGTGAGATACAAACATGAGGTGTTAAATAAGATATCATGCAAAGAAATATATAAAAACCATGTGGTGACTAGGACAAGTGAACAAGTGAAAAAATCCAAGGCTGAGAACCAAAAAGTGATGAAGCAGAAAATAAAAAGACTGACATCTACCTAGGTCATAGATATATTAGTGTATGTAGCCCAGAGATCTGGAGCCATGGAGGTATTTCAGCATCACAGGTTTGAGTGGGCTAAGTTGGCTGCATCAAACATGCATAGCAATAAGCATAGGAACATAGAGGGCAATGTCCAAGATCTGAAAGAGGTAAAATCAAAAGAAAGACATCAGTGATGACCTGTTAAGTATATTAATGGTGGTGAAATATAGTGCAGCCGTCTAACACCTACATAGGTGTGACCAAGCATAGGTATATGCACATAAAATTAGGGCTCACCAGTGATGCTGTATTCCAGGGCTCGTCTGGGTCTCCTTATGGCCTGGGTCTATGGCGGTGTATGACCGCCATATAAATATCCCCTTCAACCTCGTGACGTGGAGACGACGTCGGCGTCCCACACCGTCACGGGGTCAAGGGTCCCGCAGGAGTGACGCACGCCTAATGCACACGCACTCCGAGCCACTGGGCTGTACCCAGGCAAAGCATGCGTGCAATGTATCGTACGCAAGCCTGCACAGGGAGGCAGGACCAAGGAGGTCCTCAATGAGGTGAGTGCAAGCAGTCAGGGAGGCGTGTACTGAGGGAAAGCCTACACCTGACCACCAGGGAACCTACCAATCGCCGGGAAAGAGGACGGAGCCAGGGGGAGTCAATTACCACTGACCACCCAGAGTCAAAGGGGAAGGAGCCCAAAGGATTCTTTAACAATGATGATAAAATATCAAACCAAATACACAATTCATATAATAAACATGAATATAGATAAATTAAACACAGAAAAGTATTAAAAATTAAAAGAAAAATGGACAAAACAAAGGAGGATTGAATGTCCTCAAATTGTAAGGTCCCAGATTGGGAGTACAGTCATGGATAGTCAATAGAGTGAGCTAGATAACTGGCAGGAGATTGATTGACCCAAAGTGACAGTTACACATTAAAATAGTGGGGAGGCACTAACCGATCTGTTAGAGAAAGGATTTGAAAGAGTTAACTTCGTTCAAGCCCGGGGGGGGACAGTAGCGTTAAGCCTTTCTATCCAAAGGGCTTCTCTTTGTAGTAATATCTTATCTCAGTCACCTCCCCTAACATCAGGTGGTACCACTTCCAATGCAAGGAACCCAACAGCTTTGGAATCATATTTATGGTATAAACCAATATGGCGTCCAACGGTGGTGAGTTTACCGTTGGTGGAATAATAAACATGATCACTGACTCTCTGTCTAAACTCCCTTAATGTCTTACCAACATAAAATGCTTTACATGTGCAAAGCATAAGATAAGTAATGCCAGTGGTGTCACATTGGGCCAATGAATGGGGAGTAAAGAGTTCTCCATTAGGTAACTTAAAAGAGGTACATGAAAGTATCCATGGGCAGGAGGAACACTGAGCACATGGAAAAGTACCAAAAGATTAATGGATGTCAACAGAATTGGGTTTATAATGTCTGCTCACTAAACGGTCTCTAAGGGATTTGGCCTTACGAAACACCAATTCTGGTGTGGCACGTACATGGTTTTAAAGACATGATGAGGGGTGGGGCCCATACTCCCAAATTTTTCTCTTTTGCAGTACACATAAGCCGAATGTGATATGGTTTCTATTGAACTGGCCGATGTCTCCGACATTCGGCCCATGTATACTAGGATCAATCTATTTAGAAAGGGGCTTCTCAATGTTTTCTTGGAGGTGAGGAGCTTGCATCCCCCAAATGAAGACCGTATGTAGAACTAAACTCAAGTAGTAAGTCCATCCACCCATAAAGATGAGGGAAAAAAGGAAAGGAATAATTCTCACCTTGACCAGATTCTGGCAAATAGGATTAACTGGTCCAAAGGGCAGTTGTGTGTTTTGCCCAAATCCCTGATTCTTTAACTCTGGAGAATTGAAACGTCCCAAGGAATGATATGAGAAGGAATTCTCCCACAATCCCCTATAAAGGTACTGTAAATGGAAAAGATTTGTTATACACAAGGAGTGTAAATTACAGAAATCTTGCCTTAGCAGATACTGCAAGAATCTAGAACACTATTCTTTTTCAGGCAAGGTCTCCAGGGCATTCCACACTGGGGAAACCAGGCCAAAAAAAAAAGAAAAGGATTCCACCATGGAGAGGATTGTGGGATCGAATGGGATATCCTTCTCATAGATAATGGAAAATTGAATACTTACCTTTCTTTAATTTTCCTTTCCTGGTGCCTATCCCTGGCAGCTTGTGCATAGTGGTTGCTCCACCCCCAGCCAACCCACAGGACCATAACAACGCTATAAAAGAGTCACGCCAAGAGTCAAGCCCTCCCACCCCCATTCTCATAACTAGACTCAAACCAGTCACAAGGATAAGAATGAGAGAGGGAAATATGTTGCCTTGGATAGGCACCAGGAAAGGATTATTACGGAAAGGTAAGTATTACATTTTCCTGGTGCCTTCATGGCAGCATACGCATGGTAAATAACTCACTACCAGGGAGGGAATGCTGATGAAACAACATTTTAAATGTCATGAAACAGAAAACTGTAAGGTCTTCCTCACAAAATCCTGGGAGGTGAGACTAGCTGGATCTAGGCTGTAGTGAGCCATAAATGTGGAGAACAAGGACCTACTTGCTTCCTTGCCAGCAGAACCCATCCTTGATTTGAAGTGATATGTGGAAGGGACCTTTAGGTACGAATTGATGGATAGGCTGAAGGACTGCCCTGTCCGGATAGAAAACGATATAGGGATCTCGAGAGCCTAAGGCTTGGATTTCTGAGACTCTGTACCATGAGGCAACAGCTACTAGAAAGGCTGCCTTAAGTGTGAGGTCTTGCAAAGAGCAGCTTTCTGTGCATGCAAAGGGGGTGCTGCAAGAAAGTTCAGCACTAACAGTAAGTCCTATTTGGGGTACAGATTTCTTTTTGGCGGTTTTAGCCCCAGCACTGTTTATAGAAAGCATTCTACGAGAGGATTTAGGGCCCATCTGGTGTCTGTGAGAGCTGAAAGGGCTGAGACGTGCACTTTCAGGGTATTAGGACCTAAACCTAAATCTAAGCCTGGTTGGAGAAATTGCATCACGTTCTTAGTGGGTCGAACTGTTACCTTTGTGCTAATTTGAGGAATTTCTGCCAAATCCCATAGTAGGTATTGCTTGTGGAGGCCTTCCTTGCCTGAAGCACAGTCTTGATAACTTGGCTGGAACACTCTACTTCTTTCAATCTCCTCTTCTCAACTTCCAGACCCTCAAATTCAGAGTCTCTGGATGCGGGTGTACAAAGTCTCCCTGAGACAGAAGGTCAGAAGATGTGGGAGAGGGAGGGGTTTATAGAGGGACAGATGCATCAACAGGGTGAACCATGGCCTCCACGGCCAATAAGGGATTATTGCCAGCATGATCAATTTCAACTTGCTGAGTCGTTGGAGAAAACATAGGATCAGAGGGACCAGGGGGAAGGCATATCACAAAGTGGAAGCTCCATGACCAAGCTAGTGCGTTCACCCCCGCTGACGTCTGGCAGACATATCTTGATTAAAGGAGAGGCATCTTGCTGTTCAGAGGTGAGGCGAAAAGGTCTATCTGGGGGTGACCCATTGCTGACAGACCCACTTGAACACTTTCTGTCAACCAGATTCCTAGACAATGAATCTGCTTAGCGATTTAGAAAAGCTGGGATATAGGCTGCTCTGAGGTTCAGCAGGTTCTTCTCCGTCCAAGATAGGATCGGCATCACTTCCTCAATAAGGGATCTGCTGTGCGTGCCACCCTGAATTTGCACATAGGCCACCACAGCCCTGTTGTCCATGTGTATCAGAAGTGATTTTCCCCTGAGAGAAGGGGCCAAATAAGTTATGGTCATCCAGGCTGCTTTCAGCTACAGCTAGTTGGACACTACTTTGCTGGTGTCGAACCGTCATCTTCCCTAGACCATGTTGGATCCCCAATGGGTGCCCCAGCCTAACCGTCTCACGACGGACGTAAGAGTGGTCCAGGATATGGGACCAAGATAGCAGTGGTTTCCGAAGGCTTCGGGACTTTGTCCAGCACCAGAACTTTGACTTCATCTTCAGAGTAACATCCATTTGCTGGGACAGTGATTTCCTCCACTGGGATAGAAAACCCCTGCTGAAAAGTATGGAGGTGCCAGTGAGCCCACTTGACCATCGAAAACGTCCAAGAGGCTGCGGGATCTCGATGCTGATATAGATTGACTCGACAAGGCCCACCTCACCTTCTCTTGGATGACCAAGAATTTTGCCAGCGGGGGAGAGCTACTGACCGGTTCTGGGTCTTGAACAGGGTGCCCAGATATATCTTATTCTGTGTAGGAGCGAGCTGGTACTTGGACTGGTTCATTATCCAACCGAAACTGGTCAGGATGTCTTTTACTTCCTGTAAGTGCACTATTAGCATCTCCCTGCACTGAGACAATATCAAGATTTCATCCAGGTAGTGCATGACTCTGATCCCCCGTTCTCTGGAGTGGTGCTAGGATTGCCACTAGGACTTTGGTAAAGTTTCTTGATGCTGTAGATATGTTGAATGAGAGACAATGGAACTAAAGGTGAATGTCCTCCACTTTGAACCTTAGATAGGCCTGAAAATGGTGGGGTCCTGGAGGTCTCGGGTCCTGGAGGTCTATGGAGACCATCCAGTTGCCTGGCTGGACTGCCAGAATAACCGTGCTTAGCGACTCCATCTTGAAGTGTTCCACACAAACGAATTTGTTCAATCTCTTCAGATCTAGCACCGGCCTCCATCCTTCCGTTTTTTTGCGCACAAGAAAAACTGGAGAATAAAAGCCAGAGTAGAATTAATCTTTGCACATACTGTCGCAGTATCTCTCACTTTTCTACTGATCTTGGAAATCCAGGTGGGAAGGAAGGATGACTGAGGAGGTTGTCGTTTGAACTTCCAGAAATGACCTAGCAGTATGGTGGAAACTGCCCACCGATCCACACAGTTCACCTACACCTGAGCGAATGCTTTTAAATGAGCACCCACTAGGCAGGCGCCAAAAGGACTTTCAGGTTCTCCTGCAAGAGGCGGATGATTTGGCTTTGCCCAGCTTTACGAAAGTCGACTGGGAGCCTCTCCAACCTTTATTATACTCCCTACCAGGATGATAATTCTTTTTTTGTTTTTGCTTGAAAGGACTCTATGGAATACTTTCTCCTCCTGGTCTTCTCCTGGGGTATTAACCTACTCTTTCAGCCAGTTACTCTGGTAATTGCCACATCCAGCTTTTCCTCAAACAAAGCTTTTCTATTGAACGGTATGCAACACCACGTCTATTCCATTCCTGCTGGGAGCTGCCCAAGTGCCAATGACCTGTGGATCCTGCTGGGAGCTGGCCATGGAGATGTGGGTCCTGTTGGCCACTGATCTGTGGGTCCTGCTGGCCACTGGCCTGTGGGCAGGGGCGGATTAATGCACAGGCTGGTCTAGGCTGCAGCCTAGGGCCCCACATGTGCAAGGGCCCCCGATTGGCCATAATATTTTTATTAATTTCTATATATTTATGTATATGTAGAATAAAAATATAAAAATAAAAATCATGCCTGCGTGTTATACGAATACGCCGATAAATGGTTTTTTTACCAACAAGGGGCGGGGATCGAGCGGTCCGCCCCGGGTGCCACCCATTGGGGGGGTGTCCAGCCAGCTGTACCGCCTCTCCTGGCCCTGGGACAGCGCTGCCAGCATACTTTACAGTTGAGAAAACATTACTGCCAGCCCTTTCTCATGCACAGCTCCTCGTGTGTCACTCTCAATGTAAATGGAAGACTCTTAATACCTCAATTAAAGCCACTCTGTCTGGCCGCTCTCCTCCTCCCGCTCCACTTCCTTCCCGAGTGTAGCCTTTGATTGCAGGAGGAGAGCTGTCATGTGACCGTCAATGAAACAGCAGAGGAGAGCAGTCACATGACTGGGTCACAAAGAATGGCGTTAATTGAGGTATTTAGAAGCTTTGATTTACAATGAGTGACACAGGAGGAGTGGTGTATGAGAAAGGGCTGGCAGTGATGTTTTCTCAACTTTAGAGTATTCTTTCCCAGGAGACTGGGGGTCTCCTGGGAGTGCAGGGGGGCTTTATAATGAAAGAGGCCTGTGTGATATGCAGGCAAAGGGATCTGTGTACTGTGCAGGGAAAGGGGGCTGTGTTATGTGCAGGAGGTCTGTCTACTGTGCAGGGAAAGGGGGCTGTGTTATGTGCAGGGGGTCTGTGTACTGTGCAGAGGGTTGTGTCCTGTGCAGGGAAAGGGGTCTGTGTACTGTGCAGGGGGGCTGTGTACTGTGCAGAAGGTTGTGTACTGTGCAGGGAAAGGGGTCTGTGTAGCATGTTGGCAAAAGCTGACGGATATCCTGGGAGTGAGTCTGGTCTGTTTCCTGGATTGCAGTGGTGTCCGATGGACAGGCTGCGCCGATGGATGCTGGCACTTCCTGCCGCTGGAACAAATGATTGTTCTGCTGTTGATTATTGCTTGCTTTTATGTGCTGCTGCTGCTGTTTATGGTATTTGTATGGCTTTTACTTTATTGGAATATTACACAGCATTTCGATTGGTCTCTGTCAGGATGTTGTGATTTTGCCTCAATTAAACAGGAGCTGCTGCAGACGTTTTTGGCCTAACTGTTGGTTTAGAAAGGTAAAATCTGTTACCAGCTTGCAGGTGTATTTTGAATGCTTTTTTTCTGTGGCATTGCTGTTTATAGTAGGCTCATGTCTGAATGTGTTTGGGCTGTAGACCTGAGAGTTGCACTTGAGGCATGTAATATTCGTCTACCCTTTTACACATGGCACTAAATAATTTATTTTCTGGTAAAGCATGCTTAGGAAGGGGCCACACAAAAAGTAGCCTAGGGGCCCATGACCACCTTAATCCTCCACTGCCTGTGGGTCCTGCTGGCCACTAGCCTAGGGTGACCAGAAGTCCCCGGACTGAGGACACTGTCCCCGCAAGCTGGGGCAGAAGGGGGCCCCCAGGGCCAACCCTACCATGGGTCCCACTGGGCTGCCTTGGAGGGGGGGGGGCGAGCGCCACCAGATTACACAGAGTGGGGATCTCCCACTTACCCAGCAGCCACTGTCATATGAAATCCCGCCTCCTGGAGGGCTCCTGTGATAGACTGCAGAATGGTGACGTCTATCTTAGAAGCCGATCCAGGAGACGGAACTTCATATGACAGCGGCCATGCCGGGTAAGGGGAGATCCCCACTCTGTGTAATCCAGTGGCTCTCCTATCTCTAATTACCATGCACACTGATCCGGCTGCATTGATGGGCTTCTTGAAATATATATATATTTGCGTTTTATGGTTGGTTCCCCTACTTTTGTCCTTGTCCCCCCCTAAATATAAAAGCTGGAGAAGCCACTGGAAAGACTCCTAAGAAGAATTATCTTATGTGTACTGTGTCAGAAACCATGAATCAGACCAAGACAGAAGTGTAGTTAAAATACCTTTTTCTATTATTATTAAAAAAAGTGTGAAACAGATCAATGTAGTCAAACCATAGCTAGAGTTTGGTAACCGGGACGGATAGTCAGAGAAGCCAGGACGTCAGGGAGCCAGAGATCAGCATACTTCAGGACAGGCCAGGAAACTGGAGAATCAGTGTAGTGGAACAGCAAGCAGGATCAGGAACCAGAAGGGACATCAGCCAAGCAAGTCTTCAACAGGTACACAGGAGAGATTCTCTGGATGTGTTGACCAAGGCGAAGGCAGAGAGGGATTGAACTGAACAGCTTAAGTAACCAGCAGGACTGACGAACAGGATATCATCATCAGGTGAGTCACTGTAGAAAAGATTGGAGCTGGCAATTAACCGACAGCTGAGCAGCCTGCTCTGACACACTGGTGCTGTTGTTTTGCATTTTTTTAACATATTCATTTAGATCTTCCTGTTGTGCAGAGAATGACACAATTTAGCCATCCGGGGAATTGTGACTCACAAACTATTAGATTATTCTCAGACTGGACAAGTCTGCAGATTTATAATTTGCTGAAGCATGAAATCATAAAGAACAGAAATTGTGTATGTGTGGCATCCTCACTGTTAGGAACCTTCAGATGGAGCGGAATCCGTTAAGTGGATCTGTCTGCTCATCCCCAGCGAGCAAGCGGATGACAGATTTGTGTCTGCCCCACTATGCAGAGCGGACATGGACACAGCCCGCTGTTCTCTATGGGGCTGTCATCTGATCTGATCTACTGGACGGATGGTTTTTAGCGGACCAGATCGGATCGAATGCCGTGGGTGTCAGCTGACATGTCCGCTGACCTTTTATGCTCCATAGTGAACAATAGGTGGTCCAATCAGGTCCACCTGAAAAAACAGACAGGCGGACCCGATCGGTCTGCAGGTGTGAAAGAGGCGTAAGATGTCAAGTAAAAGGGATCCACCCACTCATTCCACTCAATCAAGATAAGTTAGATATCTCATCCAAGTTTTTAAAAAGATATCTGTCCACCTATGGCCATCCTATATGTATAAGATCTTTTTTAATTAAAAAAAATACTTTAGTGGTTTTAAAGGCATTACATTTTTTACCTTCATGCAATCCTTACATTAAAGTAAAAACAAATGTCCACGTAGCAGTTTCGCACCCTCATACTTACCTGAGCCCTCACTTTATCCAGCAATGTGCCCCCATAACAATCGGCTTGGAGCAAGGAGTTCCGGCCTTTGCATGTCAGGAATGCAAACCAAGCCTAATGGTTATTAACTGTAATTAGTCTTTAAAGAGGAACTTCAGTCTGCTCACATAATTGATAATAAAAACATTTTTGTCATTCTGAAGCTACCCTCTAACCACTTTGCATATTACTTTATATATACTGTGATTTTGTACTTGCCAAATATGCTGCAGAATCCTCCCTCCACTGAGTCTGGCTGCAGCCATTTTAACTGTGGGCAGCTGAAGCTGCTACCTGTTCACTTCCTGGATTTACACAGAGGCACACCTCCACCTCCAGCTCTCATTGGCCCTCTTATGACCCATCCCCCCCTCCCCCATTCCTGGCAAACTCTTACAAGAGAAAGAGCTGTGCATGATGTCATAAGCCTAGGCTTTTTACCAGACAAGCAAAGGTGCATCTTGATCTAAACAGTACTGATTGTATAAAATTTGCAGAGCAGATTACACTCCTCCCCCCAAAAGGACAGATGTTCAAAGGCATCTGCCAGAGAATTAATCTGTTGTTCCCACAGACAAAATGAATCATCTCCTGCCTATAGCTAGACCAAAAACTTATGTATTTTATTGGGATTTTATGTAATAGACCAACTCAAATTGGCACATAATTGTGAAGTGAAAGGAAATTGATAAATAGTTTTCAAATTTTTTTACAAATAAATATGTGAAAAGTGTGGCGTGCATTTGTATTCAGCCCCCCTGAGTCAATACTTTGTAGAACCACCTTTCACTGCAATTACAGCTGCAAGTCTTTTTGGGTATGTCTCTACCAGCTTTGCACATCTAGGAAGTCACATTTTTTGCCCATTCTTCTTTGCAAAATCGCTCTAGCTCTGTCAGATTGGATGGAGAGTGTCTGTGAACAGCCATTTTCAAGTCTTGCCACAGATTGTCAATTGGATTTAGGTCTGGACTTTGACTGGGCCAGTCTAAAACATGAATATGCTTTGATCTTAACCATTTCTCTGTAGCTCTGGCTGTATGTTTAGGTTTGTTGCCCTGCTGGAAGGTGAACCTCTGCCCCAGTCTCAAGTCTTTTGCAGACTCTAATGCCGCGTACACACGGTCGGACTTTTCGTCTACAAAAGTCCAACGGACGCTGACGGACTAAAGCTGGCTGGTAATCCGATCGTGTGTGGGCTTCTTCGGACTTTCAACGTACTTTTTTAGCCTCAAATCCGACGTACTTTAGATTTGAAACATGCTTCAAATCTTTACGTCGTAACTACGACGGACCCCGAAGTCCGCTCGTCTGTATGCTAGTCCTACGGACAAAAAAATGACGCATGCTCATAAGCAAAAACTAAACGGAAGCACTCGGTCTAGTAAAACTAGTGTTCGTATTGTAGGTAGCACATTCATCACGCTGCAAAATCTGTGATCGTTGAATGCAGCGCATTTTATTTCTTCTTTACGAATGCTCTAAAGAACGAAGGTGTTTTGCTGTTCATAATCAGAGTTCTCCCAAACTGATTTCTGAATTCTTTTTCTCTTTGATCTCATGAATGATATAGTATGCTTTTTATAAACAATGTTTCCATACTAATAATACTTTTTCCCTTAATTTTTTTTTTTTTTTTAGGTTTGTAAAGTTACCACAAAGAACCCATTATTCTTTTTTTTTTTTTTCTAGTGATTATTTTTTAGTTTTTAGATAAAGTTAACCCAAAGCACCGTTTTTGTTTATGTATATTTTTTTTTTTCAAGACTTACCACTTGAACATTCTTAACATTAGTAATGTATTTTTGGTGTGTTTTTTTAAAACTCAATGAGATTGTTGT